>CANJKZ010000311.1:462500-867500 GCA_947471745.1 Closterium sp. Naga37s-1 | reverse complement strand
TCCATCCATCCATCCATCCATCATCCATCCATCCATCCATCCATCCATCCATCCATCCATCCATCCATCCATCCATCCATCCATCCATCCATCCATCCATCCATCCATCCATCCATCCATCCATCCATCCATCCATCCATCCATCCATCCATCCATCCATCCATCCATCCATCCATCATCCATCCATCCATCCATCCATCCATCCATCCATCCATCCATCCATCCATCCATCCATCCATCCATCCATCCATCCATCCATCCATCCATCCATCCATCCATCCATCCATCCATCCATCCATCCATCCATCCATCCATCCATCCATCCATCCATCCATCCATCCATCCATCCATCCATCCATCCATCCATCCATCCATCCATCCATCCATCCATCCATCCATCCATCCATCCATCCATCCATCCAGCAAAACACAAGCATTGAACAGGAGAAGAGGCATGCTCCTTGTCAGTGAGCCGTTCGTAGCGACTCCCCAAGGGAAACCCGGACGCATCCAAAGCATCAGATGTGGCGCGCTGAAAGCTTGGAGACAAATGAGTGCCCAAGAAAGGGGGGTTGAGACCTTGGAGGGCGATAACAGAAGAGCAAATCCGCTTCAGCGTGGCCAACACCAGCGCCACAACAGTCACATCCGACGACCCACCACCACCACCACCATCACCATCGCCGGTACCACCAGCAGCACCAGCACCACCAGTACCACCACCACGGCCTCTTCCCCCTTCCTCCTCCCGCTGCCCCTCCCCCTCCCCTTCCTCCTCCTCCCCATCCCACAGCACTCCCCCAAACCCTCTTGGAAACAGCTTCCTGACCTTACACTCTGCTGCTGCTGCAGCTTCCGCCTCCCGCCTCTCCCCCCCCTTGACAGGGCATTCTCGCCAGCTGAATCTTGCCCTGGCAGGAGGAGATGGGTCGCGAGTGGCAGCAGATGCAGATGCAGGTGCGGGACGAGAGCCTGGGCCGGCAGGTGGAGGGGCGGGGGCGCTGTGGTGTTTCAAGAGGGCTAGAAGGAAGCTGAGCGCATGGGATGGGTCTGGGAAGTCGCTTTCCACGTCCTGAGTGGGTGAATGGGGAGTCAGGGAGGAGCAAATAAAGAACAGAAGAAGAAAAGGGACAGCAAAAGAAGCAGAGCAACAGCCCCAGAAGAAACGTGCATAAACATGGTGGAAAGACGCAGGGCACAAAGTAAGGCATGGTGAGAAGCTCAGTCAGGCACCAAAGTCCCTGCCAGAAAATTGACAGGCGCATTTGTAGGCAGGCGGGCACTCACATCAGAGGAGACGAAGAAAAAAATAGAGGCAGCGGCCAGCGCAAGAGGATGATCCGTTATTGGGAGAAGCAGAAGAGCATCCATGATCTGCTTTATTAGCCTGCAAACGAGACCAGAGAAACAGACATGGACAAAGGTGAATTGAGTTATGCAGATTCTCAAGATTGGGCAAGTGTGAGACATGGAACAATGGCAATATGAGACCTAACCTTCAAGACCAACCCTAAGGCGAATCAATCCTTAATAACCAAGCCTACAGTTAAGTGAACCAAGCTACCCCTGTGACAACAGAGAGAAACATGAATCTTAGGTGGCAGGACACCTCCTACCATCAAGCCAACCAACCCACCCCTGCGAGCGCAGCAGGCGACGGCGGTCCACAGCCGAGCAGATGGACGCCAGTGACGTGGCAGCTGACCTCTGCACCCTGATTGGCTGCCGCAGCTTCAGACCATCTAGTGCGAACATGGCCTCATCCAAGCTGGCCATCATCTCACCCGACTCCTGCGCCTCCATCAGACTCGTCCCTCTAGGGCCCCGGAAATCTGACTCCTCAGGTTCCAATAGACTGGCGCCTCTAGGCCCGGGAAAATCTGAGTCTTGCAAATACGGCTCCTGTGAACACAGTGGGGATGTGCCGGCTGCTGCTGCCGCTGCGGCTCCTGCTGCTGCAGCTGCCGCCGCTGCTACTGCTGCTGCGGCTGCAGTTCCCGCGGCAGGCATGAGGGATCCGCTCTGCTTCTGTGTCAAGAACGTGCTGCGGTGCACTGGAGACTTAAACAGTGCTTCCAGCTCCCGAAGCTCATCTTCCTCTGCATCGCTCTCTCGCTCACTATCCCCCTGCACCTTCTTATTGCCCGGCCTCCGCTGCCCTAGGGTTTCTACCTCCGCCTCTTGGGATGCGCCATCTGCCTTGCCGCGCCTACCTTGCTTTCTCCCCTGACCCTGGCTCCCTTTACTCTGGTTCCCTTTACCGCCTTTCTTCAATTTTACGTGGTTCAAAAAGCCGCTGGAATCATCTCCACCGTCCGTTTGGCTTCGCCAGCTTGCTGCCGATCGCCGGCGCGGTTCTACTCGGTTGGGTTCGATTCTCGTGCGAGAGGGTCCGGGAGGTGGGAGGCTGGAGCGTGACGGCTGGGACAGAAACCCGCGAAAGGCATCAGGTTCGGAACAAGAGTGGTGCAGAGGTTCGGATTCCGGTGAGAAGAGTCCACCAGGGGGGGTGGCCTTGCAGTGGAACGAACGTGGACGATCCAGCAAGGCTTCGGGATCATCGCTGCCGACTAGCGACCAATCAGAGTTCTGTGAAGCAGAAACACAATGACAAGCAGGAATCAGGCTTGACAATTGCACGCAAATGCAGGCAGGATACGTGAAATTGGAGCATAAGGAGCATGTACATGTTAGATGCACATGTTTAGTAGTCTAATTTGTTCTTTCTCCAGATATGCATAGAAAGAAAGCCGATCGCGGGCTGGAACCACAGGCTCGTACCTGGGACGAGGCAAGACCGTTCAGTTGGAACTCCTGCGACTGCGACGAGAAGAACGACTGCGAGTCCTGCGACGCTGACTCCGCAAACGAGTCATCTGAATCGCTCGGTACTCCTTTGCGTTTCCGCTGGTACGTCCTCACCAACATAGTGACCAATTTACGTCTCGCTTGAAGCTCCTGCGACTAAGACCTAGAGTTGAACTGGGCAAAATACTGCAGAAAGGAGTGTGTACGTTGTCGGGATCAGCCACCGTCCACTTCAGCGGAGGCGAGGCCACTGAGTTCTGTTCACAATCCAGCTAGATATTCGAGAGTCGACTATACGAGAGCCATGCGATTGTGACGGTGATGAAACTCCCCCATACTAGTTCTACCTCGAAGGCAAAACCGTGGAAACTGGTAGTCGTCAGCCGGACTTGGGAGGTTGGAGGTCCTTGGGTGGGTGGAAAATCGATTTTTGAGGTCGGGTGAACTCTCTGTGGAATGTAAAATCAAGGTTTCCCGCGTCGTGCCAGTTGGAGATTCACCTTAGTATTAACCTCGATTACCTTGGAACTAACCGTGTCATTGAGGATGCTTTGTCGTGCCCTCTATATGGCTAATATAATGACTACGGCTCATCAACTGGGTTCTGTGCTGCATTTGTATCCAAGGCTGTATTTTTCAGGGCTGTGTTCCGGTTTTCCTTTTGATTGCCTTCATTCCTTAGACAAAAGCAAGATGCAATGATCGCTCCAGTATCCCTCAAGGAAGTCAGCTTCATACCTACAGATACAGTCTGCACGGGTATCCAATCGTTTACAAAATACAACATTCCAATATAAATTGTTCTGTCTGTGTCTACTACATCCAAGCAAAGGGACTGCATACCTGCTACGAGGAAATCCTGGAAATTAGCACCAATTGACTACCGTAGTAGACATGACTGTCCAGGTGAAGAAAAAACCACAGTACCATCGTAGATCCTGCTACCTAGGTGTTATTCCAATGCAAAACTACCTGTGAATGTGCGTGCCTGCGGTTTCTACACTTGTTTGCGCTTCTACTGATCAAGTCATAAATATTCCTGGTAAGAGATGTAAATGCCTGGGTGTGATGATTTGGTACGGTATACAGTAGGCATTTTGACCCCAGCCACAAACGCATTTCAAGTAGACTTCAGGGCACGCCAGCAGGGTTTCCCCAAGCTGAGGCTGCACCGGTTTCATTCTCATTACGCCTGATGATGACCGAACTCACGGTACCTAGAGTTACGTAGCAGCCTGAATACTTGCATTTCGAGTGTCCGGAACTCACATGGAGACTACCGTAGTAACAGACAATAGCGTGATGTCTTACTTTTCAGGCATTGTGTGTGAACGGTGTTGGGCTGGGATTAAACTTTTCCCAATGGGAAAGCGCGAATCGATGGGCAGGGAGGGTAGGTTCGATAGGGGAGTGGGGTGGAACGTGAGGGGAAGCGATGATAGGGTTTCGAGAGAATAGGACAAGTAGGCTGAGCTGGTGATGGGAGAGGCAAATGTCACGGACAACAGGCTTGTTCAAAGAAACAGAGAGGCGAGGGATAAATGGTGCGCGTGTGCAGAAAGGAATGAGGTAGGGAGGGACGCGGGAAAACGGTTCGCCAAAGGTTTTTAAAGGCATGGTCAGACTCTAGAAACGGCCGCGGTTGGTCCTGGTTGCCCTGTTTGCAAGAAACGGGTCCATATGACGGGTACTTGGATCGAGATATTGCGCAATAAAGAAAAGGATTTACAATCATGACTCTCGTACTAACCAGTATAACTGCTTATTTTACGCTCAGAGCTTCTTCTCGGGACCAACGCCCTCCTGGTAATCAGGCTCGCAAAACTCTCCTCCTAGCTCGTCGCATGCCTCGCCGGGGAAAACGCTGCACGAAAGAAGCAATAAGTAAAGAGAGAAAAGAGCCCATTCGAGAGCCACGAGAAAGCCAACGCTACTCGCCCGAACCACGTACTCCTGGATACAAATCCGAGCGACTGATTCGTGAAACAGCTCTTACGTGGCGAGTATGGTCCACATGCTTAATGCAAAACGGACTCTTCAATGCAAAAAGGACTGCGATTTCGGACCTACGTTGTAGGACTTTCTTAGTCGTCAGGCTTCATGTGACAGTAAATAGCATTCATTCAACATGGTAGATTTAGAATGAATGCGAATCACATTGCAACTCCGAACGTACGTCTTAGGGCCGTCGTAGTCGACCACGCCGACATCCCTCCCTTCGACCTGCTTGACCACGGGCTCGGGTTTCGACTCCAGCTTCACCTCAGCGAACACGCCCTCGGCATTGCAGAACTCGCCTCCGAGCTCGTCGCACGCCTCCGCGGGGAACACACTGGGGATGGTAAACGGTACAGAATGGCGAGCTATGAGTACCGAAAACTTTGGACCTCAAGAAAGAAAATCCAATGGCTTCTAAAGTGGCATTGCCGCTCAGGGAACGGAGCAGTGGAAAAAAAAACGCCGTGGCGTCAAGCTTTGATAGACATCAGGCGAAGGTCTGGAAGCTCACGTCGTGGCGGAGTCGGCTCCGGCGTAAGACTCGTTGTCTTCGCTCTCATTCTTGGCAGTGAAGCCGAAACCCGGAAACTTGATGGCGCAGACCACTCTCGCCTGCGACCGCGCTGACCGCACTGGGAGTGCGCGGATAGTGCGGGGAGCCACCACAAGGGCTGGTCGGGCAAGGCAGAAGGCCTCCATGGCTAAACGAAAGGTCAATGAACAACAAAGTTGAGGAGCCAAGAAGTGCGTGGAAATGGAAGTTACTTCTGCTACTCTGGGGAGGAAAGAACCCTTTCAGCTGAGGGAAAAGGTGAGCCTTGTGATTCCAGATTCCAATGAGCTGAAGCAAACGGAAAATGGACGAGTGAGGGCAACAGAATTGCCAGCACAACTGTCTTGCCAGAGAAAAGGCAGAAACAATTCCAGGACGTATTTACCACAGGTAGTAGTACTTCGAGACGCCGGATTTGAAACGCCTGGTTTCCCAAAGTGAGCGGTAGCCTTCCCTTTATATCAAACGCTAAACGTTATGAACTCGACAGTGGATAGTCGGGAAAGTGATGCCTTTTCTAATGAACGCATGTGCAAGTGCCATCCAACTGACCTAGTGTTGAACACACGTGTGAGAAGATTTTCGATCTCCTTGTTTGCCGTGATTCGCTGAAGTGGGCTGCCTAGCTGGACGACAACATCACTAAAAACGCCTCAGAATTCTGAAAATCTGGCCTTGACTGACGCAATTCTAGGAAGAGTGACCTAACGTTCAACATAGTGTCGCCATATCGGGGTCCACGGAGGCACACAGTGCCAGGGATGTGGCTTTGGCTTGGAGAAATGAGTCCATCCGAGCCCTGGTGGGCGCAAACCCACCAGGTCCCTCTCCTGGTGGAAGTCGAATCCACCAGGACGCGGAGCCGGCGGAAGCCTTCTGCCCGGGGCAGAAAAAACTATTCCCCATCGCGACCTGCATGCCGTTCGCGAGCACGCGGAAGCGGTCGCGGATTCGCCCGTGTTTTACTGTTCCTGCTCGTATGAACCTTTGAGCAACTGGACATGGCCATGTGCGACTGCCCAGCTCGGGGTGGGTCGTTATCGTTTGGGTACAGACGACTTTAAAAGGTTCAGTATGGTGCGAGATATTCAAAAGCGGTATCATAGATCATATGTTCCCTTCCACAGTTCCGCACATGAACCGCGTACAGTTAAAGCAAGGGTGCACTTTGGGGGGGGTGGACCCAAAGGTTTATCACTTGCTGAAGAGTGGTTACCCTGTTTGTGCTTTGGAGTCCGACGAGAAGCAAAGTTCAGTGTTGGCGTACTTGTTCGTCGCCAGTCCCGACACTTTCTCGAACTTGTCCAGCATCTCTTCCGCCTTAACAATCTGCTCCGCGCCATGCAGGATAAGTGTCGTGTCGTCGGCGTAACCGACGTAGCCAAGCTGTTGCCCGTCCTTACTGAGACCGAGGCTCTCCCTCTCCACCTCTTGAGCTAACGGCTCCACCGCACACAGGAACAGGTAAGGAGCCAGCGGGCAGCCTTGCCGGACCCCCGAAACCACGTTCACGCCTTCACCGAGCCACCCATTTATTAACAGCTTCGTCGTGGTGTTCTCATGCAGCCCCTCAATCCACTTGACGAAGCGCTCTGGAAAACCCATCTTCCGAAGCACTTCAAACAGGAAGTCACGAGACACTGAGTCAAAGGATTTTTGAAAGTCAACCAACAGCATGTACCAGTCTTCACTGTCATTTTTCCCCACGTCAATGACATCCGCTACCATCGCCACTGCGTCCGACAGCCGTCTCCCCGGGATGAACCCGTACTGCTCTGGTGAGATCACTTGGTGAAGCACCCGCTTCATTCGGTCAGCCATGACTTTTGCCAACACCTTGTACGTGAAGTTCAAAAGCGTGATGGGTCGGTAGTTCAACTGATCTCGCTCCCTTTTTTATGCAACAGGATAGTAACTGCTTCCTTGAGCTCTGCCGGAAGTAAAGCGTGATGTAAAGGACTCTCCTCTACTTTGCAGGAACTTGGAGTTATATAATCCACTAGAGCTCAGTCTTAGCTTTCCAACGAGCCGTCTATCACTTCGTTCGCCTAAGAAACGAGAGAGATATGGCTTTGAACGTGAAGGCTATGCTCTAGGTTGAAGGTATGGAAACTCTCTGGATTTTGTGTCGAGTTAAACTGTGTATAGGAAACTCTGTTTTTCAGTATGAAACATGCATACAAAGCAACTAGTTTTATAGCATGCAATCAACATCGAACCGCACATGTAACCTTGAACCGCGGTACACTCGAATGTTCGAGTAACATTTCGAAGGGGTGAAATTCGACTCTCGAATTTCACCGAATCGAATTCTCCCCGAGTCTCGATTCTTCTTGTGCTGCCATGTGGCACCGAAGTGATGAGTCTTCCGAAGTCAAACTTCAGCTCCACGCAAATCTGCAGCTCACTCGAAGGTGAGCACCATTCGGTGGTTGGGGGCAAGCCTCCCCCCCCCACGCAACCTCCAACACTCCCCCTTGCACCCAAGCCACTAGAAGTTCAATCCAACACGCTCACAGCATGCACGGAATGAGTCCTTAGGGAGTGGTTTAGTGAGGAAGTCCGCGGGTTGAGCTTTGGTGCTTACGTAAGTGAGTTTGACCTCACCCTTCTCAACCGCCTCACGAATGAAGTGATGCTTCACTTCGATATGCTTGGTTCGCCCGTGAAGGACGGCATTGTGAGAGAGGCTTATGGCGGCTTGGTTGTCACAAAAGAGAGGAGTTGGGTTGGGTTGAGGATGCCCAAGCTCCGCTAGAAGACGCCGTAACCATATTGCCTCCATGGCACCTTGAGTGAGTGCCATATACTCCGCTTCCATTGAGCTTAGAGCCACGGTTGGTTGCTTCTTGCTTTGCCAACTTATGGCTGCCCCAAGCAAGGTGAAGACATACCCGGAGGTACTTTTGCGCGTGCTCGGATCTCCCGCGTAGTCCGAGTCGGCATAGCCCTTGAGTTCAATCGGGCCGGCTTCATACACGAGCCCCAAGTTAGGTGTGCCTTGGAGGTAGCGTAGAACGCGTCCTCCCGCGCACATATGCTCGGTATGAGGGTCGCTCACGACTCGTCCAAGCACCCCGGCGGCGTATGCGAGGTCGGGGCGAATAGAAACGGCGGCATACATGAGCGAGCCCACTAGCGAATGAAACCGCTTCACTTCGGCTTCGTCGAGGGTGGATTCTTCCTCTCCCGTGAGGCAAGAAAATCCCATAGCTAGTGGTGTTCCCACCGGTTTGCTATTGCCCATGCCGAAGCTCTCCACTACCCCCTTCACATACTTCTCTTGGTGGAGGTGGATGGTCCCGTTGGCTCGGTCACAATCGACGTGCATCCCAAGGTAGTACGTGACCGGCCCCAAATCCCTCATCACAAATTCCGCCCCTAACCGTTGCTTGACCTCCCGAATGAGGTCTTTGGAGTCGGAGAAGAGGAGTAAGTCATCGACGTAGAGCAAAAGCACCAATTGCTTCTCCCCCTCCTTCAACACGTATAAAGCGCTATCGCACTCGCTACGCGCGAAGCCGTGTTGAAGAAGAAAGTCGTCGATGCGCTTGTACCATCCACGTGGACTTTGCTTCAAGCCATAGAGGGTACGCTTGAGCTTCCACACCCTTCCGCTACCGTCATCGTACCCCGGGGGTTGACGCATGTAGACTTCTTCCATAAGAAGCCCGTAGAGGAAGGCGGTGCAAACGTCCAATTGCTCCACCTCGAGGTTGAGAGATGCCGCTAGCGCGAGCAACACCCGAAGAGTTGTAGCCTTAGCGACGGGAGCGAAAGTCTCGCTATAGTGCTCCCCCTCCCGTTGAGTGTAGCCTTGAGCTACAAGCCTCGCTTGGTAGCGTTCGACACTCCCATCGGCTCCCAACTTCTTCTTAAGCACCCATTTGCACCCCACCAAGTAGGCACCCTTCGGCGGGTCGACGAGTTCGAACACATCGTTCTCCTTGATCGATGCTAGCTCCTTCTCCATCGCTTGCTTCCATAGGGGCGCATCCGGAGAAGCCAAAGCCTCAATATGGGTGCGAGGGTCTGTTAACAGGAATGGAGTGTTGGCCCCGCCCTCGCTTGGGCAACGCCGACGACTTGGTCGGATGTACGGGAGTAGCAACCGACCGTTCACAGTGGGAGAGCTGCTCGACAGGCTTCGTCGAGCTGCAGGGGACCGCTGTGGTGTTGCTGTCGACTAGGGAGCTCGACAGCTGCAACTGACTGGTCTGGGCGACGGGTGGGACGTCGACCAGGACCTGCAGTTCGACCGGGAGGTCGACGGAGCAGTCCGTCGACCTGACAAGTGAGCAGCGGTCGACGAGGGGAGCTCGGCGACAACCGCTGATGGTTCTGGTCGACGGAAGGGGTCCGTCGACCAGGGGGTAGCTCGACGGGAGTTGTGGTCGACCAGAGGGACCTGGTGGTCGACCGGAAGTACCTGGTGGTCGACCGGGTCGACTGGGTAACCTGCTCGACGAGTTCTGCGGAGGCACGCGAACGTCGTCGAGGTTGCGATGGCGCAGGCGACTGCGGGCTGGTATCCCGGAGTCGATGTGGCTCGTCAGGCGCAGACAACAGCCGACGAATGCCCAACGAGGCAAGTCGGGCCAATCGTCTGCGCACACCTGCGAGCGTGCACACTGCTGTGTTCTACGGGGCAACGCTGGACAGCCGCTCTGCTGCAGCGTTGGCACGCCGTCGACCTGCTCCGTTGGCAGGTCACCTTTCTGCAGTGCTGGCGCGACTCCTCTACGCAACTCTGGCAGGCGATCGACTGAGCTGTGCTGGCGGTCGACCAGGCTAGCAGCAGGGTTGCTAGGTGCCTGGTGTAGTCATTGTTGTCATTGCTTGTTTGAATCATTCTGGAATTCCAACTTTGCTAGTGGAAACTCTTGCCAATTTCTCCCGTGAATGTGCAAGCACTAAGGAACCAAGCAAAGCTACGATCACCTCTAGTAGTTCGTGCCAACCCCCGTAGTCTAGCTCACTACCGTTGTAGAGTGAATCTCCGCATGGTGCGGTGAGCGTGGAGCGAACACGCGACCTTCAGATAGGAGCCGACTTTTGCACCTACTAAGTCGTTCGTAGGCCGGCAGCAGCGATAGTCGCCATGGTCGACCCCGTAGTTGATGCGGGTGTAGCGGACACCTTGGAGGCACGTTTGGCTGACGCGAGGAGACGCCACGCGGATGGCGAGTACAGGACGATCCCCTTGGTGATCGCCGAGTTGGGCATCCGGTCGCAGTGGGCGACGGAACACCCTTCCCGTCCTGCTTCTCCTCGACCGGTGCGCAACGAAGGTGGCGTCGACGACGAGGTCGACGGTGGTGCACGAGTCAGCGGCAGCGAAGGCACGAGGCAGAGAGGAGTGATCAAGGTCGACGGTGGTGTCGACGGAATCCAGGCGCGAGTGCAGCGGTCGACGGCGGCTGCAGGGAGCTCGCGTGCCGACGTCGATGTTCGACGCCGTTCTCCTCCACGAAGTGGTGGAGGGCTCTCGGTGACGACACACGTGACGGCGGGCGGGATTGCACCGGCGTATGGCTACGTCAAGTTCTCGCCGGACCGGATCACCGTCGCACCGCTGCAAGGTCGACGGGACCTCATCACCTGGAGGGAGTCGATTGAACCTCAGCTAGAGGTCGCCGGGCTGAAGGGCTTCGCCGATGGCACCGTGCCATTTCCGCCCGAGGAGGATGTCGAGCTACGCGGGGAGTTTCGTTCTGCTCACCTGCTCACCTTCATGGTCATCTCGAGGTGCTGCTCGCCAGTGGTGCAGCTAGCGCTCAGGAGCTGTCGAGAGCGACTGGATGCTGGTCACCAGGCATGGCACTTCATCATGTCGACGTACCAGGCCAGGGACGACCTGTACATCGGACAGCTAGAGGAGAAGATGACTCACATTCGAATGGGCGAGCAGGAGTCGGCGACGGACTACTGCAACCGAGCTCGACGGATCCTAGCTGAGATGAGGATGGCGGGCGCCGAATACTCGACGGCGTCCTACATCACCCACGTCCTCAAGGGCCTGCCGCGCAGCTACAACCTCATGAAGAGGTTTACGATGGTGCCCGGCACACGTGAGTCCCTCGACGAGGACTCCCTTACCAGCTACATCCTCCAGGATGAGGCGATGCAGGAGGCAGAGCAGCCCACGGAGTTCCTTCCGCAGGCGAGTTACGCTGCACCGACGAAGCCGAATTGTCAGCAGGAGCAGCGCGGGAAGCCAGGCGGGGGTGGAAACGGAGGTGGGCGGTCGACGAAGGACGTCGACGAGAAGAGGTCGACGCGGGACAAGGGTCGACGAGGTGGTGGTCGACGGCGGGAGTGCTGGATCTGCGGCGACCCCGACCATCTCTCCTTCGAGTGCCCCGACCGCGATGACAGCGACGAGGACGACAACAAGGGAGGCCGCGGTCGATCGGCCAGTCGTCGCCCCCGTCGAGTTGAGAAGCCGCGCAAGGAGAAGCAAGCGTCGAAGAAGACGTCGTCGACGAAGGACGTCGACAGCTCCAGCGGCAAGAGCCGAGGCGACGGGGAGGCGTCGTGCTCGATGGTCGGCGTGGTGGAGCCGACGGTCTCGCTGGCGCCGGAGGCCGGCGAGGACTTCCAGGCGGTGGCAGCAGCTGTGCAGGCCAACCCGATGGCGGTGCTGCTCGACAGCGGGTGCTCCCACCACCTGATGGGGACGAAGTCAGTCTTCGTCGACATGGGGCCGAGCGACGGAGTGAAGCACGTGCGTGGGTTCAACGGGGCATTACAGTCTGTCGAGGGTCGTGGAACTGTCGCTCTGCAAGGGGAGGCCGGGAAGCGGGTGCTCATCCCCGACGTGCTCTACGTTCCGGGTGTTCAGGCGAACCTGCTGTCAGCCGGCCAACTGAAGGAGAGCGGAGTGCAGCTGCAAGGTGACGGCGACGAGATGCTGCTCGTTGCTACGACCGGGGAGGTGCTCGGTCGAGCACGCTACACGGGACGAGTCCTCTGCACCGACCTTCGCCCCTGCTCGACGCAGTCGCCGTCGACCGAGGTGGTGGCTCTGCGGACGATCGTCTCGGCGTCAAAGGCGACCCCTGATCGGCTGCATGCGAGGCTCGCGCACGTCGGCGTCGACACGATCAAGAGCTCGGCAAAGCATGGAGTTGCTGTTGGGCTCGACATCACGCCGTCGACCGGAGCAGACCCGCCGTGTGTCTCGTGCGTTGGAGGAAAGCTGGCGCGGCACACCTTCCCTGCCAAGGGCTCGGACGCAGCGGAGGCGCTGGCTGTCGTGCACATTGACTTGTGCGGGCCATTTCGAGTGGCTGCCAAGGATGGCAGCTTGTACTTCCTGCTGCTGAAGGATCGCCATACTCGATTTGTATGGGCAATGCCGGTCGCTCGGAAGAGCGACGTGCTGCGGGAGTTCCAGCGGTGGCTGGTGCTGGTGGAACGGCAGACGAAGAAGTCGGTGCTGTCGCTTCGCTCCGATCGAGGAGGGGAGTTCCTCGGGAAGGCGTTCACCGACTTCGTCGACGGGAAGGGCATCGTCCACGACCTGACGTGCCCCTACACTCCGCAGCAGAATGGCATGGCTGAGCGGGAGATGCGCACGGCCGTCGAGTCCGTGCGGACGATGTTGCTGCACATGGGCGTGCAGCACCACTGGTGGCACCTTGCACTACGACAAGCTGTCTGGGTGCGCAACTGCTTGGAGCGGTCGACGACGCCGCCGGGGACGACTCCGTACCAGCTGCTGACCGGGCAGAAGCCCGACCTTACGCTGGCGCGGGTGTGGGGCTGCATGGTGCAGTTCACGGTTCCCGAGCAGCAACGTGGTGGGAAGCTGGCGCCGAAGGCTCGCTGGGGACTTCACTTGGGTGTGTCGCCAGAGAGCAAGGGCTGGGAGGTGCTCGACCTGACCGACAACAAGGTGGTCACGTCGGTCGAGGTGATCTTCTACGAGACGCTGTCGCTGGAGGTGTGGAAGGCGAAGTATGGGCCGGCGTCGGAGCGGACGCAGGCGCACCCGCCAACGGATACATCGACAGCGACGATTCCGTTGCTCGCCGAAGTCGACGAGCCTGGTGATGAGGATGTTGTGGAGGTTCTTTCCCCTCCCCCTGTCTTTGCTCCTCCGCTCCCCGTCGCAGATCGGCCTGGGTCGGCACCTGTGTCGACCACCGACGATGAGGGGAGCCTTGAGGCGTCGCCTGTGGCGCCGGCCCATGGCATCGCCGGCGGTCGACAGGGCGCCAAGCTCGTCGACCAAGATGGCAAGCCGTCGACGACAGGGGAGCACCAGACAGGGGAGCCGGTCGAACAGGAGGCAACGGCAGAGGTACACTCGACAGGGGAGCAGCAGCCGGAGCGGTCGACAGGAGAGTTGTCGAAGGCAGCAGCAGACGAACAGCCGGTCGAAGGGTCGAAGCAGCTGGTCGACGACGTTCTCGTCGACGAGAAAGGGGAGCAGTCGGCGGGTGAGGAGTCCACCGACAGCGATGTAATGGAAGTGCCGATCACGAAGCCTGAGCTGCGACGCACAGGTCGAGCTCGACGGCTGCCGGAGCGGTTGAGCTTCCACGCCTGCCTACCGCCAGCTGCCTTCACCACGGTGTACGACGAGGTCGACGACGACCTGCTGTACGACGATGCCGAGGAGGATGAAGACCTGCTGGAGCTCGACCCTGACGTGCATGCCGACCCCGAACACCGCTGGGACATCGCCACGATGACGGTGAAGGAGGCGCTGTCGAGCTGGAAGGGCGAGGCGGTGAAGGCCGCCATGGAAGAAGAAATCCGTAGCCTCATCGCTATGGGGACTTGGGAGCTGGTCGAACGCCCACGCGGGGTGAACATCATGAAGAACCGATGGGTGCTGACGACCAAGTACCGCATCGACGACACCGTCGAGCGCGAGAAGGCGAGGCTAGTCGTGAAGGGCTTCACGCAGGTGTACGGCGCCGACTACGACGAGACGTACTCATCGGTGAGCAGCTACGTCACGCTGAGGATCTTCCTCAGCATCGTCGCCGTCCTCGACCTCAACCTGATGCAGCTCGACATGAAGAATGCTTTCCTGCAGAGCAAGCTCGACAGGGTGCTCTACATGTACCAGCCGGACTACTTCAACGACGGGACCGGCCGGGTGTGTAAGCTGCTGAAGAGCCTCTACGGGCTGAAGCAGTCGCCGCTGCTGTGGTACAGGGCTCTCGACGGTGTGCTGCTGGGCGCTGGCTGGAAGAAGAGCCAGGTCGACGAGGCACTCTACTTCAAGGCCAGCGACGACGGAGTGACCTGCTGGGTGCTGGTCTACGTCGACGACCTGCTTGCCGCTAGCAGCAGCACCGCGATGCTGAAGGAGCTGAAGGAGCTGCTGGAGGCCGCCTTCGAGCTACGTGAAATCTCGCCGGTGGTGAAGTACCTTGGGCTGGAGATCGTGCGCGACAGGCCGGCCAGGAAGTTGTGGCTGCACCAGCAGGGCTACGCCGTCAAGCTGCACAGGCGCTTCATCGACGAGGAGCAGGGCGGTCGAGTCCCGAAGACACCGGTCTCGGTCGATGCCTACGCTCAGCTGACGTTCGATGACGAGGAGGCTCAGGAGTGCGAAGAGGAGGAGTACCGGCAGAAGGTCGGCTCGCTGCAGTTCGCGGCGACGACGACAAGGCCGGACATCGCGTTTGCCTGCAGCAAGCTGGGAAGTGGCCTCACGGTGAGGAGCGACCAGCATTGGCGCGAGGTCGACCGCTGCCTCGCCTACCTCGCCGACACCTGCGATACCGCCTTGGAGTTCGGCGGTGGACCAGAATCATTGGAGCTGATCGGCTACGTCGATGCCGACGACGCGGGCGACAAGCAGAACCGGACGAGCACGGGAGGCTACGTGTTCGTCTACGGAGGGGCCGCAGTCTCCTGGTCGAGCTCGCGCATCAAGTGCGCGACATTGTCATCGACCGAGTCGGAGTACGTGGCGGCCACGGATGCCGGCAAGGAGGGGCGTCGACTTCGCTTCCTCCTTGCGGAATTCAAGCTCCTCGACGCTGGGAAGCCGACCATCCTCCGCGTCGACAACAAGTCGGCAATCACGGTCGCTAAGGGCTTGGGGCTGACGGGCAACCTCAAGCACATGGAGCGACGCTACGCCTGGCTGCAACACATGGTGAGGCGCGGGAAATTTGTGCTGAAGTACATCCCGACCACCGAGCAGCCGGCGGACTTCCTGACGAAGGCGCTGCATTTTCCGGCTTTCAACCGGTGCTCTGTCACCATCGGCCAAGTTCGTCTATCCGACGTCGGCGACGGCGACGATGAGGTGCAGCAGTAGGTGCCGTGCCCTTCTGCACGGCTGGTCCGGTGACGGCGTGCTGTGTGTGGGGTGCACGCCGAGGATGAGTTTTTCTCCGTGGAGTACTGCCGTGTGGGCTGGAGGCCCAAGCGTGAGCGCGGCAGGGGAGTGTTAACAGGAATGGAGTGTTGGCCCCGCCCTCGCTTGGGCAACGCCGACGACTTGGTCGGATGTACGGGAGTAGCAACCGACCGTTCACAGTGGGAGAGCTGCTCGACAGGCTTCGTCGAGCTGCAGGGGACCGCTGTGGTGTTGCTGTCGACTAGGGAGCTCGACAACTGCAACTGACTGGTCTGGGCGACGGGTGGGACGTCGACCAGGACCTGCAGTTCGACCGGGAGGTCGACGGAGCAGTCCGTCGACCTGACAAGTGAGCAGCGGACGACGAGGGGAGCTCGGCGACAACCGCTGATGGTTCTGGTCGACGGAAGGGGTCCGTCGACCAGGGGGTAGCTCGACGGGAGTTGTGGTCGACCAGAGGGACCTGGTGGTCGACCGGAAGTACCTGGTGGTCGACCGGGTCGACTGGGTAACCTGCTCGACGAGTTCTGCGGAGGCACGCGAACGTCGTCGAGGTTGCGATGGCGCAGGCGACTGCGGGCTGGTATCCCGGAGTCGATGTGGCTCGTCAGGCGCAGACAACAGCCGACGAATGCCCAACGAGGCAAGTCGGGCCAATCGTCTGCGCACACCTGCGAGCGTGCACACTGCTGTGTTCTACGGGGCAACGCTGGACAGCCGCTCTGCTGCAGCGTTGGCACGCCGTCGACCTGCTCCGTTGGCAGGTCACCTTTCTGCAGTGCTGGCGCGGCTCCTCTACGCAACTCTGGCAGGCGATCGACTGAGCTGTGCTGGCGGTCGACCAGGCTAGCAGCAGGGTTGCTAGGTGCCTGGTGTAGTCATTGTTGTCATTGCTTGTTTGAATCATTCTGGAATTCCAACTTTGCTAGTGGAAACTCTTGCCAATTTCTCCCGTAAATGTGCAAGCACTAAGGAACCAAGCAAAGCTACGATCACCTCTAGTAGTTCGTGCCAACCCCCGTAGTCTAGCTCACTACCGTTGTAGAGTGAATCTCCGCAGGGTCATCACCCAAGGTTGCGAAGCAATATGCCGCACGCTCCTCGTCCAACTCCCCAACGGCTACCATAGCGTAGTCGTTGTACTTCGTGTTGGGGCGACGTGTACGTTGCTCGCGGGTCAACGCCAATGGGAGGGAGGAAGGTGTGGAGGAAGTTGCCGCCTCGGTTGGTGGCACCTCCACCACGTCGTCGTCGCTCTCCTCGTTCTCTCCCCCTCCATTTTTGGCTTCTTTTTCCACTTGTGATGGAACCTCCACCGCTTCATCCTCCTCTCGTGCGGGAAGGACGACGGTGAGTTGCAGCGTTGGTTGTTCCTTCATCGGGAACTTGTCTTCGTCGAAGACCACATCTCGAGACGTGACGACGCGCTTGTCGCCCAAGTCCCACACTCGCCACGCACGCTCGTTCGCCGCAAGTCCCAAGTAGATCGCCGCACGAGCCTTCGGTTGCAACTTGTGACGAAGGGGATCCGGGACATGGTAGTAGCAAAGGCACCCAAAGGTGCGTAGGTGGGATACGTTCGGCTTTGTTCCGGTCCATGCTTCGAACAGAGTCGTTCCCGGGAGCACCTTCGTCGGCAAACGGTTGCGAATCCACGTCGCTAGCGCACTCGCCTCCCCCCACCACTCGTGCCCAAGCTTGGAGTGTTAAAGTAGTGAACGAACGGCTTCCACCAACGTGCGATTAAGCCGCTCCGCCGCTCCATTTTGTTGGGGTGTGTAGGGTGTTGTGACGTCGTGCTTAATGCCCTTGCTCTTCATCCATTTCTCAAGTTCCGCATTCACGAATTCGCCACCACCATCGGTGCGAATACACTTGATCCGCTTCTTGTCGTCGTTGCAAACTTCGAGCGCCCACTCTTGAATCGCCTTGGCCGCATCTCCCTTAGCCTTCAAGAGCCGGGTCCAACACATCCGCGTCGTGTCGTCGAGCATCACCAAGAGGAACCGCGCTCCTCCCTTTGATGCATGCCGCATCGGTCCACACACGTCCATATGAACAAGCGCAAGCGGGTCCTTAGCGAGGGGTGACGTTCGGCTACCGAATGGCTTGCGAGCCATTTTTCCTTCGACACACGCCGCGCACACGCCCTTCTCGTCGTCGCCGGCGATCACGTCGACTCCCTTCCCGAGTCCTTTGTTGGCCAACTCCTTGACCGAGTCGTAGTTGGCGTGCGCAAGTCGATTATGCCACGCCTTGAGAGTCGCCTTGGAACCTTGCGCCACGTTGGATGAAGCCGCTCCCGGGTGCGTCTTGAGTTGGTAGAGTTCTCCGTTGAGAACGCCTTGTGCGAATTGCTTCCCCTTCCAAAAGAGGTTCATCGTCACGCCATCGATGGTAAACTTCACGTCCTTCTTCGCGAGTTGAGTGACGGAAAGTAGATTCACCTTCAATCGCGGGACGTGAAGCACGTTTGTGATGTCAACCGGTCCGCCATCAACGATGAGACGCGTACTCCCAACTCCAACCACGGGTAGCGACTTGTTGTTCCCGAAGACGACGCTCGTGACGTCTCCCGGAGCGCCAATGTTGTTGAGGAGCGACGCCGAGTGCGTCATGTGTTGCGTTGCGCCGGTGTCGAGGAACCACGCGTCACTTGGAGTGTTGGTCCCGTCACCGGCCAATAACATGATCGACTCCCTTGTATCATCCGCCTCGCCGGATGCCGTATGCACGTTGCCCTCGTGGTTCCGCGCCTTCGATGGAGTCCAATCGCTCGGCCGCTTCCGACACTCTCGCCAAAAGTGTCCCGATTTGCCGCAATAGTGGCACTTGCTCGTGCCGCTCGATGCATTTCCCTTGCCGCGATCGCTTCCTCCGGAAGACTTCTTCGTCGCACCTTTGCTCCACGTGGACTTCTTTCCGGAACTCCCTCTGGAGAACATGGCGGCACCCTCGCTCTCATTAGCGAATTGTCGGCGACGCGATTCTTCATGGAGAAGCCGACCGACCACCATTTCCTTCGTCCAAGTGTCTTGCACGCTATCGAGTGTCGTAATCACCGTCGACCACTCTTCCGGAAGGCCGCATAGCAAGGTCAAAATCCAATCCTCCTCCGTGACCGTTCCACCGAGGTCCATGAACGTTTCCCCAAGTTCCTCCACACGAGTCGCATACTCGTGCATCGATTTGCCCGCGCGCATCTTCACCGTGTAGAACGCGTTCCGGGCTAGGATCTTGCCGTGGAGAGTCTTGTTCACGTGGATGGTTTCGAGCCGCTTCCACGCTTCATGCGCCGACGCTTCGAGCTTGATGCACATGCCCACCGCGCTCACGAGATTGATGCCGATGCGCGAAATTAACATAGCGAACGCCTTTTGGTCCTTCTTCTTCCATGCCGCGATGCCGCTCTCATCATCCGGCTTCTTCTCCATCGAAGAAACCCCAAAGTCCCCGCTCCATCATGAGCAGTTGGAACTTAAACTTCCACGCGGAGTAGTTTTGTCCCGTGAAAATCGGTACCGCCGACGTGTCGAACATCGTCGCGGTTGCCCAGGGTTCGCCGGAATTTACAACGACACCATCCAAGGAAGTGCGGGAGGCCTCGCTTGAAGTCGGCATGCTTGCTCCTTGTCGCGCGCGTAGACTCCTCCGACCAGCTCTGATACCACTGATGTAAAGGACTCTCCTCTACTTTGCAGGAACTTGGAGTTATATAATCCACCAGAGCTCAGTCTTAGCTTTCCAACGAGCCATCTATCACTTCGTTCGCCTAAGAAACGAGAGAGATATGGCTTTGAACGTGAAGGCTATGCTCTAGGTTGAAGGTATGGAAACTCTCTGGATTTTGTGTCGAGTTGAACTGTGTATAGGAAACTCTGTTTTTCAGTATGAAACATGCATACAAAGCAACTAGTTTTATAGCATGCAATCAACATCGAACCGCACATGTAACCTTGAACCGCGGTACACTCGAATGTTCGAGTAACATTTCGAAGGGGTGAAATTCGACTCTCGAATTTCACCGAATCGAATTCTCCCCGAGTCTCGATTCTTCTTGTGCTGCCATGTGGCACCGAAGTGATGAGTCTTCCGAAGTCAAACTTCAGCTCCACGCAAATCTGCAGCTCACTCGAAGGTGAGCACCATTCGGTGGTTGGGGGCAAGCCTCCCCCCCACGCAACCTCCAACAAAGCGGACCGCTCAAAGTCTCTCGCCATCGCCATGAAACTGCTCCCCAGCAAGTCCCAATGAGCTTCAAACAGCTCCTTTGGGAGCCCATCTCCCCCCGGCGATTTATTTTTTGCCATTGTTGCGAAAGCCGCTTTCACCTCTTGCTCTGTCCAGTCTGCCGCTAGCATTTCCGCTGCCTCCCTTCCCAGGCACTGACTTGGTTAAAAAAACCCGCTCGTGAAGTCCACACGCCGATCCTTCCCGAAGATGTTCCGGAAAAAACCAGTCGCCGCATCAAGAATCTGGCGCCCCCCGGAGATCAAGTTCCCTCCTTCCTTCAGCTCCACGATTTGTGTGCGTGCCCTCCTTGCACGAACCCTGCCCGACAGGTGTTTTGAAGCTATTTCACCAGTCAGCTCTTCTGACAGGCCAGCTTGCAGGTGTAGTCGTTCTTTCCTCGCTTCCTGATACGCCTTTAACTGCAGCTCCTTCACCTCCAGTTCTTCCCGCTTAATGTTGCAACCAGGATCCCCCATAACCTCTTGCTTCAGCTTTGCTATCGCATTGGCCAGATGAGCCCTGGTCGCTTTTACCCTCTTGCTTTCCTCTCTTGCGTAAGCCCGAAGCCCCGCTCCCAGGCGTGCAATAAGGAGTTCAAAGCTGCTACCATCATGGACTGGGGTTCTTCTGACCGTCGCATCAATGATTTTCCGCACCCCCGGCCTTCGTACCATCGAGGCATGGAGCCTCCAGATCCCTGGACCGGTACAGACCTTCTCATCCAGGCGGAAAGCAACCTGGATTGCAAAGCCATGATCCGAGACCGGCTCCTCCGGCTTATCATGCGCAGCAAATGACAGGTGAGTCAGTAGAGATTGAGAAACCAGTGCGCGATCAATACGAGTGCTACAACGATGTGAATGTGCATAAAAGGTGTATTCTCTGCTGCGTGGATGCAGGGTGCGAAAAGCGTCGGAGAGCTGAAAGCTGGTGCATCTCCGTAGGAGCTTTTCGTTCTCAGCCGACGAACCCGAGCCTGAGGAGCGATCCAGCTTAGGGTCATCCGTCAGATTCAGGTCGCCGATGATTAAGAGGTGAGATGATGGAGAAATCTGATCGACAACTGCTCCCAGAACGTCTCTTATAAAAGCGGCTCTAGGTGAAGGATGAGCGGGTAAATAAACAGCTACTATTGTCAGGTCTATTCCTACACCTTTATCTATGGTCTTTATAAGTCTGTTGTCCTACCTCTGGGAGAAAATCTCGGTGCGGTGGCCGACAGATCAGCTAATTTCAAGTGGGCAGGAGCTGATGACGCCGAGCGATTGCTGGGTGTGTGGGTGTCGCCCTCTGGAAGCGGCCTGAAAACGTGGGAGAAAACACTGGAGCGGATAGCAGGGAAGTTGGTCAAGTGGAAACAGAAATACTTGACCACCTCAGCTCGTGCGACCGTGGTGAATTATTACGTCACGCCTATCATCGCTTTCCAGGCTCAAGTCTACCCTCCCACGGCTGAGGTGTGGGATGACCTGGGACGTTTATTACACGGTTTCCTGTCTGGGGACAGGGTCTCGACGGCAAAGGGGTTTATGCTCTGGAGCAAGGTACTGCTCTACTCCTCAAGAGCGGCGGGTGGAATTGGTGCTGTGGATCCGGAGATTGTCATTACCTGCATGGCGGCGAGGAGAGCAGGACTGTTTCTTACGGAGGAGAATGCAATTAAAAGAGATCTGATGGTACGGGCGGCGAAATTGCCCCTGGGCATAGAGTCGTTTGGGGCCCACGAGAAGCTGTTCAAGCACTGGGAGGAAGGGAGTGTCCGATGGAAGCAGACATGCGAGAACCTTACAAGCTCGCCGCTGTGTGTGAAGGCAGCTGCCACCACAAGGTCGGAGATTCTGCTGGAGAGGGTGGTGTGAAGATAGTAGGCAGAGTTAGGAGCCATAGCTAGGTAAGCCCTAGCTAGGCAAGAGAAGTTTAGGCAAAAGAGGTGGTTTCACTAGCAGCAATGAGGATACATATAGCAAACCCTAGATGGGTTGTACTCGCTATAGAGCACCCCACTACAGGCTAGAGAATAACATTCTGACACACCCCCATAGCCAAGGTGGGGTGTAATCAGTACAATGAGCAAGCAGGTATAGAGCAGGAGTTCACAAAGGTAAGCAAAGCTAGAGCTAATCACAGAGGGCAAGTGAGGAGGAGGAGAGACTGTGGAGGGAGAGAAGATGGGAGGCAACGACTGAAGCTGCAGAGGCACGGGCACAGGAGCGGCTGACTCAGTGGCTACCGAAGCAAGGGCGACGGACTACTGGAGTGACTGGCTCCGCGGCTATAGACGAGCGGCAGGAGCAACGGACCCACTGGCGACTGGTGCAACAGGCTCACTGGCTACCGAAGCAAGGGCGACGGACTACAGGCGCTGCAGGCTACAAGACAGCTACCTTCACACAACCTCCCCCAGCTGCCCCACGCCCCTCTCACACACCCCCTGCTCAAACCCTAGCTCCACTCCCACAGCACCCCCCTTAAACCCTAAACCCCAGGCTCCCACACATCCACCCCCCTCAGCGACAGCTGCAGCAGTGGGAGACGAAGGAGGAGGAGGAGGAGGGGACGGCGCACACAACCGACACCCCCACAACCGCCACCCCCACACCCCGCACCCCCAAACCCTAAAACGGGTGGGACGGGGAAGGAGCACGGGGGACGGCGAGGGGAACGGCGCGCGGCCCCCAGGGCGCCACCACGGGGCAGCGAGGGGCCGCGCGCGGCTCCCCAGGGCGCCGCGAAGGGGCAGCGGGAGGGCGGCGACGGGACCGCAGAGGGCGGCGACGGGGCCGCTGCGGGCGGCGACGGGGCCGCAGAGGGCGGCGACGGGGCCGCTGCGGGCGGCGACGGGCCCGCTGCGAGCGGCGAAGGGGTCGCTGCGGGCGGCGACGGGGCCGCTGCGGGCGGCGACGGAGCCGTTGCGGACGGCGACGGGGCCGCTGCGGGCGGCGACGGGGCCGCTGCGGGCTGCGACGGGGTCGCTGCGGGCGGCGAAGGGGTCGCTGCGGGCGGTGACGGGGCCGCTGCGGCGGCGACGGGGCCGCTGCGGGTGGCGACGGGGCCGTAGAGGGCGGCGACGGGGCCGCTGCGGGCGGCGACGGGGCCGCTAAGGGCGGCGACGGGGCCGCGAAGGGGGGGGGAGGGGCCGAGTGGGGGCCGCGAAGGGCGGCGACGGGGCCGCGAAGAGCGGCAACGGGGCCGCGAACGGCGCGCGGCGGGATGAAAAATGCGTCGCACGCCACGGGGCGTGCGACAGATCGAGTAGCAGCGGAAGCAGGTGGGCCCACAGGCCAGGAGCGTACCCGCTCTGATAGCATGTGAAGATAGTAGGCAGAGTTAGGAGCCATAGCTAGGTAAGCCCTAGCTAGGCAAGAGAAGTTTAGGCAAAAGAGGTGGTTTCACTAGCAGCAATGAGGATACATATAGCAAACCCTAGATGGGTTGTACTCGCTATAGAGCACCCCACTACAAGCTAGAGAATAACATTCTGACAGGTGGTTTCTAATAAGAACATTCTGATGCGAGGCACCACGCCTATTGGTGGCCAGAAGGAGGCGAAAAAATTGTCGGAGCTGAGGCTGGGGGACCTGTTTGAACAGGATGGTTCTGGGGATCTCTCTCAGAAATCCATGGCGGGCCTGACGGAGCAGGTAGGAAGTAGCGGGGCCGCTAAGCTCGCGCTGAAAGCAGTTGGTGCTCTTCCTGCCCTCTGGAACAGGTTGCTGGGTTTCCCGACGGTTCTCCCCAGCTCGGCTGAATCTCCCCTGCAGCTTCTGGTTCTGGAGGAGGGGCGGGTCATTTCCATGAAGCGGATGAGAGAGGGATGGAGGAGTGCGCATGCGGAGTCATACAAGTGTGCGAAATGGGCGGCAAGATGGAACGGGCAGATTGATTGGAGGAAGGTGGTGAACACGCGCGACTCCCTGACGGTTCCCAGCCGTCCACGCGATGTACTCCTCCGCATCCACGGTCTGAATCTTCAAGTAGGGGAGCGGCTGGCTTTTCTGAGCAGCAAGCCGGTCTGCCCTTACTATGGTTACACGGAGACGCTAGAACACTGCTTGGTGCTTTGCCCCAAAATTCAAGTGGTGTCCTCCGCTCTTCGGCGCGCTTTGTGTATGCTAAACCCCGGCCAGGTGGCGGATTTGCTGGGGGATTTACTGTTCCGACACACGGGCACCAACTCAGCTTTTCCGGAGCTGACGCTGACGTCCATCACACTGCATCAACTGTGGCTTGAGCGGTGTGATGCTGTCTTCAGAGGGAAGAAATTCAGAACGCAGCGTGTCCTACGTAGGATTGAGATAGCTTTCCGACAACATGTGAAGCTGTACACACATCATTTCGGGTCGACGTGGCGAAAGCAGAGGCGACGTGGCACATCGAAGGAGTGGGACATGCTGAGGAGGATAAAACCAGACGGTCCCAAGCTGAAGTGGACAAATGGATTTGCAGCACTCTGGTCGGCGCGGAGGGCACGTAATGTCAGGCCCTGATTGAATCTCATCTGGAGGAAGAGGTCACTCTGACTTCTCACGCACGGTTACGACCGTTCTTGCTTCTGTACACTTGCCCTTCGGTGTATATTTGCAATTACCATTAAAAAAAAAAAAAAAACAAAAAAAAACAAGAGGCGACGAAATCGACTTAAGCTTGCGAAGCATTTTGCAAAAGCACATTAACCTGTAAAGCTTTTAGAGTGTACAAAACTTGTTCCAACAATCGTTTTGGTCTGTTTCCAAAAACAGCTCCATTCCTGGCATTCTGAAATCGAATTGTAAACCTTTCGTCTTCCAACAGATTTCCTTACGACTGCGCCACAATCAACACATGTGGTGCCTTTTAGAAAATATTTTCACGTTTTCTTTGCGACGGAATTTGAACTGCTCTAGGGTTTCTTTGTCTCTCCCACTCGTGAGTGGAGCCCAGCTCTTCACATCAGCCCCATACTCACGCTCCAACTGCTGCTATCTCCTAAAGGTGAGAAGACTTGTAGCTTTGAAGTAGAGACTATGTCAGAAGATTACGAGCTAGACTAAGATCTTCGCTTACTTCCGCATTTGGTCGTTTTAACTAGCAGTTAAAGCCTAAGTTCCAGGCCTTTGTAACGACGTCAGCTTTCCTTAGGTCGTTAATAAGGCTGCATGTTTCTTTTCATTCCCTATCGATCTCTTCTCTCTCGTCTTACCTTGCAATGTCTCTATTTATATGCTTTTCAGTTATTGTTTTTCCCTTTTTTTTTTCCTTCCAGTCCCATGTTCGTTCCTTACTGATCTCGTTCATTCCGTTTATTGAGATTTTATCGAGCTGTTCCTTCCTTTTAATAGATTCCGCATCTAGTGACGTTTGTCTTGGTTTCTGTTACCATTTTTTCTTTATCCTTTCTTCACCTTCCTTCTCTTTTTTCTGACTCTTCGATGAGCCTCTCCTTCTATTCGTAGCTGCATTGTTTCTTCGTTCTTAAAATCTGTTTTTGTCCCCATATGCTACATTTTTTTTTTTTTTTCGAAAACGTAGTTTATCGAATTCTCTTTCTATCCCTCGTTCGTTCTCTCGTTCGTTCTCTCTCGTTCGTTCTCTCTCGTTCTCTCTTTCTCGTTCTCTCTCTCTCTCTCTCTCCCTCTCTCTCTCTCTCTCTCTCTCTCTCTCTCTCTCTCTCTCTCTCTCTCTCTCTCTCTCTCTCTCTCTCTCTCTAATGGTCCTTGTATTGATATGCCAGCCAGGTACAAGCATGCAAGGTATAGTAGCAAGGGTAACAAACCACAAAGGCAATTCCTACCCTATACCCCCTCTAAAGTTCCAGGAGGGGCTCTATCACTGCAAAACAATCTCCTAGGTTCAACTCCTGCCCAATACCGCCCACAGGCGGGTTCTCAGCTGCAGCTGCCTCACCCAACTTGATAAGGAGGCCCACGGATTGGGCTCTTTGAAGGGCCACTGACCATCTTTGTCGAAACTGATGCAGAAACTTGGCGGCATTTTTTTTTTTTTTTTTTTTTTTCGAAAACGTAGTTTATCGAATTCTCTTTCTATCCCTCGTTCGTTCTCTCATTCGTTCTCTCTCGTTCGTTCTCTCTCGTTCTCTCTTTCGTTCTCTCTCTCTCTCTCTCTCTCTCTCTCTCTCTCTCTCTCTCGTTCTCTCTTTCTCTCTCGTTTTCTCTCTCCCGTTCTCTCTCTGCCGTTCTCTCTCTCCCGTGTGAAAGAACAAGGAATGGTTGCATTGAGCAGCATGAGGAGTACAAGTAGGAAACCCTAAAGTGTTGTACCCCATATGAGCTACCCCACTACGGCCTACACAGACTATAGCATATAAGTTTGACACACCCCCATAGGCAAAGTGGGGGAGAACAAGAGGTCACAAGACCAGTCAAGAGAAGCAGGGCAAGCTCAGGGTGGATCACATCGTCACCACACAATTTGAGCACAAGCACAAGGCCACAAGGCCAGTTCACATGCAGAGTTATAGATCAAGATGAACAAACAAGGCAGTGATCTCAACCTAGCAAGGGTAAGCATGCAAGTGCAGGTATATTTAGATCACAGTACAAGCAAAGTCAAGAAGTGAGCAAGTGAGGCCAAGTAGGCACAAGACCTAGCATAGTACAAAAGCGCTGATGATCACAAGGCGGAAGTGCCTTGGTAAAGATATCAGCAGTGTTGGCCTCAGAGGCCACGTAAGCAAGGCGCAGCTGACCGCGCTGCTGCAGCTCACGAGCAAGAAAGTAGCGAAGAGCAATGTGCTTCGTTCTGTGCTCCAGTCTGTGCTCCCGACACAAGGCCAGCATGGCCTTGTTGTCTACGTACAGAACTGGAGGAGAACGAGGCGGCTCTCCTAGGTCAGTCAGCAGGTAGGTGAGCCAGCGTAGCTCCTGTGCAGCCATGGCCCCCGCGTAGATCTCAGCCTCACAGCTGGAGCCGAGAACAGAGGACGAGCGGGTAGACCGCCACGAAACAGAGCCTGGAGCCAAGGCTGAAGGTGTAACCCTGTGACGACCGCTGCGTAGCCTGGTCGTCAGCCCAAGAAGCGTCTGCGTGACCTGTGAGGACCACTGGACGTCGCCCTCCAAGCACTAGCCCCATGCCCGACGTACTGCACAAGTAGCGCAACACCCTCTTCGCTGCAGCCATGTGCTCTGGTCTGTGTCTCCCAGGAGCAACATAGCGTGCCAGAATGCTAAGAGGGTATGCAAGGTCAGGTCGAGTGCAGGTCATCAGGTACATGAGGCAGCCAACAAGCTCTGGGTACGGGCCACTCGACTCTACGGACTCATCCGAAGGCAGAGCTGAGAGCGAGTGGCGAGTAGACAGAGGAGTGGCCTGAGGCGAGGAGTACGTGAAGCCGAAGCGCTGAAGGACCTGCTGCACCATGTGTGACTGAGTCAGGGTAATGGTGCGCTGTGCTCTGTCCCGGGTGATCTGCAAGCCAAGGTAGCTGCGCAGTTCACCCAGGTCTGTGCACGTGTGTCTCTTCTACAGCTCGGACTTCACGTGGGCGAGTCCAGCAATGTCAGCAGTGGCAAAGACCAAGTCGTCGATGTACACGAGGATGTAGAACGGCAGCAAAGAGGTGTCGGTGCGCAGAAACAGCGACGGGTCGGCAGTAGAAGGAGCAAACCCAAGAGCCGCAAGTGTAGTCCTCAGTGTGTCGTGCCACTCACGGGGCGCCTGGCGGAGACCGTAGACTGGCCGCCGTAGGCTCCACTGGGTACCAGGAGGAAACGACCCAGTGAAGCCAGGTGGGCGGCGCAGCCAGATCTCCTCGTGCAGGCTGCCCTGCAAGAAAGCTGTGCTGAAGTCAAGAGAGTGAAGCTCGTAGTCGCGCTGAGCGGCTATGTGCAGCAGCACCCGAAGAGTGGTCATCTTCGGGGTGGGGGAGAAGGTCTGAAAGTAGTCAACTCCCTGCCGCTGACTGAAGCCTCGAGCCACGTAACGCGCCTTGAAGACAGGCGGAGAACCCGGCGGCCGCTTCACCCTGAAAATCCACATGCCACTGACGATGTTCGCCCCAGGTGGGGGAACCTCGTCGACGTAGGTGCCTGTGGACTTCCAGGAAGCCATCTCTGCGTCCATGGCTGACTGCCACTGTGAGGAGTAGGGACCCTCGATCGCCTCAGCGTACGATCGAGGAGTCGGGATGTCTGGTGCATCCAGGTCTCCCTCAGGGACAATCAGTGTGGACACGAGATGAGGCAAAGCAGCAGCAAAACACTGGAACTCCTCCTGCCTGTCCTCAAGGACGTCCGTGCTAAGAGCACACTCACCCCCGACGGACGGAGGACAGACAGACTCAGACTCAGCGACAAGACTAGCAGCGTAGTCGAGACGACAGCGAGCAGCGAATTCAACGAGCTCAGCAACCAAGGCAGACGCAGCAGTGGACTCAAAAGAAGGGTCAGTGACAATAGTAGCCAGGAGACGCGTGACAGTAGGACTGGCAGCACGAAGAGAGTCAGGCTCAGGGTCAGCAAGAGTAGGAAGAGAGGACTCTGGAGGAGACGGCAACGGGACACGCAGAGGAGCAGTGGAAGGACGCAGCGCCATCTGGTCTAGTGCCGGGGACCGCAAGAGGACGCGGACGCGGAGCACGACCACTAGTGCGAGCAGCACGAACAGGCGACGCAGGACGAGACGCAGGCTCACGACGCTCAGCAAGACCTCCAGTAGGACCAGTGTAGGGAGAAGGAGCAGGCAGGGGGGAGGCGGGCTGTAACTGTGACCGTGACTGGACAAGGCTGTGGACACGCTAAGGGAGGAGCAGGACCAGTAGAGGGCGGGAGACCAAGAACCTGCTCAAGGAGCGGAACGAAGTACGGCCGCGGCCGCGCAGCGCCTCCAGAAGCAGCAGGGACAGCACCAGTACCCCCAGCGGCAGCACCAGCGCCAGCAGCACCTCCAGCTCCAACAACGCCAACTCCAGCACCCTCAGAAGCACCAGCGCCAGCAGAACCACCAGCGCCAGCACCCCCAGCAGCTCCAGCTCCAGCAGCTCCAGTAGCACCAACTCTAGCAGGACCGTCAGCTCCAGTACCGCCAGCAGCTCCAGCAGCACCTCCAGCAGGACTCCCAGTCCCAGCAGCTCCAGAACAGCCAGGACGAGCACCTGGAGGACCAGCAGCAACAGTAGGAACTCCAGCTCCAGCAGCACGGCTCCAGCGCCGGGCAAACCACTCGCGCAGCTCCTGAGGAGAGAGTAGCTCCCGCCTCGACGAAGCACCGCCAGAGGCCACACGAGCAGACCCAGCACCCCCAGGCTCCGCACCCCCAGGCTCCGAACCCCCAGGCTCAGCACCCCCAGGCTCAGCACCCCCAGACTCAGCACCCCCAGGCTCAGCACCCCTAGACTCAGCACCCCCAGGCTCCGCACCCCCAGACCCGGCACCCGCAGACCCGGCACCCGCAGGCCCAGTGCCCCCAGCAGCACCAGAGTCAACAGCTACCTCGACAGGCTCAACTGCGTCTACCTGGGACACACCTGACGGGGCAGGACCCTGAAGGGGGGAGGGGGTCTACCGGGGGAGGACCTGGCGCAAGGAAGAGCGGCGGCGGGGGGAGGGGGGCAGTGCGGTAGGGGAACAGACGGTAGTAAGGCACCGACTCGTCAAAGGTGACGTCCTGGGAGGACAGAACACGGCGCGAGGTGGGGTGGTAAAACTGCCAACCAGGCGCGTCAGGGGGGAAGCCAAGGAAGACGCAGGGAACAGCACGGGGGGACAGCTTGTCCGCAGACAAGTCGCAGACAAACGCCCGAGATCCCCAGACCCGAAACGCAGACGCATCGCCAACCTTCCCCGTCCACCGCAAGGTGGGGGAGGTCTCTGGCAAGGAGACCCGGGGCTGAAGGTTGAGCTGATGCGCTGCGTACTGAACCGCAAACGGCCACAGAAAATGGGGAGCAGCCGCATGGATCATGGACGTACGAGCGACGTCCATGACCATGCCAATGCGGCGCTCAGCAATCCCATTTTGCTGTGGAGAGGCCGGAAGCAGTGAAGGTCTGGCGGATGCCCTGTGCACGACAGAAGGCTCCCAGAAGGCCAGAGGAAAGCTCCCCGCCTCTGTCAGAGTGCAGACGCAGAACAGGAAAGTCCGAGCCGAAACTCTCTCTGAGCTGGAGACGAGCTGCGCGGATCCAGTCGATCAACACCTCAATGACGTCACCCTTGCTGCGCAAGGGGAACACCGTGGTGTAACGCGAGTAGTCGTCAACCACCAACAGGAAGTAACGCTCGTGACCCTGGCCACGGATGCGGGCGGGGCCCCACACGTCCATGTGAAGAGTCTGCAAGGGAGCCTCTGTCGGAGGAAACTCGGAGGAGTGAGGGGCGGCGCGCTGCCGCCCCTCGACGCAGGGGACGCAGGTAGGGGCAGGCCCCGGAGGTAGGGGAGGGAGGGACCGGGGGAGACCAGAGACAAGGACACGTGAGGCCATGCCTCGGAGACGAGGCAGGGAGGGGTGACCAAGGCGGTGGTGCCAAAGGAGAGTCTGGTGGGACAGGAGACGACACGAGCAGGGCGCAGACTCAGGACCAGACCTGGACGCTGTAGCAAATACCTGACTCGACGCAGCTACCTGGCCAGACTCAGCAACAGGAGGAGACTCAGTGGTCAGTGTGTACAGGCTCGACCCCGGCTGACGGGTAAACGTGGCCAAGTGTCGGCCCGTCCGAGCACACGTACAGTGGGTCACCCGCTGACTCGCAGGCGTGAACTGGTCAACCCCCCGATCCTGTAGATCAGCTCCACTCACCAAGTTCGTAGAGAACGAGGGGAGGTAGAGACCTGACAGGGTGCCAGAGGGGGCTGCCAGACACGGTAAGACAGTGGAGAAGCTAGCAAGGATAGGACCCCCAGAGGGGTCCGCCAGGGAGACCGCAACCGGCCGACTAAGCGGCGTAAGCGTGGTGCGGTCTCGAAAGAAGGAGCGGGAAGCACCCGAGTCAAGGGTGAAGGTGTGCAAGGCCTGAGCCGACGTGGTACCTGAGAGAGCAGACTCACCAGCACCTGGGGCAGCAGACGCACTAGCACCTGGAGCAGCAGCCTCACCAGCACCTAGAGCAGCAGGCTCAATGCCCGGGTCAGGCGGAACGCACAAGTAACAGTCACCCTCATCACTAGTAGACACAGCATACATGGCAGCAAGAATAGCATCATAGTCAAGATCAAAGATAGCAACCCCCGCCCTAGACAGCTCTCCCCAGCGAGGAATCTCAGTGGCGTCAGGGAACTGATGACGCCAAGCGTCCGTCAGGCGGCCGAAGAAGCGCTGGGTGGAGTGCGTGCCCCCGCACTGCTCACCAGCGCGGTCGCCTGTACGGAGGACGTAGGTGCAGGGACCAGTACCCCCACCCCGCTGACGCCCAGCGTACCACTCACGAAGCTGCTGAGGGGACAGGGTCTCACGACTGCGCTGCTGCTGCTGGCGCGGACCACCACCGGAGCCACTCCTCTGCGCAGAGCGGCGACCAGCTCCACCGCTGCCTCCGCCACCTCCGCCACCTCCGCCACCTCCGCCACCTCCGCCGCCTCCGCTCCCTCCGCCACCACCGCCGCCTCCTCCGCCTCCACTGCTGCCACCGACACCTCCACCCCCGCCACCACTCCCACCACCACCCCCACCTCCTCCACTGCCTCCACCACCACCTCCACCGCCCCCACTAGCCCCTCCAACGCCCTTGCCCCCATTGCCCTTGCCGGTGCGGCGCTTCCCGCTAGGGGCAGACGCAGAGCCGACCGACTCGAAACCAACGAGGTCGGCCGCAGCAGCAGAAGCAACAGAGGGCAAGAGGGGGGAGGGAGAACACCCCTCAAAGACGGGGGTGCGAGGGTCACCACGAGAGGCTCCTACAGCGACTATGCTCTTCTCTGCTGCTAGGAGGCGCTCCTCGAGGAGGTCAACGGTGAGTGTGGTGGGGCAAACTGAGAGGAAGTGGTCCCTGACTAAGCGAAGGGAGTCAGGGAGCCGGGTGACTATGTAGTAGAGGGTGATGTACATGGGGGGGGGGTTCTTGGCACAGAAATCAGCAGGAAGCGCAGCGCGGTAGCGAGTGTCACTAGTGCGAAGGTGCGTAATGAGGTCAGCGACTGTGGGAAAGGCAGCAAGGTCAGGGAACAGGTACGACAGCATGAGGCGGCTAAGCGCAGCAGTGGCAGGGGAAGAGTAGCGTGCAACTACAGCGTCGTACAAGGTCTTAGCACTCTTGTGCTGGCTAAAGTGCGCACGCTCAGTGGTCGGTAAGTGGCGACGCACAGCAAGACGTGCAGCAGCATCGCGCGTGGCCCACTGTGAGCGAACAGTGCTGTCAGCAGTAGCAGGCGGGGCAGGAGAGACACCAGAGGTGAGATCGAACAGGGAGAGTCCGTCTGCCCTATCGCACTGTAAGAACAGCTGGAGGTCATCGACCCAGACCTCAAAGTCAACAGCACGACCCTCAGTGTCAAAGGTAAGGACACTGGGGGTAGCCATGACTGCAGTGGCCTAGCATGGAGTGAGCTCACCAGTCCAAGGGAGTAGGGCCGGGGCGCGCCGGTAGGAACAGTAGTGGCCCGACGGCAGGGCGGCACGGCGGCTCGGCTGCTGGGCGGCACGGCGGCTTGGCTGCTCAGCGGTTGGGCGGCTCGGCTGCTGGGCGGCTCGGCGGCACGGCGGCTCGGCTGCTAGGCGGCTCGGCGGCGCGGCTGTCGGGCGCCTCGGCTGCTGGGCGGCTCGGCTGTCGGGCGCCTCGGCTGCTGGGCGGCTCGGCTGTCGGGCGCCTCGGCTGCTGGGCGGCTGGCGGCGTGGTGGCTCGGCTGCTCAGCTGCTGGGCGGCTCAGCGGTGAAGGGGCCGGTAGAGGCGGCAACTGGGCCGCGAGGAGCGGCGACGGGGCCGCTAGGGGCGGCGACGGGGCCGCTAGGGTCGGCGACGGGGCCGTTAGGGTCGGCGACGGGGCCGTGAAGGGCGGCGAGGTGGCCGCGAAGGGCGGCGACGGGGCCTCCAGGGGCGGCGACGGGGCCGCTAGGGGCGGCGACGGGGCCGCTAGGGTCGGCGACGGGTCGCAGAGGGGCCGTAAGGGGCCTAGAGGGGGCGGCGACGGGGCCGCAATGGGCGGCGACGGGGCCGCGAAGGGGCCGCGAGGGGCCTGGGGGGGGCGGCGACGGGGCCTAGAGAGGCGGCGACGGGGCCGCGAAGGGGCCGCGAGGGGCCTAGAGGGGCAGCGACGGGGCCGCGAAGGGGCCGCGAGGGGCCTAGAGGGGCGGCGACGAGGCCGCTAGAGGCGGCAACGGGGCCGCAAAGGGGCCGCGACGGGCCTAGAGGGGTGGCGACGGGGCCTAGAGCGGCGACGACGGGGCCGCAAGAGGGGCCGTGAGGGGCCGCGAAAGGGGGCCGCGAGGGGCCTGAGGAGGGCGCGACGGGCCGCTAAGGGCTAGGGGCGCGACAGTAGGGAGGGCACATGGGGCGCGACTCGGGCAGGAGGGAAGCACGCTCCGGGCAGGAAAAATTTTTCAGTGGTGGGCCCTAGGAAACGTTCCCACTAGGGAACCTGCTCTATACCATATGAAAGAACAAGGAATGGTTGCATTGAGCAGCATGAGGAGTACAAGTAGGAAACCCTAAAGTGTTGTACCCCATATGAGCTACCCCACTACAGCCTACACAAACTATAGCATATAAGTTTGACATCCCGTTCTCTCTCTCCCGTTCTCTCACTCCCGTTCTCAATCTCCCGTTCTCACTCTCCCGTTCTCTATCTCCCGTTCTCTCTCGCCCGTTCTCTCTCTCTCTCTCTCTCTCTCTCTCTCTCTCTCTCTCTCTCTCTCTCTCTCTCTCTCTCTCTCTCTCTCAAGCAGTCATGTATTGATAGTGTTCATAAGGTACAGGCATGGCATAGCGGAAGGACTAACTGGTCTAAGCAAGGCAAGCAAACTGGAAACTATGCTAGCAAGCCAAACGAGATCAGACAGAGCACCCACCAATCCAGGCCCACAGGAACACCCACCAATCCAGTCCCTAGAGAGCTGCCCCTCCTTCCGGCCTCTAGCTCTCCTCCTCCCTTAGTCCCTGCTCTTCCTCCTGCCCTGTGGCTGTGCCTTTGTGTTCTCACTCCCTCCCTCCTACTCCTGGCCGCCCCTTCTCTCTCCTTTCTCTCCCCGCGGTCGTCTAAGGTGCCCTAGCAGGAGCGTCCCGCTCCTCGTACTCATCAGACGTCATCTGCCAGAGGTCTGCCAAGCGTGGGGCCCATGGGTCTGCAGCTGCCTGTGGGAAAGCCGCCTCTGCTGCTCGGTTGGACTTGGACAGGAGGGAGATTGCTTGGCTGCGCTGCAGCATCACCGACCATCGCTGGCGGTAATGTGCCGTGAGCCGAGCAGCCGTGGTGGTGAGTCTGCCCTGCCTAAACTTTTTCTTGGCTGCATGGGTTGCCAACAACCGAAGGAATTGTACGGTGTCAGCCGCCATCGCCCCATAAGTCTCAACCGCCAGGCCGAAGAAGCCAGCATAGCTCGGGCGCCCCTCGTACAGCCGATGCTTCTTCTGCGAGGCCTCCTCTGCCGCCCAGCCTGGCGGCCTACGTGCTCTCACGTCCCTCTCCTGTAGTACCGGGTCCGTGACAGTGACATCCGTCACCCAGGTCTCTCCCGACTCCTGATCTTGGATGACTAGGTCTGCCCGCTTCCGGAGTACAGGAGGCGAGAAGGCCGAGGTCTCATGGAGGGTCTTGTAGCCTGCTTCATTCGCCATGCGTAGCGCAGCATACACGAGGGCATTGTGCGTCCGCACCGCATCCCCCCCATCCTGGCAGCGAAGCAGATGGTTCGGCAAGCTCTTATCCAGAATTCCCGATCCCTGCCGCTTGCATGGGCACACCTCAGCTACTGGCAGTTCCATGCCTAGGCGGAGGCCTAGGGCCAAGGAGAACTGACCAGGGGAGATGGTAAGGTCAGCTCTCGTCGGTACTGCATGAAGCCAGTCGCCTGCCCCCACCCCTTTCAGACTTATCAGCCGGATCCCGTGTCCCCTAGTGCCTGCCTGGTCTGTCCACTACAGTGTCGCCTAGTAGATCCGCCGCCCGCTGCAGATTGATCTGCTTCGATAGGCCCAGCTGCAGACTGCCCGTGCCCGCACTGTCCGCTCTGTATCGGCTGAGAAGTGCCTGTGCTTGGGCTGGGAGGCCCTCCTCCAGGGCTGTCAGTGGGTTGAAATCCGGGGGGGGGGGGGGTCCAGTCGTGGGCCAGCAGCGTGACGGCCCTGTGTAGCAGACAGTCTGAGGGGAGGTCCAGTCGCAGCAGGAGGGAGTGTGCAGCAGCCACCGAGGCGATGTGAGCCGCGGGTGCCTCCGATATGGGGTCAATGATTCCCAAGCCGCCGAGCCGAACGGGTAGGGTCGCCTGGCGCCACAGGAGGCTCTGCTCCAGCTCTGACGTTGGGACGTTCAGCTTCGCTGCCGAAAGGGCCGAGCCCACCAATGCCTCACTCCAATCCCTCCACTCCTCCAAGCCCAGCGCCGTCGCAGGTGTCGTCCGCAGCAGGTAGGAGATGCGGCGGGAGATGCTGCGAGAGAGAATCAGAAGGGCCGACTGAGGGTGGAGCCGGCTGATGAGGTGGAGCGGTGACGCAGCATCCTCAAGCGAGGCTCTCACTTGGCCTGTGCAGAACTCCCTGCTGCCGATCGGACTACCCAGGACCCGAATGCCTCCTGGATCAGCAGTCAGGCCCAAAGGAAGCTCATCTGCTTCCATTCCCTGTAAGGCGCACCACGCCGAGGACTTGGTGATGTTGCAGCGGAGTCCGCAGTCGGCGAGGTCACCTGCAATCTTCGCGAATGCCCTGCTCGCCGCTTCTCTCGGTCCGACTATGGTTATGTCGTCCGCATATGCAACCACGGCGACTTCTGGCATCGTCGCCGAGATGCTTAAGAGAGCCGGTTGAATGGCCGCCGCGAACAATAGGGGGCCTAAGGGATCGCCCTGCCTGACGCCTCGCGAGCTCCGGATGTGGTCGATTCCCAGACGAGCATCGGTGAGAAGGCGTGAGGGGCCGTCGTAGAGGTTGCGGACGAGGGGAAGCAAAGGACTAAGGTTGGACCACTGGAGGGCCCCGAGGAAAGCCGAACGCTCAACGCTGTTAAAGGCGTTCTCAACATCCAACTGGAGCGCAATGCGTGTCTCATCCTCACGGAGTAGGGATCGGACGGAGTGAATGATGCACTCCGCCCCTCCTGGTACTGCTACACCGAACTGCACTGGGAGGAAGAAGGTCCTTATCTTGGGTCCTAGAGTTTGTAACGCCACTTTCGCCACTACGCGGAGCATCGCCTCGCCAATCGCTATAGGTCGTACTCCGCCGTTCGGCTTCTCTAGTGCGATGAGGCGGGAAGGTAGCAGCAGCTCTCTCACGTGACCGGGTTGGAAAGTGCTAAGCAGCTGATTGACCACCTTGGCGAAAAGCAGTAGCAGCTCTTCGTTGGCCAAGGCAGGGTCCCTCAGGTGCTCGAAACATGTGCCTGAAGGGCCCGCACCAACACCGTTCGGGCACTTCGCCAATATTTCGCGCAGCGTGTCCAGCGGGGCTGCTAGGTCAGAGGTGGTGATTCCGGTAACCCAGGCTGGGATCTGGTTTTCCGCCGCAGGATGCTTCGCTAGCAGCGCTTCGAGTGTAGCTGTAGTTGCTTCGGCAAGGGGACTCGTTCGCAAAGCTGACACTGCCTTCGAAATGTTACCTTTTTTCATTAACCCCTCCGCCCTAGCACAAACCCCTTCCTCGTCAGCCTGGTGTCGTACCGGAGCACCAATAGCGGGTATGGTCCCTGCCTCTTCGAAAAGGTCAGTCCACTCGCCCCTCTGGAATTTGTGCAGCCGTGCCTCAATTGCTGCCCAGCGGCTCCCCACAGCAGGTTCGGGTGCTGGCCTCAGGGTGAGCCTCGGCAAGAACAGCAGCACCATCCATCCCCCTGGGCAGCTTGGATTTTTGTCCAGGCGGTGGAGAGCTGCCAGCATGCATAGACAATATCGGTCCAGAAGCTGAGTTGGCAGACGGCGGACAAGGAATGGCTGATCACTTCGCTGAAGAATGTCCACATTCCACCCCCCCGCCATGTGCCAGATGGCGTCATCACTAGCCAGGTCGGCTGGCGATGGAACATCAGTGTCTCCCGTGGCCGCTTCCGCTGGCTCCACAGAGGCTGGTGGGATTCCCCCCGCCGCTTCTCGTGTTTGTGGTGCTGGGTTGTCCCGTCTGGGCGGAGCTTCCTCATCATCCAGTGAAATCTCCTCAGAAACCTCGTCCTCCCCAGCCATAAACTCCGGATCGGCATCATTGTTGTCAGATGCTTCCGGTTCCTCATTCGTCTGAGGCTGCTCTCTCAGGTCTGGCGTGACGTTCCCGCCAAGGGCCCGTTCTAGCAGGGATCTCAGTTCTGGGTGCTGCGTTGCGCCCTCCCCTGCCTCCCCTTAGGCCCCCGCGCAGATTTCCCGTCGTTCCCGCCGTTGCGTTGCCCCCGCGGCCTGCCGGCATCCACGGAGTTCGACCGCCCCGTGGCGGTCCCCAGGTGACGGAACCGAGTCTAGCCGAGCGTCTCACGCCGGTCGTCGCCGCCACTGCCTCACACGTGCCGGCCGCTGCCGCCGTTGGAACTGTCGCTGGGGGCGCCCCATCGGCACCGCTGCTGGAACCCTCCGGCCCCTGCGTTGGTGCTACCTGCATCACGAACGGCGTTGCCACTGGCACCTGTGGCTCCTGCTGTACCGCCGCCGCGCCCCTTGATGACGACGGAAGCCCTGGCTCTTGTGGCGACTGCCCTTGCCGCAGCCAGCCCAGGAGGGGTCCCGGGGGACCAGGCCTCAGTCCTGCTCCAGGCCGCCTTGCTGCTGGCTGGGCGCGGGGCCGCTTCCCCTTTTTCCCGCAGGCGGCGGGAGCAGCGGCGCTCTTCCCGCGGCCCTGTCTTCCGTCCGCCGCCTGGTCGCGCTCCTGCGTTCCTGCGCCCTCGTCAGCAACAGGCATCCCGGCGAACTCAGCGGCAGCCCCTACTCCCTCCGCGCTCGTTCCACCATCCTGTGTTCCCACCGCCGCCGTCACAACCGCAGCGATCACCGCCGCAACCACCGGCGCCGGGGACGCCGCCAGCCCCGCCCCCTCTTCCTCCTGCTGTCCCGGTTCCGCAACCAGCACCCGCTCCTCAGCCAGCCGCGATGCAGCCAGGGGGGTGGCAGAGGGTGAAACTGAGCCGCCGTCAGAGGCAGCGGCTGTCCCGTCAGCAGCAGCAGCGCCAGGCACCACCGCAACTGCCGCCTCAGCCACCGCCCCCGCAGCCCCCGCCCCCTCGACCGCCTTCTCGCCATTGGTTTCCGCCACCATTGCAGCCCCAGCGACGTTCACCCCCCGTGTCACCCGCCCCTCCGTTTGTTCTTCCCCGTAACCCCCCCCTTCCCCAGGATGGTCCGTCCGCGGGCGCCTTCCCTCGCCTCTTCGTTGGTGGGCGCGAGGTGCCGATACCGTGGGGGCAGTGGGCTCCTCCAGCGTCGCCGCCAGCTCCAGCTGTGGTTCCTGACGCGCCATGGAGTCCGACGGGCGAGGGCTCCCCTGATGGCGTCGCAGAGCGCGCAATGAACGTGGGGACGTGCTTGTCCCTGCTGTCTTACCTCCTCGACCAGCTCCACCTGTGCCTGGAGCGGCAAGGGCTGGAGATCCAGGGTCTGCTGCCGACGGAGCTGGCGGCGGCGGAGGCTGCCGCGGCGGAGTTGCAGCAGTTCCTCCCCCTGATTGGGTACTTGCCTGGCTCCCCTGGCGCTGCTCTCGGGCCCGGCCCCCTGGCTTTGCTGGAGCTTGCTGGCACCACTCGGCCTCGTGTCAGCAGCAGCATCCGTCCTGCGCTGGATGGACGGGCGGTTATGCTGGATCCTCTCCGAGTAGCCACTTTCTTTCCCTTGCCAGCCACCTTGGTTTTGGGCTGGCCCTTGGGCTTCCCCATGGCGTTGAAGTTCACCCTGGGGGTGTTGTTGTTGTTGTTGTTGCTACTGCCCCATGTTGTATGCCTTCCTGCTCATGTGTTGTCTCTCCTAGTTTCCTTCTCACCCCTCACGCGCGGCCGAAGGCCGCGCTAGCGAGCGGCGGCCGCCGAAGGCGGCCGGCGCGAGCCGCTGGAATCTGAGAGTGAAAGGAACTCAACAGAACACAATGACTGGAAACAAGAGCTCCTAGGCCTTATATACTAGGGAAGAGAGGCTAAGAGAGGCTTAAGAGAGGCTTGAGAGAGGCTAAGGACTAGTTCCTAGTGCCTCTCTCTCTCTCTCTCTCTCTCTCTCTCTCTCTCTCTCTCTCTCTCTCTCTCTCTCTCTCTCTCGTTCTCTCCCTCTCATTCTCTCCCTCTCGTTCTCTCTCTCTCGTTCTCTCTCTCGTGCTCTCTCTCGTTCTCTCTCTCGTACTCTCTCTCGTTCTCTCTCTCTCGTTCTCTCTCTCTCGTTCTCTCTCTCTCGTTTTCTCTCTCTCTCTCTCGTTCTCTCTCTCTCTCTCTCTCTCTCTCTCTCTCTCTCGTTCTCTCTCTCTCTCTCTTGTTCTCTCTCTCTCTCCCTCTCTCTCTCTCTCTCTCTCTCTCTCTCTCTCTCTCTCTCTCTCGTTCTCTCTCTCTCGTTCTCTCTCTCTCGTTCTCTCTCTCTCGTTCTCTCTCTCTCTCTCTCTCTCTCTCTCTCTCTCTCTCTCTCTCTCTCTCGTTTCTCTCTCTCTCTCTCTCTCTCGCTCTCTCTCTCTCTCTCTCTCGTTCTCTCGCACTCGCTCTCGCTCTCTCATTCCTCCCGTCCGTCCTTCTTTCCTTCCCTCCTACCTTCCATACTTCCTTTCATCCTTCCTCCATTATGTTTACTGCTTCAGTTTGCTGTTTTCGTTTTCCGCTTCTGTTTTCTGCTTCCACCTTTTCATCATCCGTGATTTTGTATCCTGATTATTCATGTCTAACAGTTTTCTATGATTTCCTTTTCTCTGTATCTTTTTTTTTTTCTTTTTTTGTTCTCAGGAGTCTTGCTAATCCGGAAGACGAGTCCAATATGGAGAATTTGTAGTTGTCACTTATAGGATTTACCATATTGCCATTTTTACTTTGTTTGCATGTTTTATGTATTTTCGTGGGTTTCTGTGTCAGTAGAGCTACACTGTGAGATCCCCGATCGATCCTAAGGGGGTTACAGGCGCGTTTGCCTGGGGGGTTATGGGCGCACTGACCCGCTACTGAAAAAAGCCCTTTTATCCCAATGGTCTAGTGGTTGGGATTCTGACATGGTATCAGAGCGGTCTCGGGTTCGAATCCCGGTGTATGCACATGTTGGCCGTTGCCACTGTGCTCAGTCCTGGGCCTCCCAGTGTGGGGGGGTGTCAGTAGAGCTACACTGTGAGATCCCCGATCGATCCTAGGGGGGTTACAGGCGCGTTTGCCTGGGGGGGTTATGGGCGCACTGACCCGCTACTGAAACAAGCCCTTTTATCCCAATAGTCTAGTGGTTGGGATTCTGACATTCTGGCTCGTTTTTTTGCTGTTCATGTGTTTGGTTCTTGTGAATGTGTTTGCTTGTCTAAGTGTGCATTCATGTATCATTGCAATGACAATGCATGTCTGTGGGTTTTAAAAGGGTGAATCAGGTCTATCATTTCATTAGAAGGTTCATTGGCGCGCCTGTCGGGAGCCCTTCTGAGCTGGAGATGATAGAGTTGACCATCTTTTTAGAGTTCACAGATTGTGTTGTTTCATGTGACTGCTGATTGTTCAAGGATTATGCTGTTAGCTCCCCCCCATGCTAGGCAGGGGATGCGATAGCATAGTTTTTGGATCGTTAGCTTTCACGCATTTATATCATAGACTAGTATGCATGTATTTCAACATCAAACATTATGCATACTGAAGCATTATTGTCATCATTGCATAATGCATTTATAAAATTTGCATCATTATATTCATTCAAGCAAGCATGTATCATTATATTCATTCATGTATTATTATATTCATCTAAGCACAAGTGTATAATTTATAACAAATATGCATTTCATGACAGTCACGTAATTACCACTATACCATCCGACATACAAAAATATGCCGTAGTGCGAACAGAAAAATCACTACCATCACATCACAATTGAATGTAGACAATACTTACTGGTCATGTAGCTAGCGACTAGTGCATCCTGTTTTTTTATTTCACATTTTATTTTAAATAACTAAAATATGGAAAAAAAATATGCCCAAATCGATCGTAAAAAAAAAATAGTGTTGGCGTACTTGCGCCATGTATTTCTCCCCCGTCGTCAGCTGTTGCGCCCCCGCTGGGAGTTGGGAACTTGAGTTCCGCAAAGCAGTTTGTGAACCCAAACGCAACGACCATCTAAAGCAGGGTCCCTCACACACGATGTTATCACTTGGCCACAATGACGCCAGCCAACACAGCAATAAGAGCGCAGATTAGCTAGTCTAACCGTCTCGCCTCCTCACCCGCCCATCGCACGCATTTCGTTCGAGTAGGGTGTAGTGTTGTTCGCGGACACACGACTCTTTTATTGGCGAACCATCGCGATCCACGTTTATCGCTAAGTTACACGCGATATCCCCATACATGCGAGAGGACGTCCGCGCGATCAACGAAAATCCCCAGGGTGAGCAGAGGAATCGTACAACCCCACTTATTGTGCCCCACATCGCGCGCCCACCCTGTCGACGTCGCCATCGCTCCCTCCCTCACATCGCCCACGCACACTCCCCTCGTCCGCCCACGCGCACTCCCCTTCTTCGCCCACGCACACTACCCTCTTCCGCCCTCGCGCGCTCCCCTCTTTCGCCCACGCACACTCCCCTCGTCCGCCCCCGCGCGCTCCCCTCTCTCGCCGTTTCTCACTCCCCGCGGCCGTCCCCGCGCACTCCCCTCTTTCGCCCACGCACACTCCCCTCGTCCGCCCCCGCGCACTCCCCTGATTCATCCCCACGCTCACTCCCCTCCCTTCGGGCACGCGACGCTGTTCCCTCCGTCACACACGCTCGCTCCATGAAGTCGCCCACGCCTTCACCACTCCGACACCCACCTGCATCTCCCTGCTAAGCAGATTTGGCAGCAGCAGCCCCCGTCCATTCCCCCTTTGCAACCCTAAACTCCCTCTCCCCCGTGCTCCCCCGACGTCTCCACCCTACCTCCCCTCCTTCCCCCCCCCTGCTTTGGTTTAGGCAGGGCGGACCGTAGCTTGCTGGCATTAGCGCAACGGGCGGACGAGCAGCAACACCAAGCGGCGGCGAGTTCAGAAAATCAGCTGCTAAGTCGCGGTTGTGCTGAGCGATTGCGAGGTACGGCGACACCACCTGCTTTGGTATGCCTCATCGTCATGTCGGGTGCCTGTTCCTGAATTTCCGCGCCCCCTTCATTCGCACATTGCGGCTACTCCACTCCCCGCCCCTCTGCGAGCATCTCCATTCCGCACTGACCGCGTCTCGTTCTTCCATCGTCACATACCCTTTCCACCCTTCACCTGTCGGCCTTACTCTCTTTTCCCCCCTAACCCCCCTCTGCCTTACGCCCATCCTCCCCTCGCTCGCCCTCAATCTTACACTCTTCTTCTCCCACCATGCGTCCCCTGCATAACGCCCTGCTTCCCCCTTTCCCCTGTCTTCCCTACACCATTATTCCCCCTCTGCCCTCCTTGCCTTACGCCCTTGTTCCCCCCATCCTCTCGGCCTTACCCCCTTCTTCCCGTTCTCTTCCTTACGCCCTGCTTCCCCTCTTTCCCTCTCTGCCCTCCATCCTACTCCCCCTTATCCCCTCTCTGCCTTACACCCTTCCTCCCCCTGTCCCCTCTCTGCCTTACCCGGTCCGCCATTCCCACCTTTCTGCCTTATGCCAGTCTCCCCCTTTTCCCAACTTCCATACGCTCTTCCTCCTCCTTCCCCCTCTCTGCTTTACGCCACTCTGCCTTACTCCCCTACTTCCACCTTTTCCCTATCTCCCTTGCTCTCTTCAGCCCCCTTCCACCTTTGACCACCAGATAATGCACCGTTGGTCCCCTTTGTTCCTTTTCTCAACCCGCCACCCTGTTCTCCCCTCTCCGCTGTACACCCTCCTTCTCCCTCTTTCCTCACTCCCTTACCCCCTTCTTCCACCTATCCCCTCAACGCCTTACACTCTTCTTCCCCCTTTTCCCTCTCCACCCTACACCCGTCTTTCCCATCTCCCCTCTCTGCCTCCCTCCCATCTTCCCCCTTTCCCCTCTCTCCTTACACTCTACTTGCCCCACCATGCGTTCAGTGCCTTACACAGTGCTACTTCCTTTTTCCTCTCTTCCTTACACCTTACTGAACCCCTTTCCCCTCTCTGCCTTACGCCCATGCCCCCACCGTTCACTCACATCCTTACACCTTTATTCCCCCGCCATGAGTTAGAGGTCTTACAACCTTTTTCCCCCATTCTCCACTCTGCCACACCCCCTTCAACCTCCTTTCCACCCTCTGGGCCTTACGCCCACCTTCCCCCCTTTCCCTCTCTTCACTTCAGCCTACTTCTTCTTTCCCCTCACATCCTTATGCCCTGCGTCTCCCTTCCCCCACTCTCCTTACACTTTTCTCATTGCACCATGAGTTCACAGCCTAACGCCTGCTTCCCCCTTTCCCCTCTCTGCCTCACACCCTTCTTCTTCCTTTCCCCACTCTGCATTACCACCTTCGTCCATGTCTCCAACCTCGGTGCCTTGCACCCTGCTTCCCCCTTTTCCCTCTCTTCCCTACACTCTTCTTCCCCCTCTCCCATCACGGCCCTACACCCTTATACCCCCTTTTCGGGCACATCGTTAAACCCTTCAATCCCCACCATGCGTTCTCTGCCGTCCCGCCCTTCTTCCCCTATTCCCCACACTGCCATACCTCCTTCTTCCGCTTTTACACCCTCTCTGCCTTACGCCCTTCATCCCCCTTTTCCCCTCCTCCTTTTTTTCCTCTGCCCCCTTTTCCCCTCTCTTCCCTTCACCATTCTCGCCCCCTTCCCCTCTCTACCTTACACCCTTCTTCCCCACCAAGCGTACTCTCCCTATCGTCCTGCTAAACCGCTTTTCCCCCTCTTCCCTACACCCTGTTTCCCCCTCTCTCTGGTATGCCTTGCGCCCTGCTTCCCCCTTTCCCCTCTCTTCCCTACACCATGCGTCCCCCTCCCCCTTGTCTACTAAACACCCTTCTTCTCCCTAATCCGCCTTATCCCTCTCTGCCGTACTCCCTGCTTCCCCCATGTCACTCTCTACACTGCACCCGTCCTCCCCCTCTCCCCCCTCCGCCTTACACCTTTCTTCCCCCTTCCCTTCTCTGCCTTATACCCCTTTCCCCCTCATACCACTCTGCCTCACTCCCCTTATCCCACCTTGTCCCTGCCTATCACCAACCTTATCCCCTTTCCCTCCCTGCCTCTCACCCTTCCTATCTCCTTTCCCTCCCTGCCTTACCCCCTTCCTATCTCCTTTCCCTCCCTGCCTCTCACCAACCCTATCCCCTTTGCCTCCCTGCCTCTCACCCTTCTTATCCCCTTTCCCTCCCTCCCTGCCTCTCACCAACCCTATCCCCTTTCCCTCCCTGCCTCTCACCAACCCTATCCCCTTTCCCTCCCTGCCTCCCACCCTTCTTATCCCCTTTCCCTCCCTGCCTCTCAACCTTCCTATCTCCTTTCCCTCCCTGCCTCTCACCAACCCTATCCCCTTTGCCTCCCTGCCTCTCACCCTTCTTATCCCCTTACCCTCCCTGCCTCTCACCCTTCTTATCCCCTTTGCCTCCCTGCCTCTCACCCTTCCTATCACCTTTCCCTCCCTCCCTGCCTCTCACCAACCCTATCCCCTTTCCCTCCCTGCCTCCCACCCTTCTTATCCCCTTTCCCTCCCTGCCTCTCAACCTTCCTATCTCCTTTCCCTCCCTGCCTCTCACCAACCCTATCCCCTTTGCCTCCTGCCTCTCACCCTTCTTATCCCCTTTCCCTCCCTGCCTCTCACCCTTCTTATCCCCTTACCCTCCCTGCTCCTCACCCTTCTTATCCCCTTTGCCTCCCTGCCTCTCACCCTTCCTATCTCCTTTCCCTCCCTGCCTCCCACCCTTCTTATCCCCTTTCCCTCCCTGCCTCTCACCAACCCTATCCCCTTTCCCTCCCTCCCCCACCTCCCCACATCCTTTATCACCCTTACCCCTATCCCCTTACACATTCTCACCCCCTTACACCCCTTGATCCACCTGTCCCCTCACAACCTTACATCCATCTTCCCCCTTTCACTCGCTGCCTGGAACCCTTCTTCTCCCTTTCCTTTCGCCGCCCACACCAATCTTCCCTGCATCCCCTCTCTGCCAGGCACCCATCTTCCACCCATCCCCTCTCTGCCTTACCCCCCTTCTTCCTGTTGGTGCAACCCTACGGTTTGCACTCGGCTTGTTGTCCGTGTGCGTGCATGCGTGTGTGCATGGAATGGAATGAGGGCATGAAATAAATATATATTTCATGCTCACAATATTGTGTGTATGATGGGTCATGATGTCGAGTGTGTGTGTGTCAAGTCTATAGCGAATTATCGCTAGTCGCGTGTAACGCGGTCATTTTGTGTGTCCCGCGCGGTTTCTATTTTGTCGTGCGCGGTTTCTATTTTGTCGCTTGTCGAACGTTCGGCGCAGGGCTGACTTTATCAGACTAAAATAGTCTGATTGTCTGAAATCTCAGGGTATTTTCCTACGGATCCTGATTTTTCAGACTTGTAAGATTTTCAAACATGAGTGCCTCAGACTTACTTGGTTTTGGATCCTGAGATTTTCAGAGTACTGACTTAGCCGATAATGGGTCTTCATACTACAGGGAGTACGGATCCTGAAATGCGGATCTGTGATTTCTACGTACATTCCGCTACGTCATATGTTGCCAGTGTACGAACACACTTCATGGCGCTGTCACGCGCAGAATCTGTCCTTGGCAACTTTTGCCACCCTTTTCCCTTAGAAATCTGCCAACTTGGCTCACTCTTCCACTCACGCGGGACCATCACTGCAGCTACGCGGTGTCAGCGAGGGAAGCTGGTTAGCGTTGCGCCCCACGTGCTACATTTGTGGCAGTACTGTACTGCAGTGGTTGTAGTGTGTTCTGAGTACTTCAGACTTGTGTTTTTGCGGAACCTGAAAAATCAGAGTGGCCATTCTCTGGGAAATATGCCTCAGACTAAAAAAATTCAGAGCCCCCAGAACATCAGACTGGATTTTTTTGAATAGTCAGCCCTGGTTCGGCGTGTCGCAGGTGTGTGCAGCAGACCCATCAAGAACTCAAGGATGAGTTTGTGATGAAGAACCCGAGCCTTGGTTGCAAGTTTCAAGTGATTTCGAAGCTCGCCAAAAGGGTACACCTCAAGATATCAAGATTCGTTACATTACAATGTGTAGTGTAACATTTCAGTTGGTGTAGACCCTAGTGAAGGGTAGTTTCGAGACCCTTCGTGGTTGGGGACAGTGTGGCACTGTTCCACATCACTGTATCTCGGCTCTTGGGGTTTGTAGGAGCTGGGAGTCATTCCCAACTCGTAACTCTTCCAACTCTTCCTAATTTGTGTTTCTAAGACTATAGTGGCTGCCATAGTGCCGTTCGTTCAAACCGACGCTGTGTCGTCAATTCTTGATGAAATCGTGCGATCTAAATTGCCTATTGTAGGCAACGTTAAGGCGCTCCAGATCCAAGTTGGAGTTGTGAGCAGATCGCTATGAACGTTTAAAGCCGCTGTGCAGAAATCCGACTGTGCACTCTATCCTTCGTTTTAGGCACATTGAAGCCTACTGTGACTATAACACTTCCGCCTTTCCACCCTCTCCGCCCTACGCCCCTCTACCCCCTTTTTTCCCATCCTCGTACGCTTTTCTTCCCCCCGTTCCCTCTCTTCCTTACACCATTATTCCCCAGAGCTGCTCTGCCATACTCCCTGCTTCCCCCACAACCCTCACTTCCCTACTCCCTTTTTCCCACTCTCCCCGTCTCCCCCTCTCGCAGCAACCTACATGCTCCCTTACGCAGCCCGCACTCCCTCTCTCCCTTCTTCTCCCTTTTCCCTCGCTGCCCACCCTTATCTTCCCTGTATCCCCTCTCTGGCCTACACACTCCCCTTACCCCTATCCTCTCTCTGCCATCCACACTTATTCCCCCTATCCCCTCTCGGCCTTACCCCCGATCGCCCACCGTTCCACCCTCTCCGCCCTACATCCCTCTCCCCCCTTTTCCTCCCTTTCTACACCCTTGCTCCGCCCATTCCCGTTTCTGTCTTCCCCCCTTCTTCCCCCCGTTCCCTCGCTTCCTTACACCCTTTTTCCCCCATGACTGCACTCCCTGCCATACTCCCTGCTTTCCCACTTCCCTCACTTGTCTACACCCTTCTTCCCTCTCTCGCTCCCTGTGCCCTCTCACGCAGCTACCTCCATGCTCCCCCCCTTGCCCTATCACGCTACGCCGTCGACTGTCCCCTTGCGCCTAAATCACTTTCTCACTATGTCTACTCTCACCCTAAACCCTGTCCTTCTTCCCCTCGCCAGCACAGCGCCCTCCTCGTTGGCCCCTCTGCCCCTCTCTGCTCACAGCCTCCAAACCTCGACCCGGACCGCCGCCGCGCCACTCTTGGGGTGTGACATCAACACTCTCAGATCCGAACCAGGTACATCACGCCAACTCTTCCTTGCCTCTCTCCTCCCTCTTCCTTCTCTCGTCTCCATCCCCTTTCCTCTCTGACTTCCCTCACTCCCCACCCTGCATTACTCCGCCCTCCGCCTTCCCTTTCTCAACCCCCTGCTCTCTCCTCCCCTCACAGATGCAACTCCCGAACCAACTCCTCCCCCTCTTCGGCTCCCAGCCCTCTATCCCTTCAAAGCCCTCTCTCCCCTCCTTGCCCTCCCTCGACCCCTTGCACTCCCCTCCCTCCCTTCCCTCTCTCCCCTCAGTAATCTGTTGCCCCTGTCACACCCTCGTGTTGCACCCTGTCCTGGCCCCTCTCTGCCCTCGTCTGCACCCTCTCCCTTTTTTAGCAATGTTGTCTCCCAACTGCCGCACACTGACCGGGCCCCATGCTTTGTCGTTTTGCACTGCATGATTTGGCACACCACATGTTCCAGCTTCCCCCTCCATGCTCGTCACCCTTCCCCACCCTCGCAAACCAGTCTACCACTCTCAGCTGCCATTAGTGTGAGGGCTGGATGCAAATGTCGCACCGGCAAGGGACGGGCAGAGGCACAGCTAAGCGCGCCCGAACTGGCGGGCCTGTTAGGTAAGCCATTCCGGTTTTCTATTACTACGCCTCCACACTGCTAGGTAACCTGCTCCATTTGAAAACATCCCCACACTGCTAGTTACATGTTTAACCCTCGCTCATTCATCCTTGTCACTATTTTGGGCAGGCCACGCTGTAGGGCTCTCATGCGTCGTCGGCCGGAAGGGGTACGCATGGTTTGCGAGGATGATCTTGAGGAGACCGAGGAAGAGATGCAGCGGGACAGTGCATCTACTTCATAAGACACAGCTTCACCCTGCACAATGTGTAGTGGGGAGTATGGATGGGAAGGGGGGGGAGAGATGGTGGGGAAGGGAGGACAGAGCAAGAGGAAGGGATGGAATCTGCGAAGGGAGGATTGAAGGGAGTATGCGAGGAGATACGGCGTGAATGGAGGGGAAGTGATGGGAATGGGTTACAGAAGTGGGGACGGGAAGTGCATGGACGACGAGGTAAGTTTCCGGGACGCGTCTCAGTTATGCCGCGTACCACCCCGCCCCCCCATCTCCGCACCCCTCCTCCTACCCTTTCCGCCGATCTGGCCCGTGCCCTATTCCAGTTCCCCTTGACTACTGCTGGCGGCCGAGAGTCTGGGAAAGCTGCCTGCAGACCAGCGGGCGCCCATCCTTGGCGTGGATGAGGCGCGAAGGCATGGGCGCTGGCGAAGTGCCTTCGCGGGAGGGGGAGGAATGAGCGAGGGGGAGATGGGATGTGAGAGGATGGGGAGGGATGAGAGAGGGGGGGGCGGGATGCGAGAGGATGGGGAGGGATGAGAGAGGGGGAGACAAGTTGCGAGAGGCTGGTGGGGTATGAGACGGGGGAGGATTGGAAGATGGGAATATATAAACAGAGAAGGGACGGGATACAGGGGAGTGACTGGGTGCAAGCAAGAGGGGACATTGACTAAAGGCAAAGGCATTACAGAGGACAGGGAGAAAACGAGCCGCAGCAGGGGGGGAAGAGAGGGGTAGCAGGGGGGGTAGAGAGGGGTAGGAGTGGGTGTACTGATGGGATGCAAGGGTGTTACCAAGAGCACCTTTTTTAGAGAATCGAGAGCCGGGGGGACAGAGGAAATGGAAAGAGGGTTACGAGCGGGGAAATAAGGGAATGGATTGGGGGACATGAGGGGAAGAGAAGGGAGAAGGGACGGCAGGGAGGAGAGAGGAGGACCAGGTGAGAGATGAGGACATAGTGAGAGAGGGGGACGGGGGGGGGAGAGGAGGATAATGGGGGAGAGGATGGTAGAGACGAGGGAGAGATGAGAGATGGGAGGAAAGGATGAGAGCGAGGATGTGATGAATGAGGGGAGGAACGGATGGCGGTGAGCCCCGTGGCCTGCACCATGAACTCGGAGGTGTTGGCATTCTGTGGGCGGGAAAACACGAAGAGAGCAAGGAGACAGTGAATGGAAGCAGGTGGCGACAGGAGGGGAAGTAGGAGGGGAAATGATTGGAAGCAGGGGGGGGGTAACAGTGGAACCAGAGTGGGAAATATGGTGGATAAAGGGGGAAAACAAGGGGAGAAAAGAGGGGAACCAGGGGCGGATAAATGGGACTGAGGGGGGGAGGGGGGAAGAGAGGGGGCATGAGGGGGGCAACATGGGAATTGGGTTGAAAGAAGTGGGCGTCCAAGGGGGGTGGAATATAGGTGGGAGGAGTTTAAAAAGGAGGGTGAAAGACGGGGAAGGAGGATAGGCGGTGATAGGCTTGGAGGGGGGAAATGAGGGGAAGGAAGGAGGAACATGGGGGTCCGAGGGGAGCAAGGGATGAGAGAGGGGAGGAGAGGATGATAGAGGGGAGGAGGGGATGAGAGAGGGGAGGACGGGATGAGAGAGGGGAGGAGGAAATGAGAGAGGGGAGGACGGGATGAGAGAAGGAAGGAGGGGAGGAGTGATGGGGAGGCGGGAATGAGAGAAAGAGGGAGGGGATGAGGGAGGGGTGGAGGGGATGAGAGAGGGGAGGAGGGTATGAGGGAGGGGAGGAGCGGATGAAAGAGGGAAGAGGGTATGAGAGAGGGGAGGAGGGGATGAGCGATGGGAGGAGCGGGTGAGGGAGGGAAGGCGGGGAGGAGAGATGGGAGGAGGGGATGAGAGAAGGGAGGGGGGGACGTGTGAGGGCGTTCCGTTGAGGCGCATTACTCACTGTGGCACATGGTAAAGCACCTGATGCACATGCTTTGACCACCGGGTACAGTGTATCTCACACCTGAGACTGAGACTGAGCCTGAGCCCCGTGCACCTGCAGCGCAAGGTAGAGCACGGCCCCCACGAGACACAGGGGCCACGTGCCCTGCGGGGGAGTGGGGAACACGGGCATAGGGAGTGATGAGAGAGCGGCAGACGGGATAGTTGAGGAGAGGGAGGCGTGAGGGAGCGGAGGAGGGGATAGTAGAGGAGAGGAAGGGAAGAGATAGCGGCGGACGGGATGAGGGATGGGTGGGCAGGGATGGGAGAGCGGTCGACGGGATGAGAGCAAAGAGGGAAGTTGTTGAGAGAGGGGAGGGCGGGATGAGAGCAGAGAGGGAGGGATGAGAGAGCGGAGGACGGGAAGAGACCGGAGAGTCACGGATGGGAGAGCGCAGGACGGGATGAGAGAGTGGTGGACGGGATGAGATAGATCCGCGAGAAATGAGAGCTGGGAGGACGGGATGCGAGCGGAGTGAAGAGGGAGGGATGAGAGAGGGGAGGACATGTCACGAGGGATGGCGGGGCAGGGATGAGTGAGCAGAGTTAGGGATCAGAGCGGAGAGGGAGGGGAGAGCGGGGGACGGGACGAGAGCGGAGAGGGATGTGAGGAGAGGGGCATAGGAAGTGCAGGGAGGTCGGTGGAAGGGAAGGCGAGGGATGGGAAGCGAAGAGAATAAAAGGGATTGGAGGGGAGAGGAAGCAAAGGGATGGGAGGGGTAGTGCATTGTGAGGGAGTGATAAGGTGCTCTGTGGGGGGGAACAGGGAGGTGTGGCATGGGGGAAAGGGGGGGTGCGACCTGGGGGACAGGGAGGAGCGACATGGGGGGGGGGGTTGGAATGGCGACCGGGGAGAAAGGGGAGGAGCGACCTGCGGGGGTAGGGGAAGTGGAGGGGAAGGGGGTGTGCGACCCGTGGAAAAGGGGTGGAGCGACCAGGGGGAAGTGGTTGTGCGACCTGGGGTGAAGCCGATGAGCGCCCTGTGGGGAAGTTGAAGTGCGAGCCGGCTGAAAGGGGAAGTGCGACTCAGGGGAAAGGGGAAGTGCGACTCGGGGGAAAGGGGAAGTGCGACTCGGGGGAAAGGGGAAGTGCGACTCGGGGGAAAGGGGAAGTGCGACTCGGGGGAAAGGGGAAGTGCGACTCGGGGGAAAGGGGAAGTGCGACTCGGGGGAAAGGGGAAGTGCGACTCGGGGGAAAGGGGAAGTGCGACTCGGGGGAAAGGGGAAGTGCGACTCGGGGAAAGGGGAAGTGCGACTCGGGGGAAAGGGGAAGTGCGACTCGGGGGAAAGGGGAAGTGCGACTCGGGGGAAAGGGGAAGTGCGACTCGGGGAAAGGGGAAGTGCGACTCGGGGAAAGGGGAAGTGCGACTCGGGGGAAAGGGGAAGTGCGACTCGGGGGAAAGGGGAAGTGCGACTCGGGGGAAAGGGGAAGTGCGACTCGGGGGAAAGGGAAGTGCGACTCGGGGGAAAGGGGAAGTGCGACTCGGGGGAAAGGGGAAGTGCGACTCGGGGGAAAGGGGAAGTGCGACTCGGGGGAAAGGGGAAGTGCGACTCGGGGGAAAGGGGAAGTGCGACTCGGGGGAAAGGGGAAGTGCGACTCGGGGGAAAGGGGAAGTGCGACTCGGGGGAAAGGGGAAGTGCGACTCGGGGGAAAGGGGAAGTGCGACTCGGGGGAAAGGGGAAGTGCGACTCGGGGGAAAGGGGAAGTGCGACTCGGGGAAAGGGGAAGTGCGTCTCGGGGGAAAGGGGAAGTGCGACTCGGGGGAAAGGGAAGTGCGACTCGGGGGAAAGGGGAAGTGCGACTCGGGGGAAAGGGGAAGTGCGACTCGGGGGGAAAGGGGAAGTGCGACTCGGGGGAAAGGGGAAGTGCGACTCGGGGGAAAGGGGAAGTGCGACTCGGGGGAAAGGGGAAGTGCGACTCGGGGGAAAGGGGAAGTGCGACTCGGGGGAAAGGGGAAGTGCGACTCGGGGGAAAGGGGAAGTGCGACTCGGGGGAAAGGGGAAGTGCGACTCGGGGGAAAGGGGAAGTGCGACTCGGGGGAAAGGGGAAGTGCGACTCGGGGGAAAGGGGAAGTGCGACTCGGGGGAAAGGGGAAGTGCGACTCGGGGGAAAGGGGAAGTGCGACTCGGGGGAAAGGGGAAGTGCGACTCGGGGGAAAGGGGAAGTGCGACTCGGGGGAAAGGGGAAGTGCGACTCGGGGGAAAGGGGAAGTGCGACTCGGGGAAAGGGGAAGTGCGACTCGGGGGAAAGGGGAAGTGCGACTCGGGGGAAAGGGGAAGTGCGACTCGGGGGAAAGGGAAGTGCGACTCGGGGGAAAGGGGAAGTGCGACTCGGGGAAAGGGGAAGTGCGACTCGGGGGAAAGGGGAAGTGCGACTCGGGGAAAGGGGAAGTGCGACTCGGGGGAAAGGGGAAGTGCGACTCGGGGGAAAGGGGAAGTGCGACTCGGGGGAAAGGGGAAGTGCGACTCGGGGGAAAGGGAAGTGCGACTCGGGGGAAAGGGGGAAGTGCGACTCGGGGGAAAGGGGAAGTGCGACTCGGGGGAAAGGGGAAGTGCGACTCGGGGGAAAGGGGAAGTGCGACTCGGGGAAAGGGGAAGTGCGACTCGGGGGAAAGGGGAAGTGCGACTCGGGGGAAAGGGGAAGTGCGACTCGGGGGAAAGGGGAAGTGCGACTCGGGGAAAGGGGAAGTGCGACTCGGGGGAAAGGGGAAGTGCGACTCGGGGGAAAGGGGAAGTGCGACTCGGGGGAAAGGGGAAGTGCGACTCGGGGGAAAGGGGAAGTGCGACTCGGGGGAAAGGGGAAGTGCGACTCGGGGGAAAGGGGAAGTGCGACTCGGGGGAAAGGGGAAGTGCGACTCGGGGGAAAGGGGAAGTGCGACTCGGGGAAAGGGGAAGTGCGACTCGGGGGAAAGGGGAAGTGCGACCGGGGGAAAGGGGAAGTGCGACCGGGGGAAAGGGGCAAGTGCGACTCGGGGGAAAGGGGAAGTGCGACTCGGGGGAAAGGGGAAGTGCGACTCGGGGGAAGGGGAAGTGCGACTCGGGGAAATGGGAAGTGCGACTCGGGGAAAGGGGAAGTGCGACTCGGGGGAAAGGGAAGTGCGACTCGGGGGAAAGGGGAAGTGCGACTCGGGGGAAAGGGGAAGTGCGACTCGGGGGAAAGGGGAAGTGCGACTCGGGGGAAGAAAGGGGAAGTGCGACTCGGGGAAAGGGGAAGTGCGAACTCGGGGGAAAGGGGGATAGTGCGACTCGGAAGAGTGCGGACTCGGGGGAAAGGGGAAGTGCGACTCGGGGGAAAGGGAAGTGCGACTCGGGGGAAAGGGGAAGTGCGACTCGGGGGAAAGGGGAAGTGCCTCGTGCGACTCGGGGGAAAGGGGAAGTGCGACTCGGGGGAAAGGGGAAGTGCGACTCGGGGGAAAGGGGAAGTGCGACTCGGGGGAAAGGGGAAGTGCGACTCGGGGGAAAGGGGAAGTGCGACTCGGGGGAAAGGGGAAGTGCGACTCGGGGGAAAGGGGAAGTGCGACTCGGGGGAAAGGGGAAGTGCGACTCGGGGGAAAGGGGAAGTGCGACTCGGGGGAAAGGGGAAGTGCGACTCGGGGGAAAGGGGAAGTGCGACTCGGGGGAAAGGGGAAGTGCGACTCGGGGGAAAGGGGAAGTGCGACTCGGGGGAAAGGGGAAGTGCGACTCGGGGGAAAGGGGAAGTGCGACTCGGGGGAAAGGGGAAGTGCGACTCGGGGGAAAGGGGAAGTGCGACTCGGGGGAAAGGGGAAGTGCGACTCGGGGGAAAGGGGAAGTGCGACTCGGGGGAAAGGGGAAGTGCGACTCGGGGGAAAGGGGAAGTGCGACTCGGGGGAAAGGGGAAGTGCGACTCGGGGGAAAGGGGAAGTGCGACTCGGGGGAAAGGGGAAGTGCGACTCGGGGGAAAGGGGAAGTGCGACTCGGGGGAAAGGGGAAGTGCGACTCGGGGGAAAGGGGAAGTGCGACTCGGGGGAAAGGGGAAGTGCGACTCGGGGGAAAGGGGAAGTGCGACTCGGGGGAAAGGGGAAGTGCGACTCGGGGGAAAGGGGAAGTGCGACTCGGGGGAAAGGGGAAGTGCGACTCGGGGGAAAGGGGAAGTGCGACTCGGGGGAAAGGGGAAGTGCGACTCGGGGGAAAGGGGAAGTGCGACTCGGGGAAAGGGGAAGTGCGACTCGGGGGAAAGGGGAAGTGCGACTCGGGGGAAAGGGGAAGTGCGACTCGGGGGAAAGGGGAAGTGCGACTCGGGGGAAAGGGGAAGTGCGACTCGGGGGAAAGGGGAAGTGCGACTCGGGGGAAAGGGGAAGTGCGACTCGGGGGAAAGGGGAAGTGCGACTCGGGGGAAAGGGGAAGTGCGACTCGGGGGAAAGGGGAAGTGCGACTCGGGGGAAAGGGGAAGTGCGACTCGGGGGAAAGGGGAAGTGCGACTCGGGGGAAAGGGGAAGTGCGACTCGGGGGAAAGGGGAAGTGCGACTCGGGGGAAAGGGGAAGTGCGACTCGGGGGAAAGGGGAAGTGCGACTCGGGGGAAAGGGGAAGTGCGACTCGGGGGAAAGGGGAAGTGCGACTCGGGGGAAAGGGGAAGTGCGACTCGGGGGAAAGGGGAAGTGCGACTCGGGGGAAAGGGGAAGTGCGACTCGGGGGAAAGGGGAAGTGCGACTCGGGGGAAAGGGGAAGTGCGACTCGGGGGAAAGGGGAAGTGCGACTCGGGGGAAAGGGGAAGTGCGACTCGGGGGAAAGGGGAAGTGCGACTCGGGGGAAAGGGGAAGTGCGACTCGGGGGAAAGGGGAAGTGCGACTCGGGGGAAAGGGGAAGTGCGACTCGGGGGAAAGGGGAAGTGCGACTCGGGGAAAGGGGAAAGGGGAAGTGCGACTCGGGGGAAAGGGGAAGTGCGACTCGGGGGAAAGGGGAAGTGCGACTCGGGGGAAAGGGGAAGTGCGACTCGGGGGAAAGGGGAAGTGCGACTCGGGGGAAAGGGGAAGTGCGACTCGGGGGAAAGGGGAAGTGCGACTCGGGGGAAAGGGGAAGTGCGACTCGGGGGAAAGGGGAAGTGCGACTCGGGGGAAAGGGGAAGTGCGACTCGGGGGAAAGGGGAAGTGCGACTCGGGGGAAAGGGGAAGTGCGACTCGGGGGAAAGGGGAAGTGCGACTCGGGGGAAAGGGGAAGTGCGACTCGGGGGAAAGGGGAAGTGCGACTCGGGGGAAAGGGGAAGTGCGACTCGGGGGAAAGGGGAAGTGCGACTCGGGGGAAAGGGGAAGTGCGACTCGGGGGAAAGGGGAAGTGCGACTCGGGGGAAAGGGGAAGTGCGACTCGGGGGAAAGGGGAAGTGCGACTCGGGGGAAAGGGGAAGTGCGACTCGGGGGAAAGGGGAAGTGCGACTCGGGGGAAAGGGGAAGTGCGACTCGGGGGAAAGGGGAAGTGCGACTCGGGGGAAAGGGGAAGTGCGACTCGGGGGAAAGGGGAAGTGCGACTCGGGGGAAAGGGGAAGTGCGACTCGGGGGAAAGGGGAAGTGCGACTCGGGGGAAAGGGGAAGTGCGACTCGGGGGAAAGGGGAAGTGCGACTCGGGGGAAAGGGGAAGTGCGACTCGGGGGAAAGGGGAAGTGCGACTCGGGGGAAAGGGGAAGTGCGACTCGGGGGAAAGGGGAAGTGCGACTCGGGGGAAAGGGGAAGTGCGACTCGGGGGAAAGGGGAAGTGCGACTCGGGGGAAAGGGGAAGTGCGACTCGGGGGAAAGGGGAAGTGCGACTCGGGGGAAAGGGGAAGTGCGACTCGGGGGAAAGGGGAAGTGCGACTCGGGGGAAAGGGGAAGTGCGACTCGGGGGAAAGGGGAAGTGCGACTCGGGGGAAAGGGGAAGTGCGACTCGGGGGAAAGGGGAAGTGCGACTCGGGGGAAAGGGGAAGTGCGACTCGGGGGAAAGGGGAAGTGCGACTCGGGGGAAAGGGGAAGTGCGACTCGGGGGAAAGGGGAAGTGCGACTCGGGGGAAAGGGGAAGTGCGACTCGGGGGAAAGGGGAAGTGCGACTCGGGGGAAAGGGGAAGTGCGACTCGGGGAAAGGGGAAGTGCGACTCGGGGGAAAGGGGAAGTGCGACTCGGGGGAAAGGGGAAGTGCGACTCGGGGGAAAGGGGAAGTGCGACTCGGGGGAAAGGGGAAGTGCGACTCGGGGGAAAGGGGAAGTGCGACTCGGGGGAAAGGGGAAGTGCGACTCGGGGGAAAGGGGAAGTGCGACTCGGGGGAAAGGGGAAGTGCGACTCGGGGGAAAGGGGAAGTGCGACTCGGGGGAAAGGGGAAGTGCGACTCGGGGAAAGGGGAAGTGCGACTCGGGGAAAGGGGAAGTGCGACTCGGGGAAAGGGGAAGTGCGACTCGGGGGAAAGGGGAAGTGCGACTCGGGGGAAGGGGAAGTGCGACTCGGGGGAAAGGGGAAGTGCGACTCGGGGGAAAGGGGAAGTGCGACTCGGGGGAAAGGGGAAGTGCGACTCGGGGGAAAGGGGAAGTGCGACTCGGGGGAAAGGGGAAGTGCGACTCGGGGGAAAGGGGAAGTGCGACTCGGGGGAAAGGGGAAGTGCGACTCGGGGGAAAGGGGAAGTGCGACTCGGGGGAAAGGGGAAGTGCGACTCGGGGGAAAGGGGAAGTGCGACTCGGGGAAAGGGGAAGTGCGACTCGGGGGAAAGGGGAAGTGCGACTCGGGGGAAAGGGGAAGTGCGACTCGGGGGAAAGGGGAAGTGCGACTCGGGGGAAAGGGGAAGTGCGACTCGGGGGAAAGGGGAAGTGCGACTCGGGGGAAAGGGGAAGTGCGTCTCGGGGGAAAGGGGAAGTGCGACTCGGGGGAAAGGGGAAGTGCGACTCGGGGGAAAGGGGAAGTGCGACTCGGGGGAAAGGGAAGTGCGACTCGGGGGAAAGGGGAAGTGCGACTCGGGGGAAAGGGGAAGTGCGACTCGGGGGAAAGGGGAAGTGCGACTCGGGGGAAAGGGGAAGTGCGACTCGGGGGAAAGGGGAAGTGCGACTCGGGGGAAAGGGGAAGTGCGACTCGGGGGAAAGGGGAAGTGCGACTCGGGGGAAAGGGGAAGTGTGACTCGGGGGAAAGGGGAAGTGCGACTCGGGGGAAAGGGGAAGTGCGACTCGGGGGAAAGGGGAAGTGCGACTCGGGGGAAAGGGGAAGTGCGACTCGGGGGAAAGGGGAAGTGCGACTCGGGGGAAAGGGGAAGTGCGACTCGGGGGAAAGGGGAAGTGCGACTCGGGGGAAAGGGGAAGTGCGACTCGGGGGAAAGGGGAAGTGCGACTCGGGGGAAAGGGGAAGTGCGACTCGGGGGAAAGGGGAAGTGCGACTCGGGGGAAAGGGGAAGTGCGACTCGGGGGAAAGGGGAAGTGCGACTCGGGGGAAAGGGGAAGTGCGACTCGGGGGAAAGGGGAAGTGCGACTCGGGGGAAAGGGGAAGTGCGACTCGGGGGAAAGGGGAAGTGCGACTCGGGGGAAAGGGGAAGTGCGTCTCGGGGGAAAGGGGAAGTGCGACTCGGGGGAAAGGGGAAGTGCGACTCGGGGGAAAGGGGAAGTGCGACTCGGGGGAAGCGGGAGTTGCGACCTTGGGAGAGATGGGAACGGAAGTGGGAGCGGGTTATATCCTTGGAGGTAACGAGGCGGCGGTGGAGGCGTAGGCGATGAGGCACGACCTGGACGATGCAAGCCGTTGAGGAGGCGCGTCGGCGTGGCGCCGATTGCAATAGCGGGGTGGCGAGGCAGCCACCCAGCGGTGGCAGGGATCCCACATCGTGGCGTGGCGCGGGATGAGCGTGGCGAGGGAGGGATGAGAGTGGGGGTGGATGAGAGAGGGGGTGGATGAGAGAGGGGAGGACGAGATGGGAGAGGAGAGGACTGGAGGAGAGAGGAGAGGACGGGAGGAGAGAGGGGAGGACGGGATGAGAGAGCGGAGGAAGGGACGATAGATGGAGGGATGAGAGGGGGAGGACGGGATGAGAGATGAGAGTGAGGGACGAGAGATGAGAGCGAGGGATGAGAGATGAGAGCGAGGGATTACAGGCGAGAGGACGGGATGGGAAAGGAGAGGGAGGCATGAGTGTGGGGAGGACGGGATGCTAGTGGAGAGGACGGGATGGGAGAGGGGAGGCCGTGACGAGAGAGGAGAGTACGGGATGAGAATGGAGAGGGAGGGATGAGAGAGTGTGGGACGGGAGGAGAAAGGGATGGGAGGGATGAGAGAGTAGACGGAGGGATGATAGAGGAGAGGACGAGATGATAGTGGAGAGGGAGGTGGACACGGTCCTGAGAGGAGAGAGGGGGATGAGAAGGGCTGAACTCGGAGAGGAGGGTATGAGGGGGAGGAAGGGAACAGAGATGAGAGTGAGGGATATGAGATGAGAGGACGGGATGGGAAAGGAGAGGGAGGGATGAGTGAGGCGAGGACGGGATAATTGTGGAGAGGGATGGATGAGAAAGGGGAGGCCGTAACGAGAGAGGTGAGTGAGGGTTGACAGAGGAGAGGACGGGATGAGAAAGGAGAGGGACGGATGAGAGAGGGGGGGATGGGAGGAGAGAGGGACGGGAGGGATGCGAGAGGAGAGGACGGGATGGGAGAGGAGAGTGAGGGACTAGAGAGGGAGGACGGATGAGAGAGGGGAGGGAGGGAGTGGTGAGGGGTGGACGGGATGAGAGAGGGGAGGCACTGAACTGAGAGGGGAAGAAGGTGGGGGCATGTGTGCCTTCTGGGCGATGCGGCTGCGATACGACAGGCGGCAACCTGTAGGCGTGGCGGGGAGTCGGCTATTTAACGTGCGAGGCTACGACGCCCTGTCGACGAGTGTGCTACGCGGCTCGCAGGCGTTGTGTGGACGGGGGGGCAAAGCCCGTGCGCGGAGGCGACGAGGATGTGAGGCCGCCACGCCTTGCACCCGACCCTCCTACCACTTCGTCGCGACGTGGTAATGCTGTGGATTTTTGGTCATCGCACCTTACACTGTGCCTCTACGGAAGGCGTGACTGCTTATTGGCGGCTTTGTTAGTGTCATGGGGCAGTGCATGACGCAGGGCGCGGGAGTGATGCACAGCGGAGGACATTAGCCGTCGCGGCGGGTGTGCACGGCGCTATAAACACGGCGAGGTAGTGGTTCAACCACAGCATCAAAATCCTCTCGACCCGTTCGCCCCTCGCCGCACTGACTGGCGTCGCTGCGATCTACTCGAAGTGTGGCCTTACGCACGTAAGATTGAAACGCGGAACTCGTGCGAGGCTGTTAGATCCCTGCTTACTAACCAAGTCGTAGTGATAGGAGCGCCGTTTGGATCGCCGTTTCCTCAGTCCCTACGGGCTGGGATTTGCGTGCTTCAAATCTACTGCTGAGGTGACTCGCGCACTGACGGGGGCATTTTCAGTGAGTTCGCTTTTTGGGAGCGCAAGGGGCAGGCGTTCCGCCCAACCCCTCTCTGTGAGTTCCCCCAAACACTGGGCGATTTCAATAGACCTCGCTAGTGAGGTGTCGTCAACTCGCACCAAGCATACAACCCGATCCAAATTTCGTTAGCGAATCACTGGCCCTGCTAGGGTGTACATGACAATATCCCCAAAAACCACCCCCCCGAATGTGCACCCTTGCTTTAATCGCGGGTTCCGACCACGCTCCATTTTTTGTGTCAGCGTATTTGTGGATCGCTATTCTACCGATGCATATGGCCTGGATGATTTCCAGGCAGAAGTTTCATTCCAATAATAGCGCATTGTTATAAGCGCGAACAGCTGGCGAATGCTTGTGTGTCACAATCACAAACAAATCAGCTTCGCATTGCTTGCTTCCGTCCAGCAAATCAGGTCAAAGTCAGTCAACCACGCTGATGTTGGCAATGGGTAGCCTCAAGAAGTTCCAGAAGCCACGTGAGACCCTTCACACCCTTGGAGTTATAGATCTGACGTGGGACGTTTTCGTCCTCTCTTCTGCTCGTTGACGACATCAATGGTAGCAGAAGGTCCACGCGGCTGGTTATACGTCCCAAATATGCCAGATGATGATTCGGACAATCCACCGTGGCAGAACAGTTGGGCAGCCACGTCTCACAATGAATGTCTGTTGCCTTTCAGGACTTGAGCCCGCAAACATCATAAGTTCCCTTCGTCGTCAAGATTGTATCAACCTCACTTACTTCAAATCTCAGAGGTTTCGCTCTTCCTCCATCAGTAAATCGCAATGGCTTCCTCCCTCGTCGCCCTGCAATCGTTCTCGGCTCTCTCCTTCAGCACAGCCGTCAAAGGGGCTTCACTTTCCGCGCATCGCCTAGCAGTCGCTTCCGCCATTGCTCCCTGCAGGACAGGTGTCACCGCCCTCCTAGGCTTCAACAAATCCGCCGTCCCCGCTAAAACCACACCCACTAAGAAGAAACTCCGCACCGAAGATGGCATCTTCGGCACATCCGGCGGCTTCGGCTTCACGAAAGCTAACGAACTTTTCGTCGGCCGCATGGCGATGCTCGGATTCGCCGCGTCGCTCCTTGGCGAAGCCATTACCGGGCAAGGAATCCTCTCGCAACTCAACCTGGAAACCGGAATTCCCATCGCGGAAGCCGAGCCGCTGCTCCTCTTCTTCATCGCATTCACCGTGCTCGGCGCGATCGGCGGGCTGGGCGACCGCGGGCGATTCGTCGATGACGAGGAGCCTGCCGGGTCGCACGTGAAGCCTGGCAGTTTCAAGGCTGCGCTTGGACTGAGCGAGGACGGGCCGCTGTTCGGGTATACCAAGGCAAATGAGCTTTTCGTGGGGCGCATGGCGCAATTAGGGTTTGCTGCGAGCTTGGTTGGCGAGGTGATCACTGGGAAAGGTGCTCTGGCGCAGCTGAATATCGAGACTGGGCTGCCGATTTTTGAGTTGGAGCCGCTGCTGCTGGCGAGTATCGTGTTCTTCTTCGTCGCGGCTATTAACCCCGGTACAGGAAGGTTCATCAATGATGACGAGTAGGATCTTAGAACATGTAAATAGATTACTGTAGGTTTTGGCTTTGCTCGTACACATTCACTACCTCAGCTTTTGAACAATATACCGTCTTTTGCTTAAACACGACTGTATGCGCCTGCTGACAAAGTATTCATGAGGTATGATGTGTGTTTGCTAGCTTGCACTCTACTATCAATTACTGGTACTGCACCTCTCAAAGATAGCACAAGCTTATACACAGATTGACCAGGTTATAATTAACCAAAAGCAAAGAAAATAAAATAACCTAATATTTCAGTGCAAATTGATTATCCATGGATGCTATTTCTGTGTAATGCTAGATTTCAACCTATTACAGCGAGAAATTGAAAGCTCAAAGATACCGCCGAAGGGAAGTTGCCCAAGCACAATTTACATAGTATACTTTATGAGGTTACATATGGTGCGCGGTGTTCTAAAGCGATAAATAACACAGAATGTTCCTTAGCACAGTTGCGCGCATGAACCATGTCAAACACCAATATCACCCCCCCCCCCCCCCCCCCCCCCCCCCCCTTCCCCCCCCCCCTCCTAGCACCCCGTTCCTGGTTGTGCTCCGTATACTGCGTCTGCATAGGTTTCTACTTCGCTCAGCATATGGCTGGATTATATCAGACGAGAGTTTTCTTGTAAACAATCACGCATTGTAATAAGACGCGAAAAACAGATCAAGGCTGGTTGTGGTGGACCCTAGATTTCCGATTCCGTCCAACAAATCAGGTCACAGGCGGTCAACGGCACTTTAGACGCCACTGTATGGGCAAAAAAGGTTCCAGATTCTGGAATCCAGAAGCCACTCCGAACCAGAGCTGTCGGTTGGTTCCAGGCCAACACTTGAGAGTCTGAGGTCCCCGGATTTCAACCCTGAAATTCCCGGGAAGTGGCCTCCGGGAAAGCCATCAACTTAAAACTTGAATTCAGGGCCACACTTCAACATTCAGGGTGTATGGTAATCCCTCAGGCCAGCACTTAACACCTCTGACGAGTCACGCGAGTGCTCTCTCTGACTTGGCGGCAAATGAAACTATCTTCCTGCCGGGATGGGATGGGTTGGGAAGTGAGAAGAGAAGGAGGGGGGGAGGAGTGGAGAAAAGCTGTGAACGCTTCCGGGTAGGACCCGGAACTTCCACGGGGATTCAGGGAATCCCCTCAAGTGCCTCCTGTAAGAATCAGGGGAAGGCCCTTCCCACGCCCGTTAGAATTCAGGGCTGTACAAAAAATCAACCTTGAGAATTCGGACCCTGGAGCAAATGCAGACCTTAATGTTCAGGGCGTTAAAGCCCAGCCCCCGAATTACAAAGAAGCCTTCACAAACTGGGGCCAGTTTGTGAAGCACTCCTGCTGGTTTCGGGTTAGCAGGGCTTAGGGGAGGTTTCCGAACCTATTTTCGCTGCTTTCCCAAACCTATTTTCCAGCGTTGACTTCCGTTGAGCAATTCGGGTTCGTTCCTTTAAGGCCATATTCCGAACATCCTTTAGTCAGAGATCTGACTTGGGGCGTTTTCGTCTTCTTCCGCTTGTTGACGAAATCGATGGTAACAAAAGGTACACGCGGCTGAACCTCTGTCTCAATTCTGGCAAACGCTGAATCGGACCATCCACCGTGGCGTTCCAGATGGGCAGCCACGTCTCGCAGTGAATTTCTGTTGTTTCAGGACTTGAGACCGATTCGCACCAAAGAAAATCCTATCCGCGGCTCGGCAAAAATAGTACAAATTCTCATGTCTGTCTTCAGTTCAATTCTTCCATTTCAGCATCACAGCGATACCTTTCGCTCGAACTACCACTCTTTTTCACTACTCATCCGCAATGGCTTCCTCCCTAATCGCTCTCCAATCGCTCTCTGCTCTCTCTGTTAGCACAGCCGGCAAAGGCGCCTCAATTCCAATCCATCGCCTAGCAGGCACCTCCGCCATTGCTCCCTGCAGGCCAGGTGTCACCGCCCTCCTAGGCTTCAACAAATCCGCCGTCCCCGCTAAAACCACTCCTGTCAAGAAGCAACTCCGCACCGAAGATGGCATCTTCGGCACATCCGGCGGCTTCGGCTTCACGAAAGCGAACGAACTTTTCGTCGGCCGCGTGGCGATGCTCGGATTTGCAGCGTCGCTCCTTGGCGAAGCCGTTACCGGTCAAGGAATCCTATCGCAATTTAACCTCGAAACCGGAATCCCCATCACGGAAGCCGAGCCGCTGCTCCTCTTATTCATCGCATTCACCGTGCTCGGCGCGATCGGCGGGCTGGGCGACCGCGGACGATTCGTCGATGACGAGGCGCCTGCCGGGCCGCCCGTGAAGCCCGGCAGTTTCAAGGCCGCTCTAGGACTGAGTGAGGAGGGACCCCTGTTCGGGTTTACCAAGGCAAATGAGCTTTTCGTGGGGCGCATGGCGCAATTAGGGTTTGCGGCGAGCTTGGTTGGCGAGGTAATTACTGGGAGAGGTGCTCTGGCGCAGCTGAATATCGAGACTGGGTTGCCGATTTTTGAGTTGGAGCCGCTGCTGTTGGCGAGTATCGTGTTCTTCTTCGTCGCGGCTATAAACCCCGGTACAGGGAAGTTCATCAACGACGAGGAGTAGGGTCATAGCATTTGTATATAAAAATGCCATGGGTTTTACACATAAGGATGTACAGATTTTGACTCAGTCATTCACTTCCCTGTGCATGAAACGTGTTTTGCCGTTGGATGTATAACAACATCAAGCCAATAGCCTCAATACACAAAGTGATACAGGATACATAACAGATCTAGTGATTAGGTATCTTTAATATTTCATCACAAGCTGGTTAGCCATGGATGCTCTTCCTGTGTAATGCTGAATCTCAGCCTGATGGCGTCAAGGGTGAAGGGATGGGGGAGGGAGAGAAGATTGATGAATGAGGAGACAGGAGGAAGGAAGTGGAATGTAAGATGGAGAGAAGATATTTGATAGGGAAAGAGGGCATAAGACCTTTTTTATGAGAGGCACAATCTAATTTCAATTCCCAATTTCACAGCAGCATCTGCCAGTTTCTCACTTTTCAGGACTCACACGTGACAGCCGATTCACAGGGGAATAGAGCACTGGGGCACCTGGGGCACCCTTGCATAGGCAGAGGGGCATGCACTAGTGGTGGGTGCGGCAGTGGGGCATGGGGAAGTGGGACATCCACCATTACTGACTGCACACACAGCCACGCTTCCCTGCCCCTTCGTTCCCCCATAGCCTCTCTCTCTTTGATCGCAGCATCTTCTTCCAAGATAGCTGGTGCTAGCCCAGCTGGTGCTTTCTCCAGCTGTACCCTTCCCAGACCTCACCCCTGCATGCAGCCAGCACAGACTTACCAGCATTGCATGCACCGGCGCATCTCCCAGCTCCTCTCTCCCTCAGCACATCAAAGCACCCCTCCTTTGGTGGTCACCCTCCCCTGATATACCCTCCTCTGTACACCCTCCCCTGATGCAACTACCCCAAAACACCCTCCCCTGATGCAACTACCCCAAAACACCCTCCCCAGGTCTCACCTTGCGCACGGCCACAATCGCCTGCGCCATCTCTTCCCCCAGTACTGCTCGCAAGACAGCATCCGCCTCAAAGGCCGCCAGTGACCCCTCCAGGCAGGCTGGCAGGCAGAGCGGCCACCTTGCCCCTTCACACCCTTCCCTACCACACCGTTGCGCACTGCCACAACTTCCTGCACCATGCCATGCCTTTCCCCCCCGGTCTCACCTTGCACACGGCCACAATCGCTTGCACCATGCCCCACCCCAGTGCTGCCCGCATAACAGCATCCGCCTCAAAGGCTGCCGGTGACCCCTCCAGTCAGGATGGATCAGGATAGCTTGCCCTGACACACCCTCCCCTGAAGCTCCCTCCCCAGGTCTCACCTTGCGCACGGCCACAATCGCTTGCACCATGGCCTCCCCCAGTGCTGCTTGCAGGACAGCATCCGCCTCAAAGGCCGCTAGTGACTCCTCCAGGCATGCAGGCAGGCGAGGGGGCGCAGAGTCGGCGGGAAGGTCAGCTGGGTTCACGTCTGAAGGGATGGAGGGGAGTGGTAGGGGGTGGAACGAGGTGTGGGTGGGGAATCAGTCCAGTGGAGGATGACACGGGGGGGTGGCAGGAGGGTGGCAGGCGTGGAGGTTAAGAAGAAGTTGAAAAACTAGGAGATATTGAAATCACTTTTGAGAATTCTCAAAAGTGATTTCAAACTAGGAGAGAGTCCTCCTTGGTGAAACATCAGGAGGGAACGATTGGCGCTAGCACCAAGCATGCATACATACACGTGCGTCTCACCACGTATCACCCATGTCACATCATATCGCATCCATCACATGCATTATACTCTTGTACCATGCATATCATGGCTTGCAGGCATGTGCCAGTAGGTTCCTTCCACCAGTGACAGCTTCCGCTCCAACCCATACCCATCCATGGCAACAGCATGGATTGCAGCTGAGCACACGCACCCCATGAAATCACAACCCCGTCACATCACATCCTACCCACCCCTCCCCATTTCCTCCCATTTCTCTCCCAATAACCCCTCCCACACCCCACAGACACTCCTGGTGCACATACCAACAGGTGATGCCATCTTCTTGTTCAGCCCATGCATGCCAGCAGCAATGACGGCTGCCAGCATCAGGTGCGGCTGGCTGAATGCACGTATCACATGCCCCCACTCCATATACCCATGGGATCACACCTACAATTCCACACCAAGGGCCACATACCTATAGGTTCCGGCAGCAGCAGCTTTTTCTCCAGCCCATCCATGCCCGCAGCAATAAATGCAGCCAGCACCAGGTGCAGCTGAATGCACGGATCACACACCTCCACATAGCCATGGAATCATGCATACAACCCCACACTCCTGGGCACGTACCAATGGGTGCCGGCAGCGGCATCTTCTGCTCCAGCCCATCCATGCCGGCAGCAATAATTGCAGCCAGCACCAGGTGCGGCTGGGCGCACGCGTCACACGCCTTCACCTCGAAGTTGGTCACTAGGAATGCTGCAGGCGCGCCTGCATCACCAGCGGCTCCATCAGCAGCATGGGTGGGGGGAGCAGCAACTCTGACAGCTGCTTCGCGGTTCTCGTGCCCCCAGCACTGGAAGGCGCCTGTCCACTTGTTGGGGCCCAGGCGCTCGTAGCTGTGTGTAAAACACAGCCAAATGGAGGGAAACCGGGGTGGGATGTGTGAATGGGAGTTGAGGAGCTGGGGAATAGGGAGTTAGCTCATGGCAGTTGACTCGCAGTTAACGTGCCCCCAGCACTGGAACCTGACCACTTGTTGGGGCCCAGGCGCTCGTAGCTGTGAGTGAGCAACGCAAAATTCAGAATTCAAAAAGCAAGGGAGGTGAGAGCTTGTGCGAATGAGATTTTGAAGAAAGCGCAGCGCACTATTCAGCAGGAAATTGGGGAAAATTGTGGGGATGAGAGGGAGGGTAATGCCTGGAAAGCGCGAGGGATAAATGAAATTGAAGGAGAACATGAGAGGAAAGTGCACCTGTTGGGCAGGGGGCAGGAGAGAGCCATGATGGAGGTCAGGTGCGCCATCACGCCAGCCATGAATTGCCGCCCCTCCTCTGACATGCCTTGCTGCACTCTTTCCTGCTCTCCCTGCTCTGTAGCTGTGGGGCAGAGGGCACGAGAGAAACCCGTACCTGTTGGGAAGCGGGCACGAGATTGCCATGATGGAGGGCAGGTGCGCCATCACCCCTGCCATGAACTGCTGCCCCTCCTCCGACATGCCCTGCTGCCCCCCCTGCTGCTCTGCCTGCCCGCCTTCTCTCGCTTGCCCCGTAGCTGCGAACGCGTTGACGTACGTGCGCCCACCCTCTGACACCAGGATCGGTGCACCCGCGGAGGTTTCTGTTGCTGCTGTTGATGATGATGACGCATCAGCACCACCAGTGACCTCCCGCCATATGCTGACGTGGACGTGGCTGCCATTGGCTGCGTCGCGAGGGAAGACTCTGAGAGAGGACGAGATGGGGAATGCAGAGAGGATGCAGAGAGGATGAATGAGCAAGGAACAGGTTGGATGGAGATTCGAGGGGCGGGCTGACTGGGACCTTGAAAGGGGTTGAGAGGAAGAGCGTACAAGGCGGATTGTACGAGGAGGCTTTTCAGAGGAGGATTGAAGCAAAAGCTTTGCAAGAGGAGGATAAAAGTGACATGAGAAAGTGGTCAGGAACTGACTGAGGAAGGAAGGTGACATGAGTGGGTGTGCTGCTCCGCTTGCTGCTCGTGCCTTCCACCTCCCCACTCCCCGCCCCTGCGGCTGCTGCTCTCCGCACCACCCCTGAGATCGCCTCCCGAACAAGCAGGATCCTATCAGCTGCTGCCACGTCAGCTGCATGCCCTACAGCTATCTCAAACTGCCCTCCACCCGATTCCGGGTGAAGCTGTGAGACAGAGAACGGGAGGAAAGGATGGACTGAATGCGGGATTGAGGGATTAAGGGAGTGAGGGGGTGAGGGTTAAGGAGGTGAGGGATTGATGAGTGAGGGAATGAGGATGGGAGAGTGCGTAAAGGAGTGGGGCAAGAAGGGCTAGGCGATACGCCGACAAAAGCCATGGTATTGCAATGCGCGAACAAGACAGTTCGATTGATTCTTGAGAAAAAGCAAACTAGAGTTGCCACCATGGCCCCCATCAACTGCATCACTCATGCTTCCACATACCATGCTATATTCCCGCGTCACACCTCCCCCCCTCACTCCACCCACCTGCTCCACGGGTATTTTCATGCCCTGCAGAGCCGCCTGCATGCCACCCATCAGCTCTGTGACACACACATACATACACACAATGCTATATGCCCACGTCACACAATCCCCCACCTGCTCCACGGGTATGCCCATGCCATGCAGTGCGGTCACCATGGCACCCATCAGCTCTGCCTGCTCGTCAAACGCCAGCGCGGAGCAGTAGAGCGTGCGATCCACAGGGGTCATGCTGGGGACGGGAGAGGGGGAGGGGGGGAAGGGGAGAGCATGGGGAACGACGGAGCATGGGGAATGACAACGCACTACGACGTGCGTGCAGTTGACAAAGGCTGTTACTGGCACTCTATGACCACCAGAGCAAAGTTTTGCGAGAGGAAGTGAACGGGCATGTTGGGAGCGGTGCGTGATAGGCAATGAACATGGGTATAATAGAGTAATAGCGCAGCGCGCAGAGTGCAGCAAGCACGCAGTTGTACATTTAGCAACAGGAATGGCGTGGAGAGGCAGTCGGAGGTATCAGGGTTCATACGAGGAGAGTGAACTCGCTCTCATTAAGGTGTATTTTGAGGCGCCTCAAAATACACCTCAAGGCGTGGGGAGACAGAGGGAGGTATCACGGTACATACGATGGGCTGTTGGAGTGTAGGAGAGTGAACTTGCTCTCAAACTCCGCGAGGTGACTTTTGAGTCGACTCAATAGTCACCTTGTGTATCATAAGGCAGTGGAGAGGAACAGCGTGGCAAGACAGAGGGAGGTATGGTACATACGATGGGCTGGTAGAGTGTAGGAGAGTGAATTCGCTCTCAAACCCGGCCCTCAGCACCTGCACGCACACACGCACACACAAGTACACAGCGCAGTGTCATGATCTTATGACTGAAGTGAAGCCAGCAATATTCTCTTCTTTCAAGGGCCTTACAGGAAGGCCCTCAAGCATAGTGCTTGCAGTGTAGCTGTTTGTGAAAGAGAGTGGTTCTTCTGAGAATCTTTAAAAGTAGTGTCGTGGTGTTGGTGGTGGTATACGCCAATCCTTACCACTCAAAATTCAAGACCTCCAAGCTATAAAGGTATAAGTGAACTTTCCAAGGCAAGCACCTTCTCATGCAAGCATTCTTTTTCTGAAAGAGTTTTTGTGCATGTACCTCATGCACAAAAATATGAGGAGCAGGTACCGCGCTCATTTTTCCTCCTCATATTCCTGCCCTCCACTCACCAGGCCGAACCTGTCCTTGAGGGAGGCTGGCTGCTACTCTCCCAGGAAGTCTCCCCAATGTGCTGCAGGGGACTTCACTCATAACGGGTATTTGCTCACAATGGGCCCACAACAGCAGGGTGTTTCTTAGAATTCTCAAACATAATCATGTTGCTCTGGGCGAACACTCACCAGGCCGAACCTGTCCTTGAGCGAGGCTGCCACTCTCCTCAGCGTGCTGCGTGGACACACAGCAAACGGCTGACCTGGCGCCACGTGTGCATCCACCAATGCGAGCATCTGATTGGGACACCTGGCAAGGGGAGGGAGGCGGTGAAAGAGTGGAAACGCTGGGGTGGATAGTGAAGGGGTTCCAAAAGAAGGTGGTGTGACAGACACATGGATGATGGTGATGATGATGGATAGGTGGATGGACAAACTACAAGCCAGAAAGATCAATGATGAATGGTGGAAAATACTCAAATCAGCATGCTTGTATCCACGATGATGTATGGAAGGATGGGTGGAAAGATGGATGGTGGGATGCTCTGTCGATGCCTTGCCACCCCAACCCCACGCCCACATCCCACTGCAACGCCCAGCTAATGTCATTACTCACCACGGGAGGGTTCTCAGCGTGCCGACGTCAGGCATGAGTCGCACCTCCCCCACGGCGGACAGGCCGCATCCGGGGGCGGGCCCATCCACGAACGACGCGAACGCGTAGATGCAGCGCGCCAGGCCTATCCCCTGCTGACACGTCAGCGCGCGGAACCGGTCCCAGGGAACCACCTGTTTGGCGGAGATTGCAAGGGAGTTTGTTAAGTGGAAGTCAGGAGGGTAAGAAAAGGGACGGAAAGACGCGACTTCTCGTGGTCGCGACAGCCACTCATTGCGGCATCTCAATGCTCACGCATTAGGAGCTCATTGCTTCATAATTGCGAGAAGAAAGCTTGTGAGAAGGAAGGCCCCGTTGCATTTGCATTTGCATTTGAAACGCCTTTCACTTTTCGAATTCCTAAGTCGAAAGAGCATTCGAGGCAGCCGCAGCAGGAACCTTTCACTTGGAAAGCATTTAGACGAACGGGACTTCACGGAATGCAAATCAACGCACCCGCACGCGGCGCTGGCCCGGCAGGTACACGAAGAGCACTGGCAGGCGTACGAGCGCGCTGCTTGGGAACATTGATTCTAAGAGATTCAAGGCGAATAGGACTTAATGCAATGCGACGCCACTCACCCGCTCGCGGCGCTGGCCCGAGAGGTTCGCGAAGAGAAGGCGCACGAGCGCTCTGCTTGGGAACATTCACTAGCAGAAACTCCAGTCAAACGATTCTTCACAGAATGCGCGAAACTACTCACCCGCACGCGGCGCTGGCCAGAGAGGTCCGCGAAGAGCAGGCGCACGAGCGCGGAGCTGGGTCCCTTCACGAGCGGCGGAGGGGACACGGGGAGCGCGGCGAAGAGCTGCGGAGAGTCGACCTCCTCCTGCTGCTGCTGCTGCTGGGTGCTAGTCGGCTGGGCCATAGAGCGAACTTTCGTGCTCGTTGCGCGTCCAACGGAACCTCAACTTGTATGGTGCAAGTACGAATATAACTATGCGGAACGAATATCTCAGAGACAGTGTAGCTACTGCGCGCGTACAGTGCACCCACTCTGTCCCTACGTTGCTAGTACCCACCCCCCACCTCGGTACCCCAACCCCCTCGATCTCAATTTTGGGATATAGGGTACGAATATATTCTGAACGTATTCGTAGAACAGATTGGTTAGGCGCGACGAATATCTCTATGCTGCGGAATGGAAGAGGTGCTGGACACACAGACGGTATTCTATGCAAAGTATTCTTTCGTCGGACAGCCCGAACCGCTATTTATGCGGCTCTGGCTGGAAAAATCATGTCCTGCAGGGATTGGTCAGGCGTGCAAGGTGTGGAAGGTGGACAGGGGAATCTGCCGCCAGGAACCACGCGAAGGAAAATTGATGGAAACTAGCGGAATAGATGCGGTTCAAACCGGTACGCAGTAAAGCCCTGTTCTGTTGGGTAGGCTATCAGGCCGGCGGTAGGTCTGCAGCAAGGAAGCTCCAGCCAGTAGACAAAGCCACGAAAGCCAAGGCGTAATCGAGAAGAAAGGGAATGCCGTCAGACTTTCCGTCCTGATAGGGAGGCGTGGTTGGCGGGAGGGATCTGTCAGGAGGTAGGCAACGGTGACTGGCAGCATTGGGAATTGCAGCAGCACGGCTAGGGGAAGCGTGACATTGCGGAACTAACAGGAAACGCGATACAGTACACCCGTTTGAACAACTGCAATGTTTCCACTTGTGCATCTTAATTGAAAGGCCTCCTATCTAGCCAAGAGACAACACTAAAGAAAAGAAAGCCTCAAACTAAAACAGCCATACATTGGCAAACGTACAAGCACAGCAGCCACTACATCCCACTGCCAGAGACGCCGAGGTATTGGCCAATAATCCCCCGCACCTGTGGTACACATAGGTGGCACAAACCAATAACACCATTAAATCTCAAAGCACCATTCAAAACAGCTAATTCAAACGCTGAGTCAATTCTGGTCACACACAAAAACACCCTCACATCATAAACAGAACCCACAAACAATTCTCGAAATGATATTAACTCACTTGCCAGTATTTGGAAACACATCTGTCAACACAGCTAGTCTCTCCAAGATTCAACTCCGACTCTTTATACCTGGATGGGATGGTACCGTAAGGAGACGGGAGGGAACAGCGGAAACAGCAGAATGAAATTATCCCTACATTCGTATTACAGGTAACTCTGTTAATCAAAGCTGCTTGTGAACTACCGTACCTACGGAACAGACTGTTGAACAATATCGCGTTATGACGAAAGGCAAGAAAAAACAAAATTCACGACTTACTTCTTCTCGTAGCACTTGTCAAAGCACGTCGCCACCATGCTGTGATAGCATCGAAGCAGGAAGTGGATAGGGGAAGGAGAAAAGGGGTTGGGAACGCAAACGCAGTGGAAAGGGGAAGTGGAATTTTGACGCTTACAAAGGATGGACAGGTATAGAGAGAGCATGCTGAGGTGTCACATTTAAGCAGCCACATGCACACACGCGAATGGCGAAACGGGAGAGAAGGGCTCGGCAGAGTGAGGGAGAAAGTAGGAGGCAGCAAGGTAAAGAGGGAGAGAGATGGAGAGGAAGGGATAGGAGAGAATTGACGAGGGGGGGAAGAGGAAGGGAAAGATGTGGAAAGAGGGAGGAAGGAGGGAAGGAGGGGATGGGAGGAGAGGGCTGGGAGGGTATGGGCATGAAGGGTGGGGTTCTGAATTGCATTTGGAAAGTGGATACTCACGAATTGAATAGGCTCACTCGGTACTCCATTTGTTGAGCTGCCATCTCATAGATCTGTTGTGGATCAGGAAAAAGGAAACGCAGCAACATACAAACGAGGATCGCGAATGTCGATGGCACAGACCGCAGGCAAATCGCTGCCTGCTACGGCGTTTAAGGGGACTGTTGATGACTGACGTGACGAGTCGCATACAACCTAACGAATCCCATGCAAGGTTCTCCGTCATAGTCGCTAAAGCTCGTGAAACATTAAAAGCTCCTGAACTCAGCTAAACAAGCACCTGTTTGGGCTTGAATTCGGAAAGAACTCTCAGTGATCGCTCATGTCTTGGACGCCTCGCGAGGAACCCAGATGCGACGGCGAACTACGCAAGGAAAGACTGAAGAGGACCGGATCACGACAGGGAGACGACACACCTCGTCTTTGTCGATCCCATCGGGCAGCGCCTGAGGAGCCGCAGCCTTTCCCGCCATGTTACGATCTCACAAGGGCCAAACCTAACCGCTGTGTCTGTAACCAGGTTCTGTAGTGACGATCGTTACTGAAGCAGATGCTCAAGCAGGCGAACCAAGTGAGTGGTCTTCAAGTGTCGCAAAATTGGCAACGTCACGGGATGAACAAGCTGTTGGGTCAAGGTTGAAGACAAGGACAAGGTAGTTTATGTCAAATGTCACGTGTGCAATAGAACAAGGAACGAAGATTGCACTATCGGGGTTAAACGGAGTGAAACCTTTGACACGAGAAACCAGCTGTTTCCAACTTCCACCCAGGCTGTTAGTTACGGGTGCAACGAATCGAAGCAGCGAGAACCGCACTAAGGTGTCAAACGAGAACAAAATGAGAGCGAAGGCATGAGCGATCATTTATACGCGAAACATGCAGACGGTAACGCGGTGCGTGCGAGCTAGCTAGTGCTACGCTGGCAGCGAGGTTCGGGCTATTCCCGAAGCGTAGGCCGACACGGCCGGGCCAGCAGTGCGAGGTTTGGTGAAACAGTGCGCGCGAAGTCGGCGAAGCCCCGTTAGTAGTAACGGGCGAACAACGGCTGCTGCTGTACGCGATGTTGCAGGGCGCGCTAAGGAATATCGAGAAAATTCCTTACACTACCCCCCCCCCCTCAAGAAGCCCCCTCCGCTAAGCGAGTGCGTGTATATCGCGGAAACCCCGGCTCCTCATGTCAAACATATACATATGTTATAGTTTTGGGTAGGCTGTAGTGGGGTAGATACTGTGAGGTACAACCCCTTAGGTTTCCTTCTTGTACCAAAATCTCTCGATAGTCACGCACATTCCTGCTTAGTTTCTAAGATGGTATCTAGAGCAGTAGGTCTTTAGGACCTAAGATTAGGGCCCATCTGTTACCGCGTTACCTCACCTACGGCCTTCCCTGCTTGCATGTCTTGCCTGCTACCCGCGCGCGCCCCGGCTGCACGCGCGTGTATCTTTTTTTTTTAGCGCACGCTACTGCTGCAGCCGCCTCCACAGCCCGCTGCAGCGCCGCGCGCCGTGCTCACAGCCTGCGCCGAGCCCGCGTCGCCCGCGCACCACTCGCGCAGCCCGCAACGAGCCCGCGCAGCCCGCCGCCGCACGCAGCCCGCTGCCGCTCCGCTAGCTACCTTAGGAGCGCACACGGCCTGCTGCTGCCTCGCGCGCCGCCTTATGAGCTCGCATGCGGCCCCCTGCTGCCCCGCACGCCGCAGTAGGAGCCCGCGCGCGGCCCGCTGCTGCCCCGCGAGCTGCCTTAGGAGCCCGCGCGCAGCCCGCTGCTGCAGCCTACGCGCGGCCTGCTACTGCCCCGCGCGCTGCCTGAGCTGCCTTTGCCTGCTGCCTACTGGCTTTACCTGCACTGCGATTATAGCAACGCTTAATGTTCTCGCGTTTGAGCCTGACGGTCGCCCGATAGAGTTCGCCACGTGGCTTGACGATCTCCAACTGTTACTTTTGACTGATGCCAAAGACGGCGTTTCACTGTTCGATTACGTGTCTGGCACTGCTGTTGCTCTTGCTGACAATGCTACCGCTCTCGAACGCTCACAGTGGCAGACTCGCGATGCTGTTGCACGCCTAGCTATTCGAAATCAATTGCCGATCACTGAGCGCACGAATTTCAGCCAGCACAAAACTTCTAAGGCACTGTATGACGCTGTAGTAGCGCGCTACTCCTCCCTGGCCACTGCAGCCCTAGGTCGGCTCATGCTACCCTACCTGTTCCCAGACCTTTCCTCGTTTACCACTGCTGAGGACCTCATTTCTCACCTTCGCACTAGTGACACTCGCTTTCGTGCCGCCCTTCTAGCCGAGTTCTGCGCCGAGAACCCCCCCCCCCCCCCGATGTACTTCACTCTCTATTTCCTCATCACCCGCCTCCCTGACACTCTTAGCTCTGTCAGTGACCACTTCCGAGCCCTAGACCCTACCTCTCTCGCTGTCGCCGACCTCGAGAAGCACCTCCTAGCAGCAGAGAAGAACATCCTCGCTGTAGGTGCTGCTCGTGGTACTCCTCGCTCTCCCCTCTTTGAGGGGTGCTCCCCCTCCCCTCTTACCCCCTCCTACGCCTCCGCAGCTGCTGCTGTCAACCTCCTTGGTGCTGAGAAGGTCGCAGCGGCTTCCGCTCCTAGTGGGAAGCGCAGCGGCTCCAGGGGAGGCAGGGGTGGCAGGGGTGGTGGACGTGGCGGTAGAGGGGGCGGTGGTGGAGGAGGCGGGGGAGGTGGAGGTGGTGGGGGTGGTCGTGGGGGTGGAGGTGGTAGTGGGGGCGGTGGTGGTGCCGGGAGCGGTGGCGGTGGCGGCGGCGGTGGTGGCGGAGGGGGGAGTGGTGGTGGCAGCGGTGGTGGGGGCTTGGGTGACACCAGTGGTGGCCTGGGGCAGCAGCAGCAGCAGCACCCGCAGCAGCGTCAGCGCCAGACCCCCAATTCCCAGCAGCTTCTTGACTGGTATGCTGGGCGTGGGGCGTCTGGGGGTCCTGGTCGCTGCCCCTATATTATTCGCGTAGGTCCCCGCGCTGGTCGCCAGTGCACAGGGTTTCACACTGAGTACCGCTGCTTCGCTCGGCTTAGCGACGCCTGGCGCGTCAAGTTTCCTGATGCTACTGAGTTCCCCAACTGGGCAGACCTGCTTAGGCGTGATGTACCTATCTTTGATCTTGACTATGAGGCTATTCTTGCTGCCATGTATGCATTGACTGTTAGTGCTGAGGGTGACTACTACTTGGGTGTGCCGCCTGACCCCGGTATAGCCCCAGGTATAGCGCCTGTGGCACTAGGTGCTTGTGAGTCTGCTCCCCCTGGTACTGTGTCCGCACAGGTCTTGCACACCTTCACACTTGACTCTGGTGCTTCCCGCTGTTTCTTTCGCGACAGCACCACAGTCACTCCCCTCCCTGCACCTGTTCCTGTCTCACTGGCTGACCCCTCTTGGGGCCCAGTGCTTGCACGGTCTTCCACTGTGCTTCCGTGTCTGGCGGTCCCGTCTGGTGAGCTGTCTGGTCTCCACCTCCCCTCGTTCTCTACGAACTTGGTGATCAACGCCGTCCTTCAGGATCACTGGGTTGACACCTTTACTCCTGGAGGACAGCGTGTGGCGATCTGCACGTGCTCCCGGACCGGCCGTCACCAGGCCACGTTCACACGTGCGCCTGGGTCTAGTCTGTACACCCTCACCACTGCGTCGCGCTCCACCCCTTTGTCTCCCCAGCTGCACGGGTCTGCTCAGGTAGCTACCCAGTGTGAGTGTCGCCGACTGTCGCACGACACTCTCCGGTGGCACCACCGCCTTGGTCACCCCTCCCTGCCTTGCCTTCGTAGCATGCACTCTCGCTTCCTGGTCTCTGGCCTTCCCAGGTCTCTGCCTGCCCTCCCTCCCTCCCCTGCGCCGCCCTGCATTCCTTGCGTCGAGGGGCGGCAACGCGCCGCTCCTCACTCCTCCTCGTTCCCTCCCATAGAGGCTCCACTGCAGACTCTCCACCTGGACGTGAGGGGCCCAGCCCGCGTCCGTGGACAGGGCCACGAGCGGTACTTCCTCCTGGTCGTCGGCGACTACACGCGTTACACCACGGTCTTCCCCTTGCAGCGCAAGGGGGAGATCCCTGATGTTTTGATCCCTTGGATCCGCGCTGTTCGTCTCCAACTCCGCGAGCGGTTCCAGTCGGACTTTCCTGTCCTGCATCTGCACTCTGACAGAGGTGGTGAGTTCTCCTCAGACCTCTTGGCAGCCTTCTGTGAGGAGCACGGCATTCGCCAGACGTTCACGCTTCCGGCCTCTCCGCAGTAGAATGGGGTTGCTGAGCGCCGCATTAGCTTAGTCATGGAGGTTGCTCGTACCTCCATGATCCATGCAGCTGCCCCCTATTTTCTGTGGCCGTTTGCGGTCCGCTACGCCGCGCATCAGCTCAACCTCTGGCCCCGTGTCTCCTTGCCGGAGACCTCGCCCACACTGCTGTGGACGGGGAAGGTTGGCGATGCGTCGCGTTTCCGGGTCTGGGGTGCTCGTGCCTTTGTCCGCGATACCACCGCGGACAAGCTCTCCCTTCGCGCCATTCCCTGCGTCTTCCTTGTTAGACCCCCTCCCCACGCCAGGTCCTGCTCCTTCAGGTGTCTCTCAGGTAGACCCTCCCGTACCTGCGTCTGTTGAGGTCACAGGTGACTCAGGTCCTGCTGGGGGTGGTGCTGTCCCTGGGGGTACGGAGTTTGGGGGTGCAGAGCGTGGGGGTGCTGAGACTGGTGTTGCGGAGTCTGGGGGCACTGAGCCTGAGCGTGAGGAGCCTGAGGGTGCGGAGCTTGGAGGTGCTGAGCCTGCGCGTGAGGAGCCTTGAGGTCCTGAGCCTGGGGGTGCTGCGTCTGGGGGTGCTGAGCCTGCGTGTGAGGAGTCTAGGGGTGCGACGCCTGAAGGTTCTGAGACTGCTGTTACGCGGTCTCCTTGGAGTAGCCGCCTTCGTCCGCGTGTGCCTCTCACCTCACAGCAGCTACACGACTGGCACAGTCACCGTCAGGGTCGCGCTTCTGGAGCTCGGGGCTCTGCTGCTGGAGGTACTTCTCTTGACGTCACTGGAGCTAGGAGTAGTGCTGGTCCTTTGTCTACTAGAGGTGCTGGAGTCGCTGGTCCGGGAGGTGCTCGTACTGGAGGTACTGGAGTTGTTGGGTCTGGAGGTGCTGTGTCTGAGGGTGCTACTGCTGGAGACCCTGGGTCTGGGGGTGCTGCTGCTGGAGGCACTGAGACTGGAGACCCTGGGACTGGAGGTGCCGGTTCTGGGGTTGCTGCAGCTAGTGGAGCTGGTCCAGGAGGAGCTGGCACTGAGGGTTCTGGAGCTGCTGGAGGTGCTGGAGCTGCTGAGGGTACTGGAGCTGCTGGAGGTGCTGGAGCTGCTGGTGCTGGTGGCACTGCACAGCCGCGCCTGTTCTTTGCTCCGCCGTCTCCGTCGTCTCAGCCACAGCCTGACTCTGCGCTTTGCTAGGTTCTGAGTCTCCCTTCATCTACTGGTCTTCCGTTACAGACTGGCTCACCGCTGCCTACTCCTTCTCCGTACACTGAGCAGGCAGGGGGCCTTGCTGAGCGTCGTGAGCCTGCGTCGCGTCCTGTCTCGCCTGTCCGTTCTGGTCGTTACGGCCGTCGTGTTCCTCGTCCGCGTCAGCCGGCTATCCCCGGCACCCACCTTGTAGTCCGTCGTCCTTCCTCTCCTCCGCCGCGTGTTCCTCTTCCGTCTCCCCCTGCGTCCTCTCTGCCTGACGTTTCGGACCCTGAGTCTGACAAGTTTCGTACTGAGCACCCTACTGTCACGCGTCTGTTAGCCACTGTTGTCACTGACCCGTCGTTTTGTTAAAGTTTAGAAGAAAGAAGAGTGTTGCACTAGCAAGAATGAGGATACAAATAGCAAACCCTAGAAGGGTTGTACTCGCTATAGAGCACCCCACTACAGGCTAGAGCATAAGATAACATTCTGACACACCCCCATAGCCAAAGTGGGGTGTAATCAGCAGAGTAAGCAAAGGAGTACAAGCTCAGGGTGGATCACAATGTCACCACACATTCTGAGCACAAGTTCAAGAAGCAATAGTTTAAGTTCACAATTATGAGCAAAGCTAGTGGTAGTCACAACGGGCAAGTGAGGAGGAGGAGAGAGAGTGAGAGGAGAGGAGATAGGAGGCGACGGCTGAAGCTGCAGACACACAGGCAACAGGAGGCAGACTGGCACAGCTGCTACCGGACGAAGTCCCCGGAATACAGGAGTAACAGGCCCCGCGGCTAAAGTAGCGGCAGACGAGCAACGGACCCACGGGCGGCTGGCACAGCTGGCTACGACTGGGCTACCGGACGAAGTCCCCGGAATACAGGTGCTGCTGGCGACACGACGGCAACCTCCATTCAGCTTCCCCAAACTATCCCACTCCCCCCTGGCACATACCCGCTGCTACACCGCTAGCTCCACTCCCCTTTCACCCCCCCTTAGTACCACTCCACCGGCTCCAACACGTCCACCCCCCCTCAGCGGCAGCTGCAGCACAAGGAGACGGAGGAGGAGGAAGAGCAGGGAACGGTACAGAGTGAAGTCACCCCCATACCCCTCACCCCCAAACCCTAATTCAGGAGAATGGGGAGTAGGAGGGGTGGGGCGCCAGTAGAAGCACTGGGGGACAGCGAGGAGGGCAGGGGCAGCGAGGAACGAGCCCACCACGGGCCTGGTAGAGACGCCCGAGCCGCGCGCAGGCGGCCCGAGCCGCGCGCGGGCCTGGCGCCGCCCGTACGGGCCGCGCGCGGGCCTGGCGCAGCCCGTACGGGCCGCGCGCGGGCCTGGCGCAGCCCGTACGGGTGGCGCGCGGGCCTGGCGCAGCCCGTACGGGTCGCGCGCTGCCTGTACGGGCCGCGCGCAGGCCACGACGGGCGACGGGGGGCGACGAACGGGTCCCCGTCGCCCGTCGCGGCGCCTCCCGAGGGCGACGCGACGGTTGACGGGGCCGAAGCCCGCCGCGCGCCTCTGGGCGCACAGCGGGCAGAGAACCGCCGCGCGCCTCGGGGCGCACGGCGGGCAGAAAACCGCCGCGCGCCTCGGGGCGCACGGCGGGCAGAAAACCGCCGCGCGCCTCGGGGCGCACGGCGGGAAGAAAAACTGCCGCACGCCACGGGGCGTGCGGCACAGAGAGTAGCAGTAGCAGTTGCAGCGGAAGCAACAAGGTGGTGAGCCCACCCACAGGATCGATCCAAGGGGATCGACCTGCTCTGATAGCATGTTAAAGTTTAGAAGAAAGAAGAGTGTTGCACTAGCAAGAATGAGGATACAAATAGCAAACCCTAGAAGGGTTGTACTCGCTATAGAGCACCCCACTACAGGCTAGAGCATAAGATAACATTCTGACACGTTTGAGTCCACTGCTGCGTCTGCCCTAGTCGCTGAGCTTGTCGCCTTTGCTGCTGCCTGTCGTCTAGACTACGCTGCTAGTTGTTATGTGATGCTATCACTTGCATTCACTTCTGTCTGCCTCCTATCACATGTTCGTGCGTTGCATGCGTGGTGTGAGCGTGTGCAAGAATTTGTGTTTGATGTGGTTTGGTTTTTCTGACTGTGTGTGAATGTTATTTGGCTTGATCAGATATCTGAAGTGACTCCTCTGCTCAAGAGCTTTCCGACGAACCAAGTATCGCTTCAATTGGAGCACGGACAAGAAAGTTACGAAAGTTGGAAGTTCGTATGCTTTTGATATTTGGTTGTGGTGACTATGGGAAGTTGTGGGGTTGACTCCATAAGGGGTATAGACTTTTGGGGGTTGGGAAATTTGTCATCACAGTAGATGCTGCCAAGTGGTTGGGAGGAGCCAAACCAGGTAAGCAAGTGTGGCCAAGTTGGGCAAGGTGGATGGCATGGGTTGGAAAGTGACAAAAGTAAAAGTGGGGTTCCTATAGGGAAGGGATTTGGTGTGCTTATGGGGTTTCCTTGGTTGGGGACTCCTTGGGGACCTTCCCTCTCGTCCTCCTCTTCCCTCCCACCTGGTTAATTGCCACTCCAACTTTCTTTTGTGAAATTGTGAGACAATTGTGATTGAGTTAAGATTCTATGGCAGCATACCCCCTAGTGCGCCGAAATTGTTAACTCAAGAAATACTTCATCTTTTCATACGATTCAACTTGGGAATTGTAGCCACGGAGTAGAGCTAGAACATATCTGAGTTTGGTGAAGTTTTGACATTGCGTTTTTTGTCGACGGCGTTTCTTGTGAACTCGACTTTTCTGTCCAGAAACTAGGCTCAACGATTTTGAGATATTTAGGCCCCTAATCTTCGTAGACCTCGTCCTTAGTCTCTAAGAAGTGCTATCAGAGCTGATTAAGGACTTTCTGGAGAGTCTACTGAAGTGTGAAGACCGTCTTAGACCCACCATGGCCTGTGGGCGTGCCTAAGTGGAGTTCTGGAGGTTGGGTGTGACTTCCGCTAAGGGGAAACTCTGCCGAAATTTCGTTGGCGCCAACACTTGTGGAAATTGTGTGGGACTTCGGTGTGGACAGCAAAGGGGGAGCTGGAACCTGTGATTGGGAGCAGAGAAGATGAGTCAAGAGAGTGGAGAAGTAGCTGAGAAAAGGAGTGAGCCGCCACCATCGAAGATTGAGGCGTTGGATGGCTCCAACTACGAGGAATGGAGCGGGCGGATGCGGAGCGCCTTCAAGCGCTATAAGCTGCTGAGATGATGTGAAGCCGGTCCTTGACAAGATCAAGGGCACTCATGTGAGGATGGCAGCGGCGGGCAGCGAGGTGTCGCAGATGCAGCAATGCACCAAGATCATCTCGGTGCTCGACAACTCGTGGGACAACCTCATCCCCACCCTCAACGTTCAGCAGGACAAGTGGACGCCTGAGTGGCTACGGCAGCAGATCCTGCAGGAGGACTTCCGCAGGCGCCACACAGGAGGTGGTGCTGCCAACAAAATTGCTGAAGGGTATAAAGCTGCAGGAGGCAGCAGAGGAAGAGGAGGAGGGAGAGGCCGAGACCGTGGGAGAGGCTTTGGCAGAGGGAGAGGCCGAGGTGACTATAATGAGGGGCATGGGAGCTCTGGAGGTAGGGGGAGCACCCGAATGGAGGGTGCGTGCTGGTACTGCAAGAAGGCTGGACACCCATGGTTCAAGTGTTTCAATCGGCCCGAGGGATGGGCGCCTCCAGGCATGAAGCCGCCAAGTGGTGAACGCGCACAAGGTGGCGCTGTGCAAGGTTCATGTGCACAAGGTGATGGTGCACAAGGCAAAGCCGACCCTGAGATGTTCCTCATGGTTGAGGATGTGCAAGGGAGTGGAGGTGATGTGGGTTCAGTTGGTAAGGTTGTGATGCACCCCCTCACTCACTAGGTGATCAATTCAGGCTGCACAAGTCACATGAACCCACGGGCAGATTTGCTTGACGAGGTAAAACCCCCTGGGAAGATCAATTTTGTGGCTGCCGCTTCAGGTGCTTTGCTCCCTGTGATTGGTGTTGGGAATGCCAAGGTTATGGGAGCTAATGGGGGGCTTGTGGGGCTGGGGAATGTGCTGTTGGTTGAAGGTTTATCCGCTAACCTCCTCTATGTGCGCCGGCTGCAGAAAAGCAAGGCCAAAGTTACATTCGGCCCAACCAGCTGCCGTGCAAAGCTTGGGAAGTTGCTGCTGTGGGATTTGGAGGAGAAGAGCAGCTGCATCAAGGACCTGTGGCAGCTGCCCATCATCCCTTGGAATGGGAAACCACCAGCAATGGTAGCGGCTGCAGCAACGGCTAAGGTAGCTGCAGGGGGAGAGAAGATTGCACCAATTGGTGGGGCCCTGGATGCAGTCAAGAAGGTGCAGCAGACACAGCAGCCACATGGTGAGGTGCTTGCTGGTGTGGATGCAACCGCTGTATGGGCAAATGCTTCATCTGGGAATGGTGATGCCGATTGGGAGACGTGGCACAAGAGGTTGTGTCACATCAACATTCCTACGCTGCAGAAGTTGAAGGATGGGAGTTTGAAGGGGCCGGAGGTGAAGGGGGCAGCGAAGGAGATTGGGAGCTGCCCTACATGCCTTGAGACAAAATTCACAAAGTTTCCCTTCAGCAGCAGCACAGGATTCAGCCAAGGCTCCACTTGCACTTGTGCACATGGACGTGGTGGGCCCCACAAGGGCCCCTTCTCTCTCGGGCAGCCGCTACTTCTTGACCATTGTGGACGACCACACGCGTGCGGTGTGGGTCTACCCTCTGAAGACTAAGGGGGAGGTGGCAGCGGCTGTTCTTAAGGAGTGGATGCCAAGAGCTCAAAGGGAGAGCGGACATAAGGTGAAGGTGATCCGCACTAACAACGAGAGAATTTATTGGCGCTGATTTTGAGGCGGTGCTGAAGAAGAAGGGGATCCAGCATCAGCTCACAGTGCCCTACAACCCTCAGCAGAATGGCGTGGCTGAGTGGTTCAACCGGACCCTGCAGGAAGGTGCTCGCACTCTCCTTGGGCGTGCAGGGCTGCCGGATCCGTTTTGGGTGACTGCACTGCGGCAGGTCGCCCTTGTGAAGAACAGGGTGCTGGCGACTGTGGGGGACAAGCAGTGGGTCCCCTACACCAAGTGGTATGGGAGTGCACCAGCTGTCAACATGCTGAGAGCCTGCGGCTGCATGGTGGTGTTTCATGTGCCTAAGGAGAAGAGGGGAAAACTGGAAGCTTCTGGGAGATGGGGTGTGCACTTGGGACTTGCAAAGGATCACAAGGGATGGCTGATTTGGGACTTGACCAGCCAGCAGCTAACTGTGTCGAGGGATGTGAAGTTCCTTGAGTCCTTGTACTACAAGGAGTGGAGGCAGCAGCAGAAGAAGCTTCCTACTACACCGCTGATCATTGAGGCTGATGAGGTGCAGCGGCCTTCGAGGCAAGTGCAGGTCACTGTCTCAGAGGAGGAGATTTCGGGGGTGACTGAGGATGGGGGAGAACCTGAGGTGGAGGAGCAGCAGCAGCAGCCGCAGCAGCAGCAGCAAGGTGCTCCACAAGGTGCCGCACGTCCGGCTGACCGTCCAAGGAGGGATGTGCGCCCTCCTAACCGGCTGACCTATCCGAGCTTTGGCAAGCCAAAGGTGGTAAGGGCTGGGAGTGTGGCTGAGCAGTGTGATGAGGAAGAGATAGCACACTGCTACTGGGCAGCCGTCCCTGAGCCCAAGACGCTAGCTGAGGCATTTAGCGGGCCCGATGCTGAAAAGTGGAAACAGAGTGTGAAGGAGGAGTATGACTCTCTACTGGAGAATGAGACTTGGGAGTTGTGTGAGCTGCCTCCTGGGAAGAAGGCCATTTCTTCCAAGCTGATTTTCAGGCACAAGTACGGACCTGATGGGACGCTGACCCGCTACAAGTCAAGGCTTGTGGCTAAGGGGTTTCAGCAGACAAAGGAGAAGGATTTTGACGAGATCTTTGTTCCTGTGGGGAAAGGCACAACACTGCGGGTGTCATTGGCAATGGCAGCAAACCGTGGATGGCGGGTGAAGCAGATGGACATCACCACCGCCTTCCTCAATGGGATCATTCTGGAGGAGCTGTACATGTTACAGCCTGAGGGTTTGGATGATGGGAGCGGCAGGGTGTGCAGGCTGAAGAAGGCCATCTATGGCCTGAAGCAGGCTCCTCGTGCATGGTACCACAAGTTAGAGGAGACTCTGCGGGCTGGGGGTTTCAAGAAGAGTGAGTGTGATCACAGCTTGTTCCTGCTGCAAGAGAAGGAGCAGTTTCTCATGCTCCTGGTGTATGTGGACGACATCCTGCTCTTCTCTGAGTCGTCTGCAATGATTGAGCGTGTGGAGGAGATGCTTGTGGAGAGGGACCTTGACAAGGGAGTGTTGAGGTTGTACCAGAGAAAGTATTGTGAGGGGCTGGCTGAGAAGTATGGGCTGCAAGATGGAGGAAAGCCAGCCACCCCACTGCCTTCGGGGTTCACTGTGGAGCCCTGTGCTGATGAGGAGGTGGTGGGTGAGAGTGACAGGAAACTTTTTCATTCCATGGTTGGGGCACTCAACTATGCGGCTAACCACACACGGCCTGACATTGCCTTTGCAACATCCAGGCTTGCCAGTGTGGTTTCACGCCCCAGTCATGAGCAGCTGGAAGCGGCCAAGAGGTTGGTCCGCTATGTGAGTGCAACGGCATCAGTGGGTTTGGATTACAGTGCTGTGAGACAGAGGCTGCAGAGGGGTGCAGCTGATTTGAGCAAGGGGGAGATGCTCTTGACTTGCTACATTGACGCTAGCTTCAACTATGTGAAGGCGGATGGCACTAGCATTGGAGGCTATGTGTGCCTGTTTGGAGGTGGTGCAGTGAGCTGGCGCAGTATGAAGCAGAATGAGGTGGGGCAGTTCTCGTGTGAGACAGAGTACATGACCCTACATCATGGGGCAAAGGAGGTGGTGTGGCTGAGGCGTTTGTTGGAGGAGATTGGAGTTGGTCAGAGGGAGCCGACAATCATGTTCTGTGACAATGAGTCGGTAGTGAAGCTTGCCAAGAACGCCTGCCTTCACGGGCTGACAAAGCACATCAGGCCCAAGTGGCACTGGGTGAGGAGGCTCCTGGACAAGGAGGTGCGACTGGAGATTGTGAAGACCCATCAGCAGGCGGCTGACATTCTCACCAAGCGTCTGGCTGAATCTGAGCATTGGAAGGGCATGAAGCTTGCTGAGATGAGTGTGCATTGAGGGTGCATGATTAAGCTATGGCATGTGGGATGATGGTAGGCAGCCAGAGGGGGAGTTTGTTATATGATGCTATCACTTGCATTCACGTCTGTCTGCCTCCCATCACATGTTCGTGCGTTGCATGCGTGGTGTGAGCGTGTGCAAGAATTTGTGTTTGATGTGGTTTGGTTTTTCTGAGTGTGTGTGAATGTTATTTGGCTTGAGCAGATATCTGAAGTGACTCCTCTGCTCAAGAGCTTTCCGACAAACCAAGTATCGCTTCAATTGGAGCACGAACAAGAAAGTTACGAACTTTGGAAGTTCGTATGCTTTTGATATTTGGTTGTGGTGACTATGGGAAGTTGTGGGGTTGAATCCATAAGAGGTATAGACTTTTGGGGGTTGGGAAATTCGTCAACATCACTGTAGATGCTGCCAAGTGGTTGGGAGGAGCCAAACCAGGTAAGCAAGTGTGGCCAAGTTGGGCAAGGTGGATGGCATGGGTTGGAAAGTGACAAAAGTAAAAGTGGGGTTCCTATAGGGAAGGGATTTGGTGTGCTTATGGGGTTTCCTTGGTTGGGGACTCCTTGGGGACCTTCCCTCTCATCCTCCTCTTCCCTCCCACCTGGTTAATTGCCACTTCGACTTTCTTGTGTGAAATTGTGAGACAATTGTGATTGAGTTAAGATTCTATGGCAGCACACCCCCTAGTGCGCCGAAATTGATAACTCAAGAAATACTTCATCTTTTTATACGATTCAACTTGGAAATTGTAGCCACGGAGTAGAGCTACAACATTTCTTGACTACGCATTTTTCGTCGACGGCGTTTCTTGTGAACTCGACTTTTCTGTCCAGAAACTAGGCCCGACGATTTTGAGATATTTAGGCCCCTAATCTTTGTAGACCTCGTCCTTAGTCTCTAACACTAGTCTTGTTGCTGAGTCTGAGTCTGTCTGTCCTTCGTCCGTTAGGGGTGAGTGTGCTATTAGCACGGACGTCCTTGAGGACAGGCACGAGGACCTTGAGTGTCTTGCGGCCGCTGCGCCTCATCTCGTGGCCATGCTGCTTGCCCCTGAGGGAGACCCGGATGCACCAGACATCCCGACCCCGCGCTCTTACACTAAGGCGATCGCGGGTGAGTACTCTTCTCAGTGGCAAACAGCCATGGACGTTGAGATGGCATTCTGGAAGTCCACAGGCACCTACGTCGATGAGGTTCCCCCTCCCGGGGCGAACATCGTCGACGGCATGTGGATTTTCAGGGTGAAGCGGCCGCCAGGTTCTCCGTCTGTCTTCAAGGCTCGTTACGTTGCTCGAGGCTTCAGTCAGCGAGAGGGAGTTGACTTCTTCCAGACCTTCTCCCCCACCCCGAAGATGACCACTCTTCGGGTGCCGCTGCACGTTGCTGCTCAGCGTGACTACGAGCTTCACTCTCTTGACTTTAGCACATCTTTCTTAAAGGGCAGCCTGCACGAGGAGATCTGGCTGCGCCGCCCGCCTGGCTTTACTGGGTCGTTCCCTCCTGGTACCCAGTGGAGCCTCTGGCGGCCGATCTACGGTCTCCGCCAGGCGCCACGTGAGTGGCACGACACACTGAGGACGACACTTGCGGCTCTTGGGTTTACTACGTCGACTGCTGACCCGTCGCTGTTTCTGCGCACCGATACTTCGCTGCCACCGTTCTACATCCTCGTGTACGTCGACGACTTGGTCTTTGCCACTGCTGACACTGAGGCTCCTGCCTTGGTGAATTTGGAGCTGTAGAAGAGACACACGTGCACAAACCTGGGTGAGCTGCGCAGTTACCTTGGCTTGCAGATCACCCGAGACAGAGCACGCCGCACCATCACCCTGACTCTGTCACACATGGTGCAGCAGGTCCTTCAGTGCTTCGGCTTCACCTTGTCCTCGGCACAGGCCACTCCTCTGGCTACAGGTCACTCGCTCTCAGCTCCACCTTCGGACGAGTCCGTAGAGCCAAGTGGTCCTTACCCAGAGCTAGTGGCTGCCTCATTTACCTGATGACCTACACTCGTCCTGACCTTGCGTACCCTCTTGGCCTTCTGGCTCGCTACGTGGCTCCTGTTCGGCACCGAAAGGTGCACATGGATGCTGCTTAGAGGATACTTTGCTACTTGTGCAGTACATCGGGCATGGGGCTCGTGCTTGGAGGGCGGAGTCCAGTTGTCCTCACTGGGCACGCAGACGCTTCTTGGGTTGACGACCAGGCTACACAGCGGTCGTCACAAGGTTACTCTTTCAGCCTTGGCTCCGGCTCTATTTCTTGGCGGTCTACACGCTCGTCTTCTGTTCTCAACTCCAGTTGTGAGGCTGAGATCTACGCCACAGCCATGGCTGCATAGGAGTTACGCTGGCTCACCTACCTGCTGACCGACCTGGGAGAGCGGCCTCGTTCTCCTCCAGTTCTGTACATAGACATCAAGGCCGCCATTGCCTTGTGTCAGGAGCACAAACTGGAGCAAAGAACGAAGCACATTGCTCTGCATTACTTCCTGGCTCGAGAGTTGCAGCAGCGGGGTCAGCTTCGCCTTGCTCAAGTAGCGAAGAGCAATGTGCTTCGTTCTGTGCTCCAGTCTGTGCTCCCGACACAAGGCCAGCATGGCCTTGTTGTCTACGTACAGAACTGGAGGAGAACGAGGCGGCTCTCCTAGGTCAGTCAGCAGGTAGGTGAGCCAGCGTAGCTCCTGTGCAGCCATGGCCCCCGCGCAGATCTCAGCCTCACAGCTGGAGCCGAGAACAGAAGTCGAGCGGGTAGACCGCCACGAAACAGAGCCGGAGCCAAGGCTGAAGGTGTAACCCTGTGACGACCGCTGCGTAGCCTGGTCGTCAACCCAAGAAGCGTCTGCGTGACCTGTGAGGACCACTGGACGTCGCCCTCCAAGCACTAGCCCCATGCCCGACGTACTGCACAAGTAGCGCAACACCCTCTTCGCTGCAGCCATGTGCTCTGGTCGGTGTCTCCCAGGAGCAACATAGCGTGCCAAGATGCTAAGAGGGTATGCAAGGTCAGGTCATGTGCAGGTCATCAGGTACATGAGGCAGCCAACAAGCTCTGGGTACGGGCAACTCGGCTCTACGGACTCATCCGAAGGCAGAGCTGAGAGCGAGTGGCGAGTAGACAGAGGAGTGGCCTGAGGCAAGGAGTACGTGAAGTCGAAGCGCTGAAGGACCTGCTGCACCATGTGTGACTGAGTCAGGGTAATGGTGCGCTGTGCTCTGTCCCGGGTGATCTGCAAGCCAAGCTAGCTGCACAGTTCACCCAGGTCTGTGCACGTGTGTCTCTTCTGCAGCTCGGACTTCACGTGGACTAGTCCAGCAGTGTCAGCAGTGGCAAAGACCAAGTCGTCGACGTACACGAGGATGTAGAACGGCGGCAAAGAGGTGTCGGTGCGCAGAAACAGCGACGGGTCGGCAGTAGACGGAGCAAACCCAAGAGCCGCAAGTGTAGTCCTCAGTGTGTCGTGCCACTCACGGGGCGCCTGGCGGAGACCGTAGACTGGCCGCCGGAGGCTCCACTGGGTACCAGGAGGAAACCACCCAGTGAAGCCAGGTGGGCGGCGCAGCCAGATCTCCTCGTGCAGGCTGCCCTGCAGGAAAGCTGTGCTGAAGTCAAGAGAGTGAAGCTCGTAGTCGCGCTGAGCGGCTATGTGCAGCAGCACCCGAAGAGTGGTCATCTTCGGGGTGGGAGAGAAGGTCTGAAAGTAGTCAACTCCCTGCCGCTGACTGAAGCCTCGAGCCACGTAACGCGCCTTGAAGACAGGCGGAGAACCCGGCGGCCGCTTCACCCTGAAAATCCACATGCCACTGACGATGTTCGCCCCAGGTGGGGGAACCTCGTCAACGTAGGTGCCTGTGGACTTCCAGGAAGCCATCTCTGCGTCCATGGCTGACTGCCACTGTGAGGAGTAGGGACCCTCGATCGCCTCAGCGTACGATCGAGGAGTCGGGATGTCTGGTGCATCCAGGTCTCCCTCAGGGGCAATCAGCGTGGACACGAGATGAGGCAAAGCAGCAGCAAAACACTGGAACTCCTCCTGCCTGTCCTCAAGGACGTCCGTGCTAAGAGCACACTCACCCCCGACGGACGGAGGACAGACAGACTCAGACTCAGCAACAAGACTAGCAGCGTAGTCTAGACGACAGCGAGCAGCAAAGTCGACAAGCTCAGCAACTAAGGCAGACGCAGCAGTGGACTCAAAAGAAGGGTCAGTGACAACAGTAGCCAGGAGACGCGTGACAGTAGGACTGGCAGCACGAAGAGAGTCAGACTCCGGGTCAGCAAGAGTAGAAAGAGAGGACTCTGGAGGAGACGGCAACGGGACACGCAGAGGAGCAGTGGAAGGACGCAGTGCCATCTGGTGTGTGCCGGGGACCGCAGGAGGACGCGGACGCGGAGCACGACCACTAGTGCGACGCAGGACGAAACGCAGGCTCATGACGCTCAGCAAGACCTCCAGTAGGACCAGTGTAGGGAGAAGGAGCAGGTAGGGGGGAGGCGGGCTGTAACTGTGACCGCGACTGGACAGGCTGTGGACACTCTAAGGGAGGAGCAGGACCAGTAGAGGGCGGGAGACCAAGAACCTGCTCAAGGAGCGGAACGAAGTACGGCCTCGGCCGCGCAGCGCCTCCCGAACCAGCAGGGACAGCACCAGTACCCCCAGCGGCAGCACCAGCGCCAGCAGCACCTCCAGCTCCAACAGCGCCAACTCCAGCACCCTCAGAAGCACCAGCGCCAGCAGAACCACCAGCGCCAACACCCCCAGCAGCTCCAGCTCCAGCAGCTCCAGCAGCACGAACTCCAGCAGGACCGTCAGCTCCAGCACCGCCAGCAGCTCCAGCTGTACCTCCAGCTGTACCTCCAGCAGGACTAACTCCAGCAGCCCCAGCAGCACCCCCAGGACCAGCAGCAACAGTAGTACCTCCAGCTCCAGCAGCACGGCTCCAGCGGCGGGCAAACCACTCGCGCAGCTCCTGCGGAGAGAGTAGCTCCCGCCTCGACGAAGCAGACCCAGCATCCCCAGGCTCCACACCCCCAGGCTCCGCACCCCCAGGCTCAGCACCCCCAGGCTCAGCACCCCCAGACCCGGCACCCGCAGGCTCAGCACCCCTAGACTCAGCACTCCCATGCTCCGCACCCCCAGGCTCAGCACCCCCAGACCCGGCACCGGCAGGCTCAGCACCCCTAGCAGCACCAGAGTCAACAGCTACCTCGACAGGCTCGACTGCGTCTACCTGGGACACACCTGACGGGGCAGGACCCTGAGGGGGGAGAGGGTCTACCGGGGTAGGACCTGGCACAAGGAAGAGCGGCGGCGGGGGGAGGGGCGCAGTGCGGTAGGGGAAGAGACGGTAGTAAGGTACCGACTCGTCAAAGGTGACGTCCTGGGAGGACAGAACACGGCGCGATTTGGGGTGGTAAAACTGCCAACCAGGCGCGTCAGGGGGGAAGCCAAGGAAGACGTAGGGAACAGCAAGGGGGGACAGCTTGTCCGCAGACAAGTCGCGGACAAACGCCCGAGATCCCCAGACCCGAAACGCAGAGGCATCGCCAACCTTCCCCGTCCACCGCAAGGTGGGGGAGGTCTCTGGCAAGGAGACCCGGGGCTGAAGGTTGAGCTGATGCGCTGCGTACTGAACCGCAAACGGCCACAGAAAATGGGGAGCAGCTGCATGGATCATGGACGTACGAGCGACGTCCATGACCATGCCAATGCGGCGCTCAGCAATCCCATTTTGCTGTGGAGAGGCCGGAAGCGTGAAGGTCTGGCGGATGCCCTGTGCACGACAGAAGGCTCCCAAACGGGCAGAGGAAAACTCCCCGCCTCTGTTAGAGTGCAGACGGAGAACAGGAAAGTCCGAGCCGAAACTCTCTCTGAGCTGGAGACGAGCTGCGCGGATCCAGTCGATCAACACCTCAGTGACGTCACCCTTGCTGCGCAAGGGGAACACCGTGGTGTAACGCGAGTAGTCGTCAACCACCAACAGGAAGTAACGCTCGTGACCCTGGCCACGGACGTGGGCGGGGCCCCACACGTCCATGTGAAGAGTCTGCAGGGGAGCCTCTGTCGGAGGAAACTCGGAGGAGTGAGGGGCGGCGCGCTGCCGCCCCTCGACGCAGGGAACGCAGGTAGGGGCAGGCCCCGGAGGGAGGGGAGGAAGGGACCGGGGGAGACCAGAGACAAGGACACGGGAGGCCATGCCTCGGAGACGAGGCAGGGAGGGGTGGCCAAGGCGGTGGTGCCAAAGGAGAGTCTGGTGGGACAGGAGACGACACGAGCAGGGAGCAGACTCAGGACCAGACCTGGACGCTGCAGCAGACACCTGACTCGACGCAGCTACCTGACCAGACGCAGCAACCGGAGGAGACTCAGTAGTCAGTGTGTACAGGCTCGACCCCGGCCGACGGGTAAACGTGGCCAAGTGTCGGCCCGTCCGAGCACACGTACAGTGGGTCACCCGCTGACTCGCAGGAGTGAACTGGTCAACCCCCCGATCCTGTAGATCAGCACCACTCACCAAGTTCGTAGAGAACGAGGGGAGGTAGAGACCTGACAGGGTGCCAGAAGGGGGCTGCCGGACACGGTAAGACAGTGGAGAAGCTAGCAAGGACAGGACCCCCAGAGGGGTCCGCCAGGGAGACCGCAACCGGCCGACTAAGCGGCGTAAGCGTGGTGCGGTCTCGAAAGAAGGAGCGGGAAGCACCCGAGTCAAGGGTGAAGGTGTGTAAGGCCTGAGCCGACGTGGTACCTAAGAGAGCAGACTCACCAGCACCTGGGGCAGCAGACGCACTAGCACCTAGAGCAGCAGCCTCACCAGCACCTAGAGCAGCAGCCTCAATGCCCGGGTCAGGCGGAACACACAGGTAACAGTCACCCTCATCACTAGTAGACACAGCATACATGGCAGCAAGAATAGCATCATAGTCTATATCAAAGATAGCAACCCCCGCCCTAGACAGCTCTCCCCAGCGAGGGATCTCAGTGGCGTCAGGGAACTGGTGACGCCAAGCGTCCGTCAGGCGGCCGAAGCAGCGCTGGGTGGAGTGCGAGCCCCCGCACTGCTCACCAGCGCGGTCGCCGGTACGGAGGACGTAGGTACAGGGACCAGTACCCCCACCTCGCTGACGCCCAGCGTACCACTCACGAAGCTGCTGGGGGGACGGGGTCTCACGAGTGCGCTGCTGTTGCTGGCGCTGACCACCACCGGAGCCACTCCTCTGTGCAGAGCCGCAACCAGCTCCACCGCCGCCGCCGCCGCCTCCGCCACCTACGCCGCCTCCGCTCCCACCGCCACCGCCGCCGCCTCCTCCGCCTCCACTGCTGCCACCGACACCTCCACCCCCGCCACCACTCCCACCACCACCCCCACCCCCTCCACTGCCTCCACCGCCACCTCCACCGCCCCCGCCAGCCCCTCCAGTGCCCTTGCCCCTCTTGCCCTTGCCTGTGCGGCGTCTCCCGCTAGGGGCAGACGCAGCGCCGACCGACTCGAAACCAACGAGGTCGGCCGCAGCAGCAGAAGCAACAGAGGGCAAGAGGGGGGAGGGGGAACACCCCTCAAAGACGGGGGTACGAGGGTCACCACGAGAGGCTCCTACAGCGACTATGCTATTCTCTGCTGCCAGGAGGCGCTCCTCGAGGAGGTCAACGGTGAGTGTGGTGGGGCAAACTGAGAGGAAGTGGTCCCTGACTAAGCGAAGGGAGTCAGGGAGTCGGGTGACTATGTAGTAGAGGGTGATGTACATGGGGGGAGGGTTCTTGGCACAGAACTCAGCAGGAAGCGCAGCGCGATAGCGAGTGTCACTAGTGCGAAGGTGCGTAATGAGGTCAGCGACTGTGGGAAAGGCAGCAAGGTCAGGGAACAGGTACGGCAGCATGACGGGCAGCAGCATCGCGTGTGGCCCACTGTGAGCGAACAGTGCTGTCAGCAGTAGCAGGCGGGGCAGGAGAGGCACCAGAGGTGAGATCAAGCAGGGAGAGTCCGTCTGCCCTATCGCACTGTAGGAAGAGCTGGAGGTCATCGACCCAGACCTCAAAGTCAACAGCACGACCCTCAGCATCAAAGGTAAGGACACTGGGGGTAGCCATGACAGCAGTGGTCTAACAGGGAGTGCTCTCACCAGTCCGGGTGGGAAGGGCCGGTGCGCGCCTGTAGGAACAGTAGCGGCTCGACGGCGGCTCGGCGGCTCGGCAGCTGGGCGGCTCGGCTGTTGGGCGGATCGGCTACTGGGCGGCTCGGCTGCTGGGCGGCTCGGCTGTTGGGCGGCTCGGCTGCTGGGCGGCTCGGCTGCTGGGCGGCTCGACTGCTGGGCGGCTCGGCTGCTGGGCGGCTCGGCTGCTGGGCGGCGCGGCTGCTGGGCGGCTCGGCGGCTGGGCGGCTCGGCGGCTCGGTGGTTCGGCCGCTTGGCAGCTGAAGGGGCCGTGAAGGGCGGCGACGGGGCCGCTAGGGGCGGCGACGGGGCCGATAGGGGCGGCGACGGGGCCGCTAGGAGCGGCGACGGGGCCGATAGGGGCGGCGACGGGGCCACTAGGGGCGGCGACGGGGCCGCTAGGGGCGGCGATGGGGCCGCAAAGGGGCCGCGAGGGGCCTCGAAGGGCGGCGACGGGGCCGCTAGGGGCGGCGACGGGGTCGCGAAGGGGCCGCGAGGGGCCTCGAAGGGCGGCGACGGGGCCAATAGGGGCGGCGACGGGGCCGATAGGGGCGGCGACGGGGCCGCTAGGGGCGGCGACGGGGCCGCAAAGGGGCCGAGAGGGGCCTCGAGGGGCGGCGACGGGGCCGCTAGGGGCGGCGACGGGGCCGCAAAGGGGCCGCGAGGGGCCTAGTGGGGGCGGCGACGGGGCCGCAAAGGACGGCGACGGGGCCGTAAGGGGTGGCGACGGGGCCGCTAAGGGTGGTGCGAGGGGGGCCGTGAGAGGCGACGTGAGGGCGACCAACGGGGCGCGCCTCGGGCAGGGGCGACTCGCGCTCCGGTCAGGAAAAAAAAAAATCAGTGGTGGGCCCTGAGAAGCGTTCCCACTAGGGAACCTGCTCTATACCATGTGAAGAAATGAGGAAGGAATGAATGAACTAGCAAGCAGGTGGGTACAAGTAGGAAAACCTAAAAGTGTTGTACCCCATATTGTCTACCCCACTACAGCCTACACAGACTATAGCATATGAGTTTGACATGTTTTGCTTTCCTTGATTGGTCTTGTGACCTCTTGCTCTCCCCCACATTGCCTATGGGGGTGTGTCAAACATATACATATGTTATAGTTTTGGGTAGGCTGTAGTGGGGTAGATACTGTGGGGTACAACCACTTAGGTTTCCTTCTTGTACCAAAATCTCTCGATAGTCACACACATTCCTGCCTAGTTTCTAAGACCTCACGTACACTTGCAGGGCAGGGTGGTTTTCGATGTTGGCCAGGGGCACCCAGTTATCCTCAGTTGGTGTGCGGTCCTTCCAGCGAACGAGGAATTCAATCCTCCTGATTCCCGTGGGGTGTCTAATCCGATGGCTCAGGATTTTTTCTCGCTCGATGATGGGCTCTGATACGGGGCGAGTCATGGATGTCGGGCGGTGACGAGGCAGTTGGCTTGTGGTTGGGATGTATGGGCGAAGCAGGCTGGCGTGGAACGAAGGGCTGATGTACCAGTCCGTCGGCAACAGTAGCTGGGCTGTCACTAGGGTAATCATGTGGCTGATTTGGAATGGTCCACAGTAGCGGGGTCGTAGTTTCGGTACGACGGGCAGTCTTAGGTTCGGTGTGTCGAGCAGTACGTAGTCTCCTGACTGGTACGTGACTGGGTGGCGGTGGCGGTCAGCGTTGCGCTTAGTGATGACATTGGCTTTTTTAATTGCTTCTGCGGCTCTGGTGCGGGCAGCTTGCAGAATTTCGGCGAATTGTTGTGCACGTGGTGCTGGGTTGTCCGGACTCGGCGTCATGGGCACTGCAGGGTTTTGCCCATAGTTCAGGTAGAAGGGGGACTGTTGCGTCGTCGCTGACGTGGCGTTGTTGTACGCGAACTCGATCAGCGGCAGCTACTGCTCCCAAGTGGTCGGGTCGTCGCACGTGGCATGAATCAACTGCTCCATCGTCTTATTCGTCCGCTCCGTTTGACCGTCGGTCTCGGGGTGGTACGATGAGCTGAACTGTAGCCTTGTCCCGAACTGCTCCCAGAGGTTTTTCCATAAGCTGCTGGTGAACTTCGTGTCGCGGTCACTGATTATCGCGGCTGGTATCCCGTGCAGTCGAACGACGGCTGCGATGAACAGGCGAGCGGTTTCTTCTGCTGAGATCGATTTCTTGCACGCAGCAAAGTGTGCCATCTTCGTCAACCTGTCAACGATGACCATAACTGCCTCGTTACCCCCAGGGTTCGAAGGTAACCCCGTGACAAAATCCATGGTAACCTGCTGCCAGGCGCGCTCAGGCGGTGGAATCGGCTGCAACTGACCTGCCTTTCTTTTTCGCGAGCTCTTCATCACCTGACACGTAGGACATGAGCCCACGTGGTGCTGTACGTCGGTCAACAGCTCCGCCCAGTAATAATACCGCTGCAGTTGCTGTCGCGTTTTTTCTACCCCGAAATGTCCCGAGGTAATCCCGTCGCGTGCCTCCTGCAGTAACAGTTCCCTCAGTAGTGAGTACGCGGGTACCCAGATGCGGTTGGTGCCTGTTTTTACGTAATAGACTCCTTTGGCTTCTGCCAGTTGATGTGAATTTCCGGTCGTGAAAAATGGGTCGGTACTGTATCAGTGGGTGAATAGGCCTGTTAACAGTGGGTTGGTTTGGGCGAGTAGGATGGCGTGGAGTTGGGCGGTGGGGCGTGTGAGTGCGTCGGCGATGTTGGATGCGCCTTTTTTGTACGTGACCGTGTAGTGGAAGTTGGACTCCAGATAGTCCAACCAGCGGATCAAAGATTCGGTTGGGCACGAGGGTACTGTAGGGATCGGTGGTCTGTCCGTACTGTCACGTCTGCTCCCGGGAGGTAACATCGCCTGTTGAATTATATTGCATATCTTATAACTGCCTACAGCTAGCTAGTGTACTAGTTTAGTTATTAGCATCAACAGTTGGTGGTGTACCCTCTCTTTTCCTTGCCTATATCCTTGTACTGTTTCTCATTATTGAACCTCTTTGGCCAACCCAAACTCCCTCGATATCCATCTCGCTATGCTACTCTCTCCCTCCAAGCTCCTAATCTCCTAAGTACTATTTTGACATGCTATCAGAGCCCGTGTTTCGGTCCTAGGCCCTCGCTCAAATTTGAACCATGGGAGCTTTCCCTCACGCTCGTTTGCAGCTGCTGGCGGCCTGCAAGGCGACCGCCGCGACGAGCAGGGAGACGGTCGCGAAATGCAGCGCGAGTACTGCAGCAGCTGCGCGATCGCCGTTCGTCGCGGCCGCCTCGTCTCGCCCCATCGCCCCGCCCCTTCGTCGCCACGTCGCCCCACTGCTGCGCCTCTGCCGCCCCCCCGTTCGCCCCCCGTGCGCTTCCGCACCCGTCCAGCCCCTGCACGTATTCGGGGGCGGTAGCTATAACGTGGAGGATGGGGGAAGGGAGTGGCGGGCCGACGGCAGCAGTCGCCCGCGTCAGCGCCAACGAAGTTCGTTGGCGCCCCCGACATCTCCATCCTGCTCCCCGCCCTCCCCTCTGCCGCGCACTGCAACGGCAGAGACTTGGGGAGGGGGTTGGCGGGATTGGCAGGCGAGGCTCCGGGGGTACTAAAGCCCCCCTTGAACCCCCCTATCCTCCTCCTCCTCGCTGCACCGCATCTGCTGGGCGTGCCGCGTTGGGGGGGGGGGGAGAAGGGATGTGGGGGTGGCGGGTTTGACAAGGCAGCCCCAGCCGCACCTCCTCCCTCTACCTTCCGCTGCACCATCTCCTCCTCCTCTCTCCTCCCTCCAGCCGCATCTCCTCCTCCTCTCTCCTCCCTCCAGCCGCATCTCCTCCTCCTCTCTCCTCCCTCCAGCCGCATCTCCTCCTCCTATCTCCTCTCCTCCAGCCGCATCTCCTCCTGTGCACCACCACCAGTTTCCTCCTCCTCACCAACAGTTGTGTTTGCTCGTAGATGGCGAGCGACCAGCATCCTTCGCCCTCCGGCTATCCCAGCCCTCCTCCGCGCTCTCCGCGCCCACCTCCGTTCTGGCGTTCACAGGTGCTGCCGGTCAGCCACCGCTGTTTCTGTGCCTATCCCAGCTACAGCAACCGCTCTCCAGGCGACCTGGTGCCAGACACCACTAGCTACAGCCGTAGGCAGTTACGGGGGTGTGTTGAATTATATTGCATATCTTATAACTGCCTACAGCTAGCTAGTGTACTAGTTTAGTTATTAGCATCAACAGTTGGTGGTGTACCCTCTCTTTTCCTTGCCTATATCCTTGTACTGTTTCTCATTATTGAACCTCTTTGGCCAACCCAAACTCCCTCGATATCCATCTCGCTATGCTACTCTCTCCCTCCAAGCTCCTAATCTTCTAAGTACTATTTGACATCGCCACACTTTGAACGCGTGCACGATCGCCAACATCTCGCGATCGTGTATCGGATAGTTGCGTTCGGGCAGGTGAAGCTTGCGAGACTCGTACGCGATTGGCTGGAGGCCGTTCCTGAAGTCCTGCAACAGTACTGCTCCACAGCGATGTCGCTAGCGTCGGTGACGAGTTCGAACGGACGGAGCGGATCTGCGATGTGAAGCATGGGCGGTGAGCACAAAATATTTTTGAGGGCCGAGAAGGCAGCTTGCTCTTTCTCCCCCCACGTGTACTCAAACCCCTTCCTCAGCAGGTCGGTCCACGGGGCAGTCAGCTTCGCCATGTCGGGGATGAACCGGCGCACGTAGTTGACGAACCCCAGAAAACTTTGCAACTCTGAAAGTTGGAATTGTACGCGTAAGGAGTGCCGCAGTAAGGAATTAGCAAAATTCCTTGCACTGGCACTCGGGAGTGCTAAGAAAGAGTACCCTGTTGGCTCAATATATATATATATATATACATATACATATATATATATTATATTTGGGAGGAAAAGGTTGTCAAACCAGGGTAGCCTACTTGCCAGGGAACCCTCGTTTTGGGGGGTTTGTTCCCAGTAGTCCTGGAAAATCTGTGCTACATATATAAACATATATATATATATATGTACATAACGCCCTATTGCTTGGCTCTTGCCCTCTTGCTTCGTGTTGCAGGTCGGTTTGCTACTAGATTGGTAGGTGTATGGCCGTTTGTATGCAGTAACTTACTAGTAGGTGCTGGTAGTTACCGTAACGTACGGTAAGGGTTTAATTAGTTCTCTGGTTAGCTCATTGTGTCATGCTTGTACCTGCTCCCTATCATTGAGATAGTGGGGGAAGGGAAAGACAGGGAGGAAAAGGATAAGTGAGAGACTGGGGGAGGGAGAGGAGAGGAGAGAGTGAGATGAGAGGTGAGAGTGAGAGTGAGAGGGAGAGGTGGTTAGAGATAGAGAGATGGAGGGATGGGGAGTGAGAGTGAGGGAGTGGGATGCGAGAGAGAGAGAGAGAGAGAGAGAGAGAGAGAGAGAGAGAGAGAGAGATAGAGAGAGAGAGAGAGAGAGAGAGAGAGAGAGAGAGAGAGAGAGAGAGAGAGAGAGAGTGGGGGAGAGAGATGGAAAGAGGGAGGGAGAGGGGGAGGAAGACGGAAAGATTATGAGAGAGAGAGAGAGAGAGAGAGAGAGAGAGAGAGAGAGTTAGAGAGAGAGAGAGAGAGAGAGAGAGAGAGAGAGAGAGAGAGTTAGAGAGAGAGAGAGAGAGAGAGAGAGAGAGAGCGAGGGAGAGCAAGAGGGAGAGGGAGTGGGGTGAAGATGGAGAGCATCGGTGAGAGTAGGGAGAGGGAATAGGGCTGGGAAAGTGGATGTTACTAGTGCATAGTGCATGCCGCAGCAGCGGTGAGCCAGCATGCGCCTCATCCCCGTGCTATTGAATGGTATGGTTCAAAATTGCAAAGCAGTTAACTATCTCGTGGGTAATGCGGACATTGATGCATTAGGTTCCGGGGCATTCTAGACATTGGGGACTCATTTCCGAATAAGCAATGTGCACAGCACAGCACATGCAACCAATTAAATAACTAGAACAGCAAGCAGAAGCAGCAGCGTCAACACGAGAGGCTTCAGTGGAGAGAGAGAGTTACCTGCCAAAACAAGACATTACGAAAACGAATCAGAAAAATAAAAAAACCCATCTGGAAATCTCAAAACGGCCGACCAGCAGAGCAACGGTCCCATCGTGAGCTTACCTGGACTGTCAGGGTTGTTCCAGCCGATGGGTGCGGTGGCACCCGTGTCGGTGAGCTGGACGGTTCCCGGGAAGAGAACGACGGAGATGTCGTTGAGATCAGTGTCTGCCTTGGACTTGCTGTTGACCGTCTGATTCTTGGCGTTCGCGACAAGCTTCTCGCTGCGAATGATGCGACCGTACGCGTACTGCGTGCCGTCATACTTGGCGTCGGTGTCGTTCGCGAGACCCTTGGGAACTGACCTATTGTTCGCGCCGTATGCGCCGGCCGGCATGCAGCTCATAAATTTGAAATAATCGGAGCTATAGTTGAGGGGGTTCAGAGCATAGATGGTTGTGTTGAGCATGCTTGTCACGGTATTGCCATTCGAGGCCTGTGGAGTACGGGAGAAAGATAAAAAGAAAGAAAGGTTCATTGCGAGAATGTGTGCAGCATCACGAGATAAGAAGGATGAAGACTCTTCAAAACGTTATGACGTATACAGCCACACAGGTCATGCTTAGGACACACCATACTCACGTTGACGATGGCATCGGTAATGCCGCTGACGTTCACAGAAAGCTGCTTCATGAGACGAAGCAGCACGTTCTGCGCGCCCGACGACGCGCCATATAGCTTGCCGGGAGCCCCGCCGCTGTCCCTGACTGCTATAAGCGCCTCGAGAATGATGTCTGAGGAGCCAGGGGGGTTCAGCGTCTTGTTGTAACCGCTCACAGCCGATCCCCACGCCTGGTTAGTCGGGGAAAGGATGGTTGCTATGTTGACGTCATTGAATCCCTCCTTCTCTGAGACGAACTGGAGCAGCGCGGAGGTCATGGACGTTCCCTGGAGATCGCCGAGCGGTCTGGCGCGCATCTTGGAGAGCAGCATCGAGACAGACGCGCCATTGGCAGCTGTCGCGAGGGACAGTACCAAGGCAAATAAGGCTATAGCCAGGGCGAGCGTGCGGCGAGCCATGGGTGTAAGTTCGGTTGGGAAATTAGAACGAGAATTTGCTGACCTGAGTTCTGTGAGCAATTTACAGTGGTGATTTTGGCGGCGCGAGATGAGGCCTCACCGTCGTCGTGAACCAGCTTTGTCTATCTAGGATTGTAGGACCTGTGCAGAACTATTGGCATCAAAAGATCTCTCCCAGCGCGGATCATCTTTCAGCCTCCTTGAGGCGTAATTGCTCCGTAATCTACCTTCCGAGAAACTACCAATACAAGGAACCTAGATTTCACAACCCGTAGAGTAGACAAGTGACTCACAGAGTGCGGAATAACTTACATAAAACCAAGATAGACACCGTGGAAAGGAAACACGACTTTGTCTTCTTATTGGTGGAGGCGCGAATATTGGGCATATACATGCTGCATCGGCAAAAATATTCCAAACAATGAAAGATTCGCTTTCGCATCGCGAAGAATATGATCCACGTGGCAACTGGTGATGGGGCTCAACCATCTCGATGGCAGGCACATTCACTTGACCCGTCTCAAGGAGACCTGATTGTGTCGAATTTCTAAACCCGCAACCCTGGACTATTTTTCCTTGAGATGGAACGGAATGGATGGAAGAGCAGATTGGCCTTGGTAAAGTATTTGTAGAAACTCAATTTCTCTTCACCTGACAGCTTGATACAAGTACACCTAACCACCGCTATTTTCAACCCCGAACCCTTGCACTGTTCTCGCGTTTCGAAGATACCCTGCACGCATTCGACTATTTCAGTTAGGCACTTGATCAACATGGGCTATGAAGCACCCCAATTTTCAATGTTAAGAAACGCATGAAAGCAAATCTGAGACAATTACCGCTCGTGTGAAGGGGCACTCTTGCTGTTGCGAATTCCCGTGTGCCACTTCTACTCTTTTTGGGGGTCTGGAACTAACTCACTGTGAAATAAGTGTGAAATTTCTGACGCCCACACAACCCTCGGTAGAAGATTCTAGAAAGGGTGCATACCCACTTGCGCAAGTGGGGTTGAAAATAGACCGAAAGAAAATAGCGGTGGTTAGGTGTACCTTCTTCTGCACTTGATCAACTATTCAGAATATGCTTGTATATGGAGAACATATATGGTGACAACTATGCAACCTAGGTTTCTAAATCTCTAATGGGATCAAATTATTCCCAAATGGACAGACCTATGCACAAAACTCCAACCACATTATGCAAGCCATTAACTGTTGTAAGTTAAGCTCCACCATGACATGATTGTTTACTGATTTTCCCAACCAAGCTTTGCTGTTTGGTTTTATGACTTTGGGGCGATACACTCCTGTAGAGATGTCAAGAGCTCTTCTCTCCTCCCAGCAGGATCAGCCCCTCTAACCTGCACATTCGTTCCCAACACACTTGGCTCCCCTCCACCACCCGCCCCCCCCTGAGCTGTCTTCCAGTACATGCACGCCAGCTCGCTCCGGTACTGATAATACACTATAGTAGCGTTAGCCTCAATCTTATTAATAGCAGGCCAGTCAAACCAATCTATGGCATACTGCCATATTTGGATATGAGGGAAAGGATTCACATCATCACACCCAGGTGTGAAAAGCAGTAGAAGAAGGCGCCATAGCTAGGAAAGCCCTAGCTAGGCAAGAAGCAGTTTAGGCAAAGAAGGAGGAGTTGCACTAGCAAGAATGAGGATACAAATAGCAAACCCTAGAAGGGTTGTACTCGCTATAGAGCACCCCACTACAGGCTAGAGCATAATATTCTGACACACCCCCATAGCCAAAGTGGGGTGTAATCAGCAGAGCAAGCAAAGCAGAACAAGCTCAGGGTGGATCACAATGTCACCACACATTCTGAGCACAAGTTCAGGAAGCAATAGTTTAAAGTTCACAATTATGAGCAAAGCTAGTGGTAGTCACAACGGGCAAGTGAGGAGGAGGAGGGACAGTGAGAGGAGAGGAGATAGGAGGCGACGGCTGAAGCTGCAGACACACGGGCAACAGGAGGCACACTGGCACAGCGGCTACCGGAACAGCGCTCCGGACTACTGGAGTAACTGGCCCCGCGGCTAAAAGTAGCGGCAGACGAGCAACGGACCCACGGGCGACTGGCACAGGTGGCTACGACTGGGCTACCGGAGCAACTCCCCGGACTACAGGTGCTGCTGGCGACACGACGGCAACCTCCGTTCAACCTCCCCCAAACAGTACCACCCCCCCTGACACACACCCCCTGCTTCACCCCTAGCTCCACTCCCCCTTCACCCCCCCTTAGTACCACTCCGACGGCTCCAACAGGTCCACCCCCCTTCAGCGGCAGCTGCAGCACAGGGAGACGGAGGAGGAGGAGGAGCAGGGAACGGCACACAGAAGCTGCACCCCCATACCCCCCACCCCCAAACCCTAATCCAGGAGAACAGGCAGAAGGAGGGGTGGGGCGCCTTCAGAAGCACGGGGGACAGCGGGGAGGACAGGGGCAGCGAAGAACGGGCCGCCCACGGGCCTGGCACAGCCTCCCGAACCGCGCGCAGGCGGCCCGAGCCGCGCGCGGGCCTGGCGCAGTCCGTATGAAAGCAGCAGAAAGGCCATGTGGATCTAAAATCTAGGCGAAATAATTATGATATAGAATCTAGAATCTGAGCTAGAATCAGAAACCCTAAACCTGTAACAGAGAAATTGACTAAAAACGAGGAAAATGAGCACCTCACAACGACAACCTGCCATAGCTGAGAATTTCAAAGAAAGAGAGAAAGGGAACAAAGAGAAAGAAGAGAGCGACGAGGTGCATGCACTGCAGGTACCGGTACGCTTCGTCATAGAGATTGAAGAGCTTTGCCACGCAGTGACCCGTTTGCGAACGCCGCCTGCACTCCCTCCCGCTGCTTTCGGCGCCATTGTCACTAGTGATAGTAACGTTACGAGTAGCATTAGTTGCAGTACTAGTAGTAGTCGCAGTGGGACCATCATCAGGCTGCTTGTCCAAGACAACTTTCACAGCGTTGCCGTCAGGCTTTCTGCCAGCGACATCACGAATTCCCGAGTTCAGACCTGCGCCGCTCATGCTCTTCTCCGCCGCCGAGTCTTCGAGCCTGACTGCCAGCGACTCTGAGTCCGACTCCGAGTCTTGCCAAGACCGGGATATCTCAGGCATCATTTGCACAACTACTGGTCGTACCATCTTTGCACTTAATACGGCCTCGTCCCCCCCGGCGACTCGATCGTCGTTCTCGTCGTTTCGACGCACACGCTCAGCCAGTAACGCAGAGGCTCTGCCTTGTGCCGTCATCGGTAAAGCAGCTGCTACGTCGTCGTGGTAGTCGTAAGGCGCTGTCAGTCGCAAGCCGGTTGCTCCAAGGAGCCCGCGAACCGAGTCATCTGGCGACGAGGCAATCGTGCTTGTCGTTCCGTTTCGCACGGTGGAGGCGTGGAGCAGCAGCAAAAGCGCCGTCACGAGGGCGAGGAGGCGGAAGATCATGGCCTCTCGACGGGAAATCACAAGACATAACGGCGCATCCTTCATCTTGCTACTCGTATTGCTCCGAATCATCGCCGTGGATTTTGGACATCCTTCCTCAAAAGTACTAAAGCGATAGTGCACGTTTGGCAGGTACATGCTGACGTACTACGCACAGCGTGCCGATGCGAAAAGAATCAAAACATGTGTTTGATCCGCATTGTGCTGCTCCCTCGGAGTCCCTCAAAACAGTTGCCGGCAATCTCCGTAGTTGGCGGCAAATGCGTCTTTATGCTTCTTTGCCTATAGAAGTTATGCTATGAAAGAATAGTCTCCTACGTGCACGGCTGCCGTCCCGAACCAACCCGTGCCGTGCTGAGGCATTCTGTACCAGCGAATTCGCTCAGGGTGCGATCAAGGGCGCGCGGAGCAATTTAGGTCGATTGTTGGAGACAAACACGAAAATAGCTGATGCGCTCGATTTCGCCAGCACCATTCCTTGATTGGGCGCACGACCAGACGTGGAGATCGGGCGCGCCTCGGGCGTGCTGAATGGTCTTGCGGAGTGAATAGAGGCAAAATTTGGCCTATATTTCCTGGTGCATTTTGATTATACAATATGTCAACCATATGTCAAATAATATTGAAAAGATATAATATTCACATATTGGCAACTAACTCTTAAATCAGAAAACGCAGTCTGATATTGCATGTAACCAAGCACTTATCAACATATTTTTTTGTCCCATATTTTCTGAATTTTGTGATAACTAAGATGTGATCTCCACAGCAAAATGGGATTACTGAGCACCGCATTGGTTTGGTCATGGAGGTTGCTCGCACCTCCATGATCCATATGGCTTCTCCTTATTTTCTGTGGCCGTTTGCGGTCCGATACGCTACGCATCAGCTCAACCTCTGGCCCTGTGTCTCCGAGCCAGAAATCCCCCCTACGCTGCGTTGGACGGGGAAGGTTGGCGATGCATCGGCGTTTCGGGTCTGGGGTTTGTTTGCCCATGTCCGCATTAGCACTGCAGACAAGCTCTCTTCGCGCACCTTTCGCTGCGTCTTCCTTGGCTTTCCCACTAATGCGCCTAGCTGGCAGTTCTACCACCCAGCCACGCATCATGTCTGTCAGAGGTCCACTGGAGATCCCCGATTGATTCTAGGGGGGTTACAGGCGCGTTCGCCTGGGGGGTTATGGGCGCACTCACCCGCTACTCAAACAAGCCCTTTTACCCCAGTGGTCTAGTGGTTGGGATTCTGACATGGTATCAAAGCGAAGGTTTCGGGTTCGAATCCCAGTGTGTGCACCTCGGGCATCTCAATGCGGGGGGGTGTCAGAGGTCCACTAGAGATCCCCGATTGATCCTAGGGAAGGGTTACAGGCACGTTGGCCTAGGGGGTTATGGGCGCACTGACCCGCTACTTAATAAGCCCTTTTATCCCAATGGTCTAGTGGTTGGGATTCTGACAATGTCCTGTCCTCCCAGGACGTCACATTTGACGAGTCGGTTTGTACTACCGCCTCCTCCCCCACGTGTCTTCTCCTGTCCCCCCACCGCCCCTTTTCCTGGTCCCAGGTTACCCCCCGGTAGACCCCCACCCCCCTTCGCGTCATGCTCCCTCAGGTGTGTCTCAAGTCACACCACCCCCTTGGTTGAGCCTTTGGAGGTTTCCTCTGGCACGACTGAGGGGGGTGACCATGCTGCTGACGACACTGCGGCCTCTCGTTGCTCCCCGCGCTTGGAGACCCCTCCTGGCTTTCCGCCTCGGCCGTCTTCGCCGCCTCTGCTGCCTGTTGTTGTAGACTCCGGTGCTGCTGGAGGTGGTGGCGCTGGAGTGTCAAAACATATGTGTACTAATTTGTTTAGGCTACATAGGAGCTAGCCTTAGGGGGTACAGTTTTCACTTCGACATTCTTCTTTGTACCCCATCATAGACCTAATCACTCACCTTTCACCTAACTCTCTCGACATGGTATAGAGCAGGTCGTTCTAAGGACCATTTTTTTTTTTTAAAGGGCCCACCAGTTAACCTGTTTTTTCTGCCCTAATTTTCTACCCTGCCAAGCACTTCGCACTGCCCTACTCTGCCCTGCCGCACGCAGCCCATACAGCCCACGCGCAGCCCGCGCGCAGCCAGTACAGCCCGCGCGCCGCCCGCGCGCAGCCCCTACAGCCCGCGCGCAGCCCACGCGCAGCCCGTGCAGTCCGTGTCAGGCTCGCGCGCAGCCCGTACGCGCGGCCCATACAGCCCGCGCCAGGCCCGCGCGCACCTGCTCTGCCGCGCGCGCACCTGCACTGCCCCTGCTGCCGCCTGTGCTACTATTACTGCACTGCTGTTGCTGCACTGCAGTTGCTGCTAAGCTATTGCTACTGCCCTGCTGCTCTGCTGCCTTTCTGCTCCTGCCCGCGCGCCGCCAGTCTACAGCCCTTGCGGCCCGCGCCCTGCCATTGCCGCCAGCGCGCCGCCTCTGCTGCCCGCGCGCCGTCTCTGCTGCCCAAGTGCCACCTCTGCCTACCCGTGCGCTGCGCTGCAGCCATGGCTACGTTCAACGTCCTCTCGACCCTGACGGCTGCCCGATAGAGTTCGCCACGTGGCTCGATGACCTGCAACTGTACCTAATGACTGATGCCAAAGACGTCGTTTCCCTATTTGACCATGCGTCTGGCTCCTCAGCCGCTCCTCCTGACACAGCTGACAGCCTCTCTCGTTCATAGTGGCAGACCCGTGATGCAGCTGCTCGCCTAGCTATTCACAACCATCTGCCGTTAGCTGAACATGCTCACTTCGGCCAGCACAAGACCACTAAGGACCTGTACACCGCTGTAGTCGCTCGCTACTCTTCCCCTACCACTGCTGCTCTCAGCCGCCTTATCCTGCCCTACCTGTTCTGAGAGCTGTCCTCCTTTGCCACAGTTGAGGACCTCATCTCCCACCTTCGTGCTAGTGAAGTTCGCTACCGTGCCGCTCTCTCAGCCGAGTTCTTAGCTGCGAACCCGCCCCCGATGTACATCACGCTCTACTTCCTAGTCACCTGCCTCCCTGACTCTCTTCGTACGGTTAGGGACCACTTTCTCGCTCTTGACCCTACCGCCCTCACTGTCGACGACTTCGAGAAGCACCTGCTTGCAGCAGAGAAGAGCATTGTCGCTGTAGGTGCTGCTCATGGCACTGCTCGCACTCCCCTCTTTGAGGGGTGCTCCCCCTCCCCCCTTGCCCCCTCCTACGCTTCTGCTACTGCTGTTGACCTCCTTGGTGCTAAGGAAGTCGGCGCTGCTTCTGCTCCTAGTAGGAGGCGCCGCAACGGCAAGGGCAAGGGAGGCAGGAGTGGTGGAGGTGGCGGCGGGGGGGGCGGTGGTGGAGGCGACGGGGGTGGTGGAGGTGGCGGAGGTGGCGGTGGGAGTAGTGGCGGGAGTGGAGGCGTCGGTGGCAGCGGTAGCGGTAGCAGTGAGAGTGGAGGCGGCGGCAGTGGGAGCGATGGTGGTGGAGGTGGCAGCGGCGGTGGTGGCGGTCGGGGTGGAGCCTTTAAGAGGGGAGGCTTTGGTGGTGGCCAGAGGCAGCAGCAGCAGCAGTGCCCGCGCGAGACCCTTACGCCCCAGCAGCTTCGTGAGTGGTATGCTCAGCGTGGGGCGTCTTGGGGTACTGGTCGTTGCTCGTATGTCATTCGCACAGGTGCCCGCATTGGTCAGACATGCAGGAAGTTTCACACTGAGTACCGCTGCTTCTCTCGTCTTGATGATGCATGGCGCACACAGTTTCCTGACACACCTGAGCTCCCTCTCTGGGCAGACCTGCTTAAACGAGATGTCGATATCTTTGCTCTTGACTATGATGCTATTCTTGCTGCCATGTATGCATTGACTGTTAGTGCTGAGGGTGACTGTTACCAGTGTGTGCCGCCCGATTCTGGTATAGAGGCTGCTGCTTGTGAGAGTACGACGGCTTATGCCAGCTATGCTTGCTTGCCTTTACTTTATTATGCTATTTCTAGCATAGGATAATTATATGCATGCATGAATTGCTTGATTTCCTAGGCTAGGTGCTTTCCTATATTTTATTATAGTTATAGCACCGAGCTAGGTTGCGTGCACCAAATTCTGGCTTTTCGGTTGCCACCGAATTGCCTCCTACCGAATTCGGGAAGGATCTGTTCGGGACGCTTCGCGACCCGCGGAACCTTCGCGTAACACCTGGTTACGGGGCCTTGTGTCGAGCCTATATATAGCCTCGTGTTGTACCCAGGTGATCATTCAATTCACATTCTCTTTTCTGAGCTCGATCCTAGATCCTCACACTGCTCTAGGTGCTAGTGAGTCTACTCTATTTGCTGGTAAGTTTGCTCTCTCTGGTATTGCGCCTGCTGAGGCCTTGCACACCTTCATGCTTGACTTAGGTGCTTCTCGATGCTTCTTTCAAGACAGCACCACAATTACACCACTCGCATCACCGGCTGCAGTCTCTTTGGCTGACCCCTTTGGGGGACCGGTTCTTGCACGTTCCTCCACTGTTCTCCCGTGCCCGGCGGTTCCGTCTGGCTCACTGTCAGGTCTTCATCTCCCCTCGTTCTCTTCGAACTTGGTGAGCAACGTGTCTTCATCCCCTTCAAGATGAATGGGTTAATACCTTACTCCTGGAGGACAGCGTGCAGCGATCTACATGTGTGCGCGGATGGGCCGTCACCTGACCACGTTCACTCGTCGGCCTGGGCCGAGCCTGTACACACTGACTACTACGCCTCCTCAGGTAGCTGCGTCTGCGTACGTGTCAGGTCAGCTAGCAGCAACCTGCTCGTGTCGCGCCCTGTTGCACCATACTCTCCTTTGGCACCACTGCCTTGGTCACCCCTCTCTGCCACGCCTCCGTGGCATGCACTCCCGCCTTCTTGTCTCTAGTCTTCCCAGGTCTGTGCCTCCCCTCCCACCCTCGCCTGCCCCTCCCTGCCCTCCCTGTGTCGAGGGGCGGTAGCGCGCCGCTCCTCACTCCTCCTCGTTTCCCCAGACGACTGCTCCCCTGCAGACTCTCCACATGGACGTGTGGGGCCCAGCCCGCGTCCAGGGACAGGGCCGCGAGCGATACTTTCTGCTGGTTGTTGACGACTACTCGCGTTACACCGCGGTCTTCCTCTTGCGCAGCAAGGGGAAGGTCCCTGATGTTTTGATCCCTTGGATCCGCGCTGTCTGTCTCCAGCTCCACAAGCAATTCCACACGGACCTTCCAGTCCTGCGACAGCACTCTGACAGAGATGGTGAGTTTTCCTCCCACCTCTTGCGGGACTTTTGTCGTAGGGAGGGCATCACCCAGCTGTTCATGCTTCTGGCCTCTCCACAACAGAATGGGGTTGCTGAGCGCCGCATTGGCCTAGTCATGGAGGTCGCTCGTACCTCCATGATCCATGCAGCTGCCCCCCATTTCCGGTGGCCATTTGCGGTCCGGTACGCTGCGCATCAGCTCAACCTCTGGCCCCGTATCTCCTTGCCGGAGACCTCGCCGACACTGCGCTGGACAGGAGAGGTTGGCGATGCGTCAGTGTTCCGAGTTTGGAGATCTCGTGCCTTTGTCTGCGATACCTACGCGGACAAGCTCTCTGCCCGTGCCGTTCCCTGTGTCTTCCTTGGTTTTCCCCCTAACGCGCATGGCTGGCAGTTTTACCACCCCACCTCGCGCCGAGTTCTGTCCTCTCAAGACGTCACGTTTGACGAGTCGGTTCCCTTTTACCGTCTCTTACCCTACCGCACTGCCCCTCCCCCTCCCCTGCCGCTCTTCCTTGCTCCAAGTCCCCCTCTGGTAGACCCCCTCCCCCCTTAGGGTCCTGCTCCTTCAGGTGTGTCTCAGGTAGACCTACTCCCCTTTGTTGAGCCTGTCGAGGTCACTGGTGACTCTAGTGCTGTTGGGGGTGCTGAGCCTGCGGGTGCTGAGCCTGAGCGTGCGGAGCGTGGGGGTGCTGAGCCTGAGTGTGTGGAGCCTGGGGGTGCTGAGCCTAAGCATGCAGAGCCTGGGGGTGCTGGGCCTGGGGGTGCTGAGCCTGAGCGAGTGGAGCGTGGGAGTGCTGAGCCTGAGCGTGTGGAGCCTGGGCGTGCTGAGCCTGCGGGTGTGGAGCCTGAGGGGGCTGAGCCTGCGGGTGCGGAGCCTGGAGTTGCTGAGGCTGGAGGTGCTGGAGGTACTGCTGGTACTCAAGGTCCTGGAGCTACGTGTCAACGGGAGTTGTGTTTGGCCCCGTCCTCGCTTGGGCGGAGCCGACCGTGGGAGCCGCGAAACCACGAGGGTCCGTGGGAGCCGCGAAACCACGAGGGTCCGTGGGAGCCGCGAAACCACGGGGGACCGTGGGAGCCGCGAAGTCGCGGAAGGACCGCGGTGGCCACGAAATCGCGGAAGGACCGCGGTGGCCGTGAAATCGCGGGAGGACCGCGAAATACCTGTCCAACCAGGATACCCGGGCGACGTGCGCGAATGTCGCCAGGGGTGTTTTCTGCAAGTACGATTTCAGGGGTGGTATCCCGAGGTCGACGTGGCTGGTGGGCGCCGTCACGGGTGAGGTGCCTGCGCTGGGCGTGTGACGGGGAGTTGGGCGCCAACCAGCAGCATGCACCTGCGAAGCTGGTGCACCGTTGTCCCGCGGATGCATCGCTGTGCAGCCGACTTACTGCAGCGTTGGCATACCGCGGACGGGCAACGTTGGCAAGCCGCGACTCTGCTCTGCTGGAGCGCGGTCGACCAAGTTGTGCTGGCACGCGGTCGACCGTGCTGCGCTGGCAGTCGACCAGCAGCCGTGCTAGGTCTGATGTAGTCTGTGTTGCCAATGTTGATGCAAATCATTCTGAACCTTTGTTGTCAACTTTTTCCTAGTGAAACTCTTGCCAATTTTCCCCGTGAACTAGCAAGCAGTGTTGGCACTTGGAAACGACTAAGGAACGAACGAACGCAGAGATCACACGAGCATCCGTGCCTGACCCGTAGTCTATCTCCCGTTGCACGAGTTATCTCCGCATGGTGCGGTGAGCGTGGACGACACCGCGAAGAAACCTTCGGTTTAGCTGAATTCTCACTCACCTTGTTTGTTCGTAGACCGGCGGCTGTGTTAGACGCCATGGTGGACCCCGTAGTAGAGGCGGGTGTCGTGGACACCTTGGGAGCACGGCTGGAGGACGCGAGGAGACGTCATGCGGCGAACGAGTACGGAACTCTCCCGCTGACGATGGTCGAGGCTGGCATTTGCGCCTTGTGGGCGGCGGAGCACCCCCCTTCTCGGCCTGTATGTCCTCTACCGATGAACAACGCAGGCGGCGTCGACGCGGGAGTCAACGCCGCGGGTGACCAAGCCAGTAGCAACGCGGGAGGCACGTCGAGGCAGTGAGGTGTGATTCGGCCCGATGAAGTCGGCGGCGTTCAGACGCGAGGGATGCAGTCATCGGCGGCTGCACGGGCCCCGTGAAACTACGTCGGAGGGAGACGAAGTGAATTGGCGCCGATGTCGGTGACTCACGTGACCGCGGGAGGAATCGCGCCGAGCTACGGCTACTTCAAGTTTACGCCGGACAGGATCTCAATCTCACCTCCGCTGGTCGGTCATCCCGACATCCTCACGTGGAAGGAAGCCATCGAGCCACCGCTGGAGATGGCCGAGCTGATGGGCTTCGCCCGCGGGACCGTGGCGACGCCGGAGGAGCACTACCCCGACCTGCGAGCGGAATTTCGCGCCGTGCAGTTGCTGACCTTTATGGTCATTTCGCGGTGCTGCTTGCCGGGCGTACAGATCGCCCTGAAGTCGTGCTCGCTGGTCGGTATCGTGGAGCCAACCGTCTCGCTGGCGCCGGAGGCTGGCGAGGATTTCCAGGCGGTGGCGGCGGCCGTGCAAGCGAATCCCGCGGTGGTTCTGCTCGACAGCGGGTGCTCGCACCACCTGATGGGGACGAAGGAGGCCTTCGTCGACTTGGGGCCGAGTGGCGATGTGAAGCACGTGCGTGGCTTCAATGGGGCACTGCAGGACGTTCGCGGCCGTGGCACAGTTGCGCTACAAGGGGAGGCCGGGAAACGGGTGCTCATCTCCGACGTTCTCTACGTCCCGGGCGTGCAGGCGAATTTGCTTTCGGCTGGCCAGCTGAAGGAGAGCGGGGTGACGCTGAAGGACGACGGTGACCGGATGCTGCTCGTCTCCGCGGAGGGGGACGTGCTCGGTCGCGCGACGTACACTGGCCGGGTCCTCTGCACTGACCTGCGCCCATGCGCGGTCAAATCGGCGACGCCCGCGAAAGAGGAGGTGGCTTTGCGGGCGATCGTTCCAGCGACGAAAGCAACCCCGAATAGGCTGCACGCAAGGCTGGCGCATGTTGGCATGGACACCATACGGAGCTCGGCGAAGCACGAGGTCGCCACTGGGCTGGACCTCCAGTCGGTGTCTGGCGTCGACTCACCGTGTGTTTCGTGCGTCGGCGGGAAGCTGGCGCGGCATACCTTCCCCGACCACGGCTCCGAAGCTGACGACGTCCTGGCCGTCGTGCACATCGATTTGTGCGGGCCATTTCGCGTGGCTGCCAAGGACGGCAGCCTGTACTTCTTGCTGCTGAAGGACCGCAAGACCCGCTATGTGTGGGTGAGGCTGGTCACCAAGAAGTCGGACGTGCTGCTGGAGTTCCAGAAGTGGCTGGTGCTGGTGGAACGGCAGGCGAAGCATTCAGTGCTGCAACTGCGTTCTGACCGCGGAGGGGAGTTCCTCGGGAAGGACTTCACCGCCTTCGTGGACAGCAAGGGAATCGTCCACGACTTGACCTGCCCTTACACCCCGCAACAGAATGGCATGGCGGAGCGGGAGATGAGGACGGTGGTGGAGTCGGTGCGGACGATGCTGCTGCACATGGGTGTGCAACACCACTGGTGGCATCTCGCTCTGCGGCAGGCCGTCTGGGTTCGCAACTGCCTGGAGCGGTCTTCGCTGCCTGCGAAAACAACGCCGTACCAGCTCCTCACCAGGCAGAAGCCCGACTTGTCGATGGCGCGGGTGTGGGGCTGCATGGCGCAATTCCTCGTCCCTGAGCAGCAGCGCGGTGGGAAGCTGAAGCCGAAGGCTCGGTGGGGCCTTCACCTCGGCGTGTCGGAGGAGAGCAAAGGCTGGGAGCTCCTCGACATCACCGCCAACCGGGTGGTCACCACGTCGGACGTGGTGTTCTACGAAACTCTGTCGCTGGAGGTGTGGAAATCGGACCTCGGGCCTGCATCGGGGCGGACGCGGGCCAACCCGCCGATGGATACCTCGACGGCGACGCTTCCTCTGCTCACCGAGGTCGGTGAGCGGGCTGATGAGGATGTCGCGGTTGCCCCTGCCTCGCCATCTCCTGCCCCTTCTTCCGATTCCCTTCCCGTCGAACTGCGTGGCCTGACTCCGGTGTCGGCCTCCGGCGATGAGGGGAGTCGTGGGGCGTTGCCTGTGGCGCCGGCCAAGAACATCGCCGGTGGCCGACGTGACACCCAGCCAGTCGCGGAGACGAGGACCGCGGGAGAAGACCGCGAAGGAAACCGCGAAAAAGACCGCGGGGGAACCCGCGAAGGAGCCCGCGAAGAAAACCGCGGAACCCGTGAAGGAGCCCGCGGAGTAAACCGCGGAGGAGAACGCCACGCCGACCGCGGAGGAGACCGCGGGGCAGTTGGCAGGGGAGCTTTCGAACAAGAAGCACGTTTAAGAGAAGCCGCCGATAGGGGAGTCGTCGGACGGGAAGCGCGTTTCAGAGAAGTCATCGACAGGGGAGTCGTCAAACGCGGAGCTCGCTCCAGAGGAGCGGACGACAGGGGAGCCGTCGAACGCGGAGCTCGCTTCAGAGGAGCGGACGACAGGGGAGCAGTTCGATGAAGGCACATCGAGCGACGTGGTGGAGGTGCAGCTCGGACCTCGGAAGTCGGGCCGAATTCGGAGGCCACCCGACTTCTTCGTCCCTGCTGCCTTCACCACGGTGTACGATGTGGACGACGACGACCTGGCGTACGATGGCGCCGAGGACGATGAGGAGTTTTCGGAGCTCGACCCCGATATTCACGCCGATCCCGAACACCGTTGGGACATTTCGACCATGACGGTGAAGGAGGCGTTGGCGAGCTGGAAGGGCCTTGCGGTGAAGGCCGCCATGCAGGAGGAGATTCATAGCCTCATCAACATGGGCACTTAGGAGCTGGTCAAACGCCCGCCGGGGGTGAACATAATGAAGAACCGGTGGGTGCTGACAACGAAGTACCGCATCGACGACACTGTCGAGCGCGAAAAGGCGAGGCTGGTCGTGAAGGGCTTCACGCTGGTGTATGGCGCTGACTACGACGAGACGTACGCGCAGGTGAGCAGCTACGTCACGCTGAGGATTTTCCTCAGCATCGTCGCCGTCCTCGACCTCAACCTGATGCAGCTGGACATGAAGAATGCCTTTTTGCAGAGCAAGCTCGACCGCGTGCTGTACATGTACCAGCCGGACCACTTCAATGATGGGACCGGCCGGGTGTGCAAGCTGCTGAAGAGCCTCTATGGGCTGAAGCAGTCGCCGCTGCTGTGGTACACTGCTCTCAACGACGTGTTGGTGGGCGGCGGGTGGAAGAAGAGCCAAGTTGACGAGGCTCTGTATTTCAAGGTCGGCGACGACAAGGTGACCTGTTGGGTGCTGGTTTACGTCGACGACCTTCTCGCCGCGAGCAGCAGCACCGCGATGCTGAAGGAGCTCAAGGAGCTGCTGGAGGCTGCTTTCGAGCTGCGCGAAATTTCGCCGGTGCAGAAGTATCTCGGCCTGGAGATCGTGCGCGACAGGCCAGCGCGAAAATTGTGGCTGCACCAGCAGGGCTACGCCGATAAGCTGCGCAGGCGCTTCATCGACGAGGAGCAGACCGGGCGCACTCCGAAGACACCGGTTTCCGTCGCCGCCTACGCGGAGCAGACATTCGATGACGAGGAGGCGCAGGAGCGCGAGGAGGAGGAGTACAGGCAGAAGGTCGGCTCGCCGCAGTTCGCGGCGACGACGACGAGGCCGGACATCGCAATCGCGTGCAGCAAGCTGGGGAGCGGCCTCACGGTGAGGAGCGACCAGCACTGGCGCGAAGTCGACCGCTGCCTCGCCTACCTCGCCAACACGCGAGACACCGCCCTGGAGTTCGGCGGTGGTCCGGAGTCACTGGAGTTGGTCGGCTTCGTGGACGCCGACGACGCGGGTGACAAGCAGAACCGGATGAGCACGGGCGGCTACGTGTTCGTCTACGGAGGGGCCGCGGTCTCCTGGTCGAGCCAGCGCATCAAGTGCGCGACGCTGTCGTCGACCGAGTCGGAGTACGTGGCGGCCGTCGAAGCTGGCAAGGAGGGACGTCGCCTTCGCTTCCTCCTCGCGGAGTTCCAGCGGCTGGACGCTGGGAAGCCGATTGTCCTCAGGGTGGACAACAAGTCGGCCATCACGGTCGGCGAGGGCATGGGGTTGACGGGCAACCTCAAGCACATGGAGCGGCGACAGGCCTGACTGCAGCACATGGTGAAGCGCGGGAAGTTTTCGCTGAAGTACATCCCGACCGCTGAGCAGCCGGCCGACTTCCTGACGAAGGCGCTGCACTACCCGGCCTTCAACCGGTGCTCCGTTGCAATCGGCCAAGTGCGCCTGGTCGATGTGGGCGACGGTGACAACGACGTGCAGCAGTAGGTGCCATGCCCTTTTGCATGGCTGGTGCGGTGACCGGCGTGCTGTGCGTTGTGTGCACGCCGATGGGCTATTCTCCAAGTAGTACTGCCGTGTGGGCCAGGGGGAGGGCCCAAGCGTGAACGCGGCAGGGGAATGTCAACGGGAGTTGTGTTTGGCCCCGTCCTCGCTTGGGCGGAGCCGACCGTGGGAGCCGCGAAACCACGAGGGTCCGTGGGAGCCGTGAAACCACGAGGGTCCGTGGGAGCCGCGAAACCACGAGGGTCCGTGGGAGCCGCGAAACCACGGGGGACCGTGGGAGCCGCGAAGTCGCGGAAGGACCGCGGTGGCCACGAAATCGCGGAAGGACCGCGGTGGCCGCGAAATTGAGGGAGGACCGCGAAATACCCGGCCAACCAGGATACCCCGGCGACGCGCGCGAATGTCGCCAGGGGTGTTTTCTGCAAGTACGATTTCGGGGGTGGTATCCCGAGGTCGACGTGGCTGGTGGGCGCCGTCACGGGTGAGGTGCCTGTGCTGGGCGTGTGAGGGGGAGTTGGGCGCCAACCAGCAGCATGCACCTGCGAAGCTGGTGCACCGTTGTCCCGCGGATGCATCGCTGTGCAGCCGACTTACTGCAGCGTTGGCACACCGCGGACGGGCAACGTTGGCAAGCCGCGACTCTGCTCTGCTGGAGCGCGGTCGACCAAGTCGTGCTGGCACGCGGTCGACCGTGCTGCGCTGGCAGTCGACCAGCAGCCGTGCTAGGTCTGATGTAGTCTGTGTTGCCAATGTTGATGCAAATCATTCTGAACCTTTGTTGTCAACTTTTTCCTAGTGAAACTCTTGCCAATTTTCCCCGTGAACTAGCAAGCAGTGTTGGCACTTGGAAACGACTAAGGAACGAACGAACGCAGAGATCACACGAGCATCCGTGCCTGACCCGTAGTCTATCTCCCGTTGCACGAGTTATCTCCGCACTACGAATACTGGAGGTGCTCCTACTGGAGGTACTGGAGCTGCCGGAGCTGGTGGTACTGTCGGTACTAGTGGTGCTGGTGATGTTGCTACTGCTAGTCGTGGAGGTGCTCGTCCTGGAGTTTCTGGAGGTGCTCTCTGTCAAACTTGTATGCTATAGTCTCTGTAGGCTGTAGTGGGGTAGCTCATATGGGGTACAACACTTTAGGGTTTCCTACTTGTACTCCTCATGCTGCTCAATGCAATCATTCCTGCTTGCTATCTTAACATGGTATCAGAGCAGTATGTCCGTTGGACCGTTTTTTTTCGGGCCCACCATACTTAGCTTCTGACTGCGGTTACCGCGTTACCCCACTACCCCGAGTCGTGCTGCCTAGTGCATGCCCTGCCCTGCGCCGGCGCCCTGCCCTGCGCCAGCGCCTTGCCCTGCGCCAGCGCCCTGCCCTGCGCCAGCGCCCTGCCCTGCGCCAGCGCCCTGCCCTGCGCCAGCGCCCTGCCCTGCGCCAGCGCCCTGCCCTGCGCCAGCGCCCTGCCCTGCGCCGGCGCCCTGCCCTGCGCCAGTGCCCTGCCCTGCGCCTGCGCCCTGCCCTACGCCCTCGCTGCAGCCCGTGCGTCGTGCGCTGCTGCCCCGCGCGTCGCGCTCTGCAGCAGCCCGTGCGTCGCGTCCGCTGCCCGTGCGTCGCGGCCGCTGCAGCCCCGCGCGTCGCGTTCACTACCCGCGAGTAGCGTCGCGCTGCAGCCCCGCGCGTCGCAGCCGCTGCCAGCGCGTTGCGCTGCAGCCCCGCGCACTGCGGCTGCCGTCCTCGCGCAGCCCTCTGCGGGTTCGCGCGGCCGCGCCCTGCTGACGCAGACGCGCCCTGCTGCTGACGCGGCCGCGCCCAGCTGCTGACGCGGCGTCGCCCCTGCCCGCCGCATCGCCCTGCCCGCTGCGTCGCCCTGCCCGCTGCGTCGCCCTGCCCGCCGCGTCGCCCCTGCCCGCCGCATCGCCCTGCCCTACCACACGCCGGGCCCCTGGAGCAGCCGCCCCTGGAGCAGCCGCCCCTGCAGCAGCCGCCCCTGGCCCCTGGAGCAGCCGCCACTGCAGCAGCCGCCCCTGGCCCCTGGAGCAGCAGCACCTGCAGCCACCCCTGGCCCCTAGAGCGGCCGCCCCTGCAGCAGCCGCCCCTGGCCACTTGAGCAGCCGCCACTGCAGGAGCCGCCCCTGGCCCCTGGAGCAGCCGCCCCCGGAGCAGCCGCCCCTGCAGCAGCGACCGTCGCGGCCCTGTCCCTGCCTTTCCCACCACTGCCGCCCCTGGAGCAGCCGCCCCTGCAGCTGCCGCGGAGCCTTCGCCCTGTAGTGGTAGCGGCTTCGCCATTACCGCCGTCGTACGCCTGCCCTTCTTGCCACTGGTGAGCACTGCCCTACCCGTACTGCTGTTACTGCTGCTCCTGCTGCTACTGCTCTTTCTACTGCTACTGCTGCTCCTGGCGTGGCCAGATGCAACTCCAGCGCCGTCCGCGTGAGTCCCTCACGCCCCAACAGCTTCGTGAGTGGTACACTAGCTGGGGTTGTAGGGGTGGCCGCGCTGCTACTACTGCTACTGCTGCTCCTGCTGCTACTGCGGCTACTACTGCTACTGCTGCTACTGCTACTACTGCTCTAGGTATCCAGTCTGCTGCTCTAGGTGCTGGTGAGGCTGCTGCTCTAGGTGCTAGTGAGTCTCCTGCTCCAGGTGCTGGTGAGTCTGCTCTCACTGGTACTGCGCCTGCTGCGGTCTTGCACACCTTCACCCTTGACTCGGGTGCTTCCCGCTCCTTCTTTTGAGACCGCACCACCCTCACGCCGCTTAGTCGGCCGGTTGCAGTCTCCCTGGCAGACCCCTCTGGGGGTCCTGTCCTTGCTCACTACTCCACTGTGCTACCGTGTCCGGCGGCCCCGTCTGGTTTCCTGTCAGGTCTTTACCTCCCCTCGTTCTCTACAAACTTGGTGAGTGGTGCTGATCTGCAGGATCGAGGGGTTGACCAGTTCACTCCTGCGAGTCAGCGTGTGACCCACTGCACGTGTGCTCGGACGGGCCGACACTTGGCCACGTTTACCCGTCAGCCGGGGTCGAGCCTGTACACACTGACGACCGAGTCTCCTTCGGTTACTGCGTCTGGTCAGGTTGCTGCGTCGGGTCAGGTGTCTGCTGCAGCGTCTCGGTCTGGTCCTGCGTGTGCCCCCTGCTCGTGTCGCCTCCTGTCCCACCAGACTCTCCTCTGGCACCACCGCCTTGGTCACCCCTCCCTGCCTCGTCTCCGAGGCATGGCCTCCCGTGTCCTTGTCTCTGGTCTCCCCAGGTCCCTCCCTCCCCTTCCTCCGGGGCCTGCCCCTACCTGCGTTCCCTGCGTCGAGGGACGGCAGCGCGCCGCTCCTCACTCCTCTGAGTTTCCTCCGACAGAGGCTCCGCTGCAGACTCTCCACATGGACGTGTGGGGCCCCGCCCGCGTCCGTGGACAGGGTCATGAGTGTTACTTCCTGCTGGTGGTTGACGACTACTCGCGTTACACCACAGTCTTCCCCTTGCGCAGCAAGGGTGAGGTCACTGAGGTGTTGATCGACTGGATCCGCGCTGCCCGTCTCCAGCTCAGAGAGAGGTTCGACTCGGACTTTCCTGTTCTGCGTCTGCACTCCGACAGAGGTGGAGAGTTTTCCTCCGACCTTCTGCGAGCCTACTGTCGTGCGGAGGGCATCCGCCAGACGTTCACGCTTCCGGCCTCTCCACAGCAAAATGGGATTGCTGAGCGCCGCATTGGCATGGTCATGGACGTCGCTCGTACGTCCATGATCCATGCGGCTGCTCCCCATTTTCTGTGGCCGTTCGCGGTTCAGTACGCTGCGCATCAGATCAACCTTTAGCCCCGGGTCTCCATGCCGGAGACCTCCCCTGCTCTGCGGTGGACGGGGAAGGTTGGTGATGCGTTTGCGTTCCGTGTATGGGGATCTCGAGCTTTCGTCCGCGACTTGTCTGCGGACAAGCTGTCCTCCCGTGCTGTTCCCTGCGTCTTCCTTGGCTTCCCCCCTGACGCGCCTGGTTGGCAGTTTTACCACCCCACCTCGCGCCGTGTTCTGTCCTCTCAGGACGTCACGTTTGACGAGTCGGTTCCCTACTACCGTCTCTTCCCCTACCGCACTGCTCCCCTTCCCCCCCCGCCGCTCTTCCTCGCGCCAGGTCCCCCCCCGGTAGACCCCCTCCCCCCCCAGGGTCCTGCCCCTTCAGGTGTGTCCCAGGTAGACGCGGTCGAGCCTGTCGAGGTAGCTGTTGACTCTGGTGCAGCTAGGGGTGCTGAGCCTGCGGGTGCCGGGTCTGGGGGTGCTGAGCCTGAGCGTGCGGAGCCTGGGGGTGCTGAGTCTGGGGGTGCTGAGCCTGGGGGTGCTGAGTCTGGGGGTGCTGAGCCTGGGGTTGCTAAGTCTGGGGATGCGGAGCCTGAGAAGCTGGGCCTACTCGTGTGGAGTCTGGTGAGCCTGGGGGCGCTGAGGCGTCTGGTGAGCAGTCTCCCTGGGGTGACCGTCTCCGCAGTCACTCTGCTGGTACCTCGCCGCTGCACTCTCGTCGTGGACTCCCTCTCTCCTCACAGCAGCTGCGTGAGTGGTACGTTGGCCGCCAGGGTCGCGCTGCTGGAGCTAGGGGCCCTGCTGCGGGAGGCGCTGGTGCTGGTGTCTCTCCTACTGGAGCTGCTGCGGGTGCTGGCGCCGGAGGTCCTGGAGCTGCTGCGGGTGCTGGTGCTGAGGGTTCTGAGTCTGCTGTTGCGCGGTCCCCTTGGAGTAGCCGCCTTCGTCTGCGTGTGCCTCTCACCTCACAGCAGCTGCGCGACTGGTACGGTCGCCGTCAGGGTCGCGCTTCTGGAGCTCGGGGCTCTACCGCTGGAGGTACTTCTGCTGGAGTCACTGGAGCTGGGAGTGGTGCTCGTACTGGAGTTACTGGAGCTGCTGGGGCTGGAGGTGCTGAGCTTGAGGGTGCTACTGGTGGAGACCCTGAGTCTGGGGGTGCTGCTGCTGGTGGAGCTGGTCCTGGACGAGCTGGCGCTGCGGGTTCTGGAGCCACTGGTCCCGGAGGTACTCGTACTGGAGGTGTTGGAGCTGCTGAGGGTGGTGCAGCTGGAGTTGGAGCTGCCGCTGGTTCTGGAGGTGCTGATGGTGCTGCTGCTGCTGGAGCTGCTGGTGGTGCTGCTGGAGTTGGAGCTGGTGCTGGGGGTGCTGGTGCCGTTCCTGCTGGTTCTAGGGGTGCTGAGCGGCCGCGGCCGTACTTCGTTCCGCTCCTTGAGCAGGTTCTTCGTCCCCCGTCTTCTCCTAAACCTGTCCCCTCCTTAGCGTGTCCACCGCCTGTCTAGTCGTTGTCATAGCTACAGCTTGCCTCTCCACTGCCTTCTCCGTCTCCTTACACTGGTCCGACTGGAGGTCTTGTCGAGCGTCGTGAGCCTGCGTCTCGTCCTGCGTCGCCTGTCCGTGTTGCTCGCACTGGTGCTCGTGCTTCGCGTCAGCGTTCTCGCCCTGTCCCCGGCTCGCACCGGATGACTCTGCGTCCTTCCACTGCTCCGCAGCGTATCCCTCTGCCGTCTCCTCTAGAGTCCTCCCTTCCTGCCCTTGCTGACCCGGAGTCTGACTCCCTTCGTGCTGCTAGTCCTACTGACACACTCTCCTTGGGTTTGCTCCTTCTACTGCTGACCCGTCGCTGTTTCTACGCACCGACACATCGCTGCCGCCGTTCTACATCCTCGTGTACGTCGACGACTTGGTTTTTGCCACTGCTGACACTGAGGCACTGACTCTAGTGAAGTCGGAGCTGCAGAAGAGACACACGTGCACAGACCTGGGTGAACTGCGCAGCTATCTTGGCTTGCAGATCACTCGGGACAGAGCACGCCGCACCATCACCCTGACTCAGTCACACATGGTGCAGCAGGTCCTTCAGCGCTTCGACTTCCAGTACTCCTCGCCACAGTTCACTCCTCTGCCTACCGGTCACTCGCTCTCAGCTCTGCCTTCGGATGAGTCCGTAGAGCCGAGTGGCCCGTATCCAGAGCTTGTGGGCTGCCTCATGTACCTGATGACCTGCACTCGCCCTGACCTCGCTTACCCTCTTAGCATCCTGGCACGCTACGTTGCGCCCGGGAGACACCGACCAGAGCACTGGAAGGCAGCTAAGAGGGTGATGCGTTACTTGTGCAGTACGTCAGGCATGGGGCTTGTGCTTGGAGGACGGGGTCCAGTTGTTCTCACTGGTCACGCAGACGCTTCTTGGGTTGACGACTTGGCTACGCAGCGGTCGTCACAGGGTTACACCTTCAGCCTTGGCTCTGGTTCTGTCTCTTGGCGGTCTACCCGCTCGTCTTCTGTTCTCAGCTCCAGTTGTGAGGCTGAGATCTACGCAGGGGCCATGGCTGCACAGGAGCTGCGTTGGCTCACCTACCTGCTGACCGACCTGGGAGAGGCGCCTCGTTCTCCTCCAGTTCTGTACGTCGACAACAAGGCAATGCTTGCTTTGTGTCGCGAGCAGAGACTGGAGCACAGAACAAAGCACATTGCTCTTCGCTACTTCCTTGCTCGAGAGTTACAGCAGCGTGGTCAGCTTCGCCTTGCTTACGTGGCCTCTCAGGCCAACACTGCTGATGTGTTCACCAAGGCACTTTCGCCTCGTGACCATCAGCGTTTCTGTACTGCACTTGGCCTTGTTCCTGTGTCTTCTCACTTACTTCCTTCTTGACCTTGCCTGTACTATGATCTGTACTATATACCTACATGCCTGCTCTTGCTAGGTAGTGGTCACTGTACTGTTGCTTTTATATATATATATATCTCTGCATGTGGACTGGCCTTGTGGCCCTTTGCTTGTGCTCAGATTGTGTGGTGACGTTGTGATCCACCCTGAGCTTGTTTTACTTCTCTTGACTGGTCTTGTGACCTCTTGTTCTCCCCCACTTTGCCTATGGGGGTGTGTCAAACTTGTATGCTATAGTCTCTGTAGGCTGTAGTGGGGTAGCTCATATGGGGTACAACACTTTAGGGTTTCCTACTTGTACTCCTTATGCTGCTCAATGCAATCATTCCTGCTTGCTATCTTAACACTCTCTCGCCGCAGCAGCTACGCGAGTGGTATACTCGGCACTGCCGCCTTTGGAGTGGAGCTGCTGGGGCTAGAGGTGCTGCGGCTGGAGGCACGAGAGCTGGAGGTACTGGAGCGGCTGGAGCTGGTGGTGCTGCGGACTCTGGAGCTGGAGGCACTGGAGCTGTAGGCGCTGGAGCTGGTGACCTAGAAGCTGGAGGTGCTGGAGCTGGAGTTTCTGGAGCTGCTGGTGACCCTGGAGCTGCTGGTACTAGTGCTGGAGGAGCTTGTACTGGTGGTGCTCCACCGCCGCAACTGTTCTTCGCTCCGCCGTCACAGTCGTCTCTGCCGCCGCCTGGCTCGGTGCTTCACCAGGTTCTTAGCCTTCCGTCTTCTACTGGTTTCCCGTTACGGCCAGGCTCCCCACTGCCTGCTCCCTCTTCTTACAGTGAGCAGACCGAATCTCTTAGAGAGCGTCGTGAGCCTGCGTCTCGTCCTGCCTCGCCTGTTTGCACTATTCGCACTAGTTGTCGTGTTCCTCGTGAGCGTCCTCCTCCTGTCCTCGGCACGCACACTATGGCACTTCGTCCTTTCTCTGTTCCACAGTGTGTCCCCCTGCCGTCTCCTCCTAAGTCCTCTCTTCTGCACGTTCCGGACCCTGAGTCTGACCTGGTTCGTGCTGCCAGTTCTACTGTTACGCGTCTCTTAGCCACTGTTGTCACTGACCCTTCGTCTGAGTCTGTTGCTGCGTCTGCCTTAGTCGCTGATCTTCTTGACCTTGCTGCTGCTTGTCGTCTCGACTACGCTGCTAGTCTTGTTGCTGAGTCTAAGTCTGTCTGTCCTCCATCCGTCGGGGGTGAGTGTGCTCTTGGTACGGACGTCTTTGAGGACAAGCAGGAGGACTTTGAGTGTCTTGCAGCCGGTGCACCTCATCTCGTGGCCATGCTGCTTGCGGAGATAACTACTACAACGGGAGCTAGACTACGGGCTAGGCACGGGGCAAGAGTGATCGTATCGTTCGTTTACTTAGTCGTTTCCAAGTGCTCACACTAGTTGCTAGTTCACGGGTAGAATTTGCAAGAGTTTCACTATCAAAAATTGACAAGAATGATACAATAAGGTTGGCAAGACAAGACTACAACAGAGCTAGCAAGTAAGCAGGTCGATTGCCAGCGCAGCACGGTCAACCACGTTCCAGCACTGCTTGGTCGACCGCACTCCAGCAGTGCAAAGTCGACGGTGTGCCAACGCTGCAGGTCGACGGCGTCCAGCATTGCTCCTGCATGACAGCAGCGCACCTACTTCGCAGGTGCTCACATGTGATTGGCGTGCCGTGCCTTGTCATCTGCACAACGCACATGCCAAATCAACCTCGTGCTGACGAACGCATCTGATCAGCCACGTCGACCTCGGGATACCACCACCGAGGTCGGCCTCGCCACGAACACCTGAGCGACTGTCGCGTGCTTTCGCAGAACCTCGTCACTCAAATAACCAGGTCGACCGGGCAACCATGTCGACCAGCTGCTCCTTCACGTGCCCGTCGACCACCCAAGTCGACGACCACTACCAGTCGACCTCACCAGGTCAACCACACCCTTTGTCGACCAACTCCAGGTTGACCAGTACATCTGTCAGCCGACCACCCCAGGTCGGCGTCACCAAGTCGACGCCCCTTCTAAGTCGGCGCCGACTTCTAGGCCGACCTCTTCAAGTCGGCGACCTCACAAGTCGGCGACATTGCAAGTCGGCGACCTTGCAAGTTGGTGCCGACTTCCAGGTCGATGCGCCACATCGCCGACCACCACTTGAAGTCGTCCGCCGGCTTCCCAAGTTGGCGGCATTGCAGTGGCCCCATGCAAGTCGACCAAACCCGTCGACCAGCTCGCCCAAGTCGGCGTCACCCACTGCTGCAAGTCGGCTGCACCCCCTATACACCCAACCACGAAGTCGGCTCCGCCCAAGCAAGGACGGGGCCAACAGCAACTCCTGTTGACACTGCTTGCCCCTGAGGGAGACCCGGATGCACCAGACATCTTGACCCCGCGCTCTTGCGCTGAGGCGATCGCGGGTGAGTACTCCTCTCAGTGGCAGATAGCCATGGACGCAGAGATGGCTTCCTGGAAGTCCACAGGCACCTACGTCAACGCAGTTCCCCCTCCTAGGGCGAACGTAGTCGATGGCATGTGGATTTTCAGGGTGAAGCAGCCGCCGGGCTGTCCGCCTGTCTTCAAGGCTCGTTACGTTGCACAAGGCTTCAGTCGGCGACAAGGAGTTGACTTCTTCCAGACCTTCTCCCCTACCCCAAAGATGACCACTCTTCAAGTGCTGCTGCACGTTGCTGCTCAGCGTGACTACGAGCTTCACTCTCTTGACTTCAGCACAGCATTCTTACAGAACAGCCTGCCCGAGGAGATCTGGCTGCGCCGTCCATCTGGCTTCAATGGGTCGTTTCCTGCAGGTACCAAGTGGAGCCTCCGACGGCCAGTCTACGATCTCCGCCAGGCCCCTCGTGAGTGGCACGACACACTGAGGACTACACTGGTGGCACTTGGGTTTGCTCATTCGACTGCAGACCCGTCGCTGTTTCTCCGCACCGACACTTCGCTGCCGCCGTTCTACATCCTCGTGTACGTCGACGACTTGGTCTTTGCCACTGTTGACACTGAGGCACTCGCCCTTGTGAAGTCGGAGCTGCAGAAGAGACACATGTGCACAGACTAGGGTGAGCTGCACATCTATCTTGGCTTCTAGATCACCCGGGACAGAGCACGACGCACCATCACCCTGACTCAGTCACACATGGTGCAGCAGGTCCTTCAGTGCTTCGGCTTCACTTGGTCCTCGCCACAGTCCACTCCTCTGGCTACCGGTCACTCGCTCTCAGCTCCACCTTCGGACGAGTCCGTAGAGCCAAGTGGCCCGTATCCAGAGCTAGTGGGCTGCCTCATGTACCTGATGACCTGCACTCGTCATTACCTTGCGTACCCTCTTGGCCTTCTGGCACGCTACGTGGCTCCTGGTCGTCACCGAAAGGTGCACTGGGATGCTGCGAAGAGGGTACTGCGTTACTTGTGTAGTACATCGGGCATGGGGCTCGTGCTTGGAGAGCGGGGTCCAGTTGTCCTCACTGGACACTCAGACACTTCGTGGGTTGACGACCTGGCTACGCAGCGGTCGTCTCAGGGTTGCACGTTCAGCCTTGGCTCCGGCTCTGTTTTTTGGAGGTCTACCCGCTCGTCTTCAGTTCTCAGCTCCAGTTGTGAGGCTGAGATCTACGCGGGAGCCATGGCTGCACAGGAGTTACGCTGGCTCACCTACCTGCTGACCGACTTGGGAGAGCGGCCTCGTTCTCCTCTAGTTCTATACGTAGACAACATGGCTGCAATTGCCTTGTGTCAGGAGCACAGACTGGAGCACAGAACGAAGCACATCGCTCTGCGCTACTTCCTTGCTCGAGAGTTGCAGTAGCGTGGTCAGCTTCGTCTTGCTTACGTGGCCACTCGGGCCAACACTGCTGATATCTTCACCAAGGCACTTTCGCCTGGTGATCATTAGCGCTTCTGTACTATGTTGGGCCTTGTGCCTGATTTGCCTCACTTGCTAACTGTTTGACTTTTTTTGTACTGTGACCTATATATATACCTACATGCTTACTCTTGCTAGGTAGTGATCACCGTACTATTTGCTCTTTTATATAACTCTGCATGTGGACCGGCCTTGTGGCCATTTGCTTGTGCTCAGAGTGTGTGGTGACTGCATGATCCGCCATGAGCTTGTTTTTGCTTTGTTCTTCTCTTGACTGGTCTTGTGACCATTGTTTGCTTTGGCTATCCCCCACTTCGCCTATAGGGGTGTGTCAAAATGTATGTGTATTAAGTTGTTTAGGCTACATAGGGGCTAGCCTTAGGGGGTACAGTTTTCACTTCGACATTCTTCTTTGTTCCCCATCCTAGACCTAATCACTCACCTTTCACCTAACTCTCTCGACATGGAGGTGTGGGCTCCGGGGGTGCTAAGTCAGGAGGTGCTGAGCTTGGGGGTATTGGGCATGGAGGTGCTTCACCTGGAGGTGGGTAGCAGCTGCCGTCGCGTCCGCAGGAGACTCTCTCACCGCAGAACCCGCACTAGCTACGTGAGTGGGTAGTAGGACGCCGTGCTGGCACTGGAGGTGCTGGGTCTGAGGGTGCTGAGCCTGGGAGTGCTGACTTTGGGGGTGCTGAGCGTGGGGGTGGACAGCCGCTGCCGTCGCGTACGCATGAGACTCTCTCGCCGCAGCAGCTGTGTGAGTAGGTAGTCGGACGCCGTGTTGACTCTGGGGGTGTTGGTTTTGGGGGTGTTGAGAGTGGGGGTGCTGCCACTGGAGGTACTGGAGCCGAAGGTGCTGGTGCTGGAGGTACTAGAGCTGGAGGTACTGGAGCTGGTTGTATTGGTGCTGAGGGTCCTGGAGCTGGAGGTACCGGTATTGGAGGTACTGGAGCCGGAGGTGCTGGTGCTGGAGGTACTAGAGCTGGAGGTATTGGAGCTGGTGTACTGGTGCTGGAGGTCCTGGAGCTGGAGGTATTGGTGTTGGAGGTACTGGAGCTGGAGGTACCGGAGCTCGAGGTACTGGTGCTGTAGGTAATGGAGCTGGAGGTACTCAGGCTGGCGGTACTGGAGGTTCTGGTGAGCAGCAGCAGTCTGCGCTTCGCCACCTTCTTAGTCTTCCACTTGCGGCCACCAAGTTCCCTGTCGCTGGTACTACTCCTCCTCTACTGTTTCCACTGCCTGACCCGTCTCAGGCGCCTTTGCCTACTGGCTCTCCTCTCCCTGTTCCTTTGTGCTACTCCCCGTTGCCCGAGTCCCTGACCGAGTGTAGGGAGCCTGAGTCTCGTGCTTCCTCTTCCGCTACCTCGCGTGTCCGTGCTCATGGCTCTCGTGCTTGCCGTGTTCGTCCTCCTCCTGTTCCCAGTAAGCACACTATGGCACTTCGTCCTTCCTCCATTGCACATCGTCTTGTTCTGCCGTCTCCTCCAGGGTCCTCTCTGCCTGACGTTCCTGACCCTGAGTCTGACCTTGCTCGTGCTGCCAGTCCTACTGTTATACTTGTTCTAGCTACACTTGTCGCTGACCCTACTTTTGAGTCTGCTGCTGCGTGTGCCTTGGTCACTGAGCTTGTTGACTTTGCTGCTGCGTGTCGTCTTGACTACTTTGCAAGTCTTGTCACCTAGTCTGTATCTGGCTGTCCTCCGTCCGTCGGGCGTGAGTGTGCCCTTAGCACGGACGTCCTTGAGGACAGGCACTTTGAGCTTGAGTGTCTTGCGGCTCCTGTACCTCATCTCGCTGCCATGCTACTTGCCCTTGACGGAGACCCGGATGCACTAGACATCCCGACCCCGCACGCGATTGAGGTGATCCTCAAAAGAGTATCGTCGAAAGGTGAATTGGACAGGCTGGCGGACAGGCTGGCAGACAGGCTAGTGACTTACCCTTTAGCAGCGGGCCTTCCAAGGGAGCACTTGCTTCCACCGCGTCCTCCACTCGGTAACTAGCGCTGACATAGACATTGCCAAAGGGCGTGTCTGCGCTGACCATGGTGATTGATACTGGTGAAACCATACGGTGTCGGATCCGGCTGATCACGCGAAGACGCTCCTGGTCCATTACCCCGTGCTGTTCTTTTTGCTGAACGGGGGTCAGAATTATGATAAGTATCATGATGCACTTGTCCTAGAATGTCAGAATAATGTAGGGAAATTAAGTTTTACCTTGGAAAAAGTTTACATGCTTAACAGTAATAACCCTCAACGATAATCCTTTTCGGCCCGGTGATGACCACCGCAGCTGCGTCTCTGAAAGCAAACCCATTGATACTCCTCCTCCTCCGCGACCCGGCTGTGGCTTAAGTATTTATTAAGCAACAAGGAGGAGTGGATTTGCATACAGGCAAGCTGCAAGAAGGCTCATGGGAAGTGCTTCATGACGGCTTCGGAGCATATCGCGTCGGCCAGCCATCTGATACACTTGGAGAAAATGCGGACTGCAACCAAGGGTTCAATCGAGAATACATGGCTCAACGTCATCAGGAAGGACTATGGTTTCTAAAATTGCAGCATCAGAGTGGCTAGTCGCAGTTGCAACTATGGTGTTCAGTAGTCAGTGTCGCTAGTGCAATAGATTTCTTCAGCCTGTGGATGCATAGGGGCTACCAGCATTGATCAAATGAGTAACGAGAACCACCTTACATGTGCAAGCCTCAACGTCAATGGACTAGGGAACCTCAAAAAGCAAGAGAGCGTAGCAGGCTGGGTAAAGAAAATAGCAAACATCTCCATCTTAGTAGACACAAGACTGTGGAAATAGTAGCTAGAAGTAGAAGCCATAGCTAGGTAAGCCCTAGCTAGGCAAGAGAAGATAGGCAAAGGAGGGGTTTCACTAGCAGTAGTTGGGATACATATAGCAAACCCTAGCTGGGTTGTACCCGCTATAGAGCACCCCACTACAGGCTAGATAATAACACTCTGACACACCCCCATAGCCAAAGTGGGGTGTAATCAGCACAATGAGCAGGCATAGAGCAATAGTTCACAATAATAAGCAAAGCTAGAGGCTATCACAGAGGGCAAGTGAGGAGGAGGAGAGACTGTGGGGAGAGAGAAGATGGTGGGCGGCAGCAGAAGCTACTGGCACACGGCGCAACTGGAGCAACAGGCACACGGACAACTGGAGCAACTGGCACACTGGCAACTGGAGCAACTGGCACACGGGCAACTGGAGTAACGGGCTCCGCGGCTAGACGAGCGGCAGGAGCAACTGACCCACTGGCGACTGGAGCAACAGGCTCACGGGCGACTGGAGCGACGGGCTCACGGGCGACTGGTGCAACGGTCTCACGGGCGACTGGAGCTGCTGGCTTCACGGCGGCCACCCCCTTCAACCTCCCCTAACAGTCCCACACCCCCTTCTCACACACCCCTTGCTGCACCCCTTGCTTCACTCCCACGACACCCCCTTAAACCCTAAACCCTAGGCTCCCACACACCCACCCCCCTCAGCGCTACAGCAGTGGGAGACTAGGGAGGAGGAGGAGCAAGGGGAGTAACACACAACCGCCACCCCCACACCCGCCACCCCCATGCTCGGCACCCACACCCCAACCACCGCGGAATGCACGGCGGAATGGGAGCAATGGGCAGCACGGGGGGGGGGGGTGGACGGGACGGGCTGCAAGGACAGGCCGCGGGCTGCCGCAGGGGCGGCCCGCGCAGATCCTGGGGCGGCTGCTGCAGGTGCAGGCTGCTCCAGGGGCGGCTGCTGCAGGTGCGGGCTGCTCCAGGGGCGGCTGCTGCAGGTGCGAGCTGCTCCAGGGGCGGCTGCTGCAGGTGCGGGCTGCTCCAGGGGCGGCTGCTGCAGGTGCGGGCTGCTCCAGGGGCGGCTGCTGCAGGTGCGGGCTGCTCCAGGGGCGGCTGCTGCAGGTGCGGGCCGCTCCAGGGGCGGCTGCAGCAGGTGAAAGGGAGGAGGGAGGGGGAGGAGGAGCGCGGCCCCCAGGGCGCCCCGACGGGCGACGGGAGGGGCCGCGCACGGGCCCACATGGGCGGCTCGACGGGCAACGGGAGGGGCTGCGCGCGGGCCCCCAAGGCGCCGTGACGAGGCGACGGTTGGGGCCGGCGCGCGGGCCCCCAAAGCGCCGCGACGAGGCGACGGGAGGGGCCTGCGTGCGGGCCCCCAAGGCGCCGCGACGAAACGACGGGAGGGGCCGGCTCGCGGGCCCCCAAAGCGCCGCGACGAGGCGACGGGAGGGGCCTGCGTGCGGGCCCCCAAGGCGCCGCGACGAAACGACGGGAGGGGCCGGCTCGCGGGCCCCCAAAGCGCCGCGACGAGGCGACGGGAGGGGCCTGCGTGCGGGCCCCCAAAGCGCCGCGACGAGGCGACGGGAGGGGCCTGCGTGCGGGCCCCCGAGGCGCCGCGACGAATCAGGAAACCGCTGCGCGCCTCGGGGCGCACGGCGGGCAGAAAACCGCCACACGCCCCGAGCGCGTGGCGGGAAGAAAAATTGAAGGTCGCGCGCCACGGGGCGCGCGACAAACAGTAGGGCAGCGGAAGCAGGTGGGCCCACAGGCCAGGAGCGTAACCGCTCTGATAACATGTGGAGAATAACGAGGAAATGAGGAGCCATAGCTAGGGAAACCCTAGCTAGGCAAGAGAAGATAGACAAAAGGAGGGGTTTCACTAGCAGCAGTTGGGATACATATAGCAAACCCTAGCTGGGTTGTACCCGCTATAGAGCACCCCACTACAGGCTAGATAATAACATTCTGACAAAGACTTCCCGCAAATCATACTTACTGGTTTAGGGTTCTCATCCGTAGCAGTTCTTCACCCATAGCCAGGGCACGTAGGGTTGCTGTTGTCTATCTCAAACAAAGCCTTAGCTTCTGAAAAATCCACTCACATCTCTCCAGCAAAATTTTTAGAGTTGACATCCGCAGTCTTGGTCCCTAACTTACCATTGTCACTGCATATTTCCCGGCAGACTTAGCCACCTGCACCCCTTTCATCTCTTAATTCCTGGGACAAGTCATCGTTCAGATCCCAATATCAATATGGTAGAGGATCAAAGCCTAGATAGAACCGCACGACAACGCACCACGATAGAGAATTATATGATCATTTTTCTCCGAATGGTGTTTCAACTCTAAGATGACTTCAGAACGCTTTACCCACGGAAACAAGAGTACATATTTTACTCACATGCCCTAAAGGCCAGCTCTAGGATAGATCGATCCTTAGTGTCATACGCGCTGCAACCATACATAGAGCCAGGGTCGGGACTAGGTTCTAGGCCCGTCTGATTTCTAGACCTAGAATGCTGCCCCCGTCTGACCATCATCTGATTTTTTTTTTCTCGCCAGTCTGATTTTCCACAGGAAATATTTTACCAAGTCTGTTTTTTTAGATGAAATGAAAATTGCCCAATTTACAACTGCAAGTTGCACACTGCAACCGCTACATTGGTGGTTTGTGATTCAGATGGAGTTTATGGGGATGGGCACCCATCCCCATGCAGAAGTGCAACTTTAGGAGCCAGCCTGGCAACTGACACGTTTGAAAAGATTCACCTTATGTGCCCCACGACACTTGAGTATGTGAGACTGACAGCGACAGAAAGGTTTCGTCAGTGACAACGGGGGTATGGTAGGGTTTGCCACGCGCAATCAATGCACATGCAATCATGATGGACCGTACCCCAAAGTAGGGGGACCATAGGGCCACTAGCCATATTTGTCTGTTTCAGACGAAAAAAAAGCTCGTTATTTGGGAATTGATAAAGGTTATACTACACCGTCTGTAGAATAATATGATACATTTTTCTAGTTTGGACAATTAGATAGAATTGAAAGGCTCGTAGAAAATCGGACGAAACAAATAAGAAGTATGCAAATCAAACCATCAGGTCAATTTGGTCGGATAAAATCTACCCTGCCTGGAGCATACCTCGCAAGTCGATCCTACTAAGAAATTCCCTAACCATGGCTTCACATTGAAAGTCACTTTTAAGGTTGATGTTAGAGCTCGGACACGGCCCGACATTTGGCATTGCATGCATCAATAATGCACATCTTCGGGGTCTTGAAAATCACCAAGGCAACTGTGATCAGGGTCAAGGTGAAGGAAGGCAACAGCTTTGAGATGTTGATTTCGAAGCTCAATGTGGGGCCCCACGCATTAAAAAAGGAGGAGAGCAAAAGGGTTCGTGCAACATGCATTAACTTGGTAGAGGTGGTAGCAGCGTTGAGGCTAAAGGTGATGGGTAGCTCCATCTGTGACCAAATGAGTAGGCTGTTGGAGGTGAAGGAAACACTGTTAACGGGAATGGAGTATTGGCACCGCCCTTCCTTGGGCGACGCCGATATCCTGGTCGGATGCACGGGAGAAGCAGCCGACTGTGCGCAGTGAGGGAGCTGCTCGACGGGCTTCATCGAGCTACAGGGGATCGCTGCGGCGTTGCCGTCGACTAGGTGGTCGTCGACCTGCACAGGTCTGTCGCGGGGCTGGAGCCGTCGAACAGGGGAGCTTGAGGGCTGCAACTGACTGGGCTGGTCGACGGACGGGCCGTCGACCAGGAGGGGCAGTTCGACAGGTGCGGTGGTTGACGAGGGGCTCATCGACCAGGGCGCACACAGGGTGGCCGACCAGGTAACCTGCTCGGTGAGTTCTACGGAGGCGCGCGAATGCCGTCGAGGTCGAGGTGACGAAGGCGACTTTGGGTTGGTATCCTGAAGTCGACGTGGCCCGTCAACCGCAGGCTACAGCCGGCAGATGCACAACGGTGCAATTCGGGCCAATCGTTTGCACGCACCTGCATACGTGCGCACTCCTGTCTTCTACGGGTGCAATGCTGGACAACCGCTCTGCTGCAGTGTTGGCACGTGGCAGGTCGCGTTTCTACAGTGCTGGCGCGGCTCCTCTATGCAATGCTGGCAGGCGGTCAACCATGCTGTGCTAGCAGTTGACTAGGCTAGCTGCAGAGTTGCAAGGTGCCTGATGTAGTCATTCTTGTCATTCTCATTGCAATCATTCTGTAATCCCAACTTTGGTAGTTGAAACTCTTGCTGATTTCTCCCGTAATTGTGCAAGCGCTAAGGAACCAGGCAAAGCTACGATCACTCCTAGAGTTCGTGCCAACACCCCGTGGTCTAGCTCACGACTATTATATAGTGACTCTCCGCAAACACAATCAAAGGAGTATCAAGCGAGCAAGCGTGACATACTACATCTTATGGCAAGGCTCAATGGCGAACTCATTGGGGATATTTCCTTGAAGAAGTTGTCGGTAAAAATCTAGATGAGGAACGGTTGCTCCCAAATTGCGTAGCTTCAGGTCGCAGGGAGATCTGTGACTGACTCGAAGCAGATCTTAGATGCAGCCTCAGACTACTTCACACAAATGTTCGGTATTGATTGGCGTGTGGATCTAAAGGATTGGTCCTGTCAGAATAATATATGATTCTATATATTGTTCTATAACTGCCTGTAGTGTAGAATACTGTAGTCATATAACTTTGTGTTTGGTGGTGCACCTTTCTTCATTCTTGCCTATTTGTACTTCTCGCTCTATAGTGAACAACCTCTTTTGTTGGCCAACTTTCTCCTCTCGACACCCTCGTCAACCCCCTTCCTAGCACCTAAGGTTTCCATGCCTCCTAGGTTCTAGAACTATTTTAACAGGTCCCCAGCTCCCGGGAGGAAGCTTGTGAGAGTGTAGTGGCTACGCTTACCCATATTTACCTTATCTTGCTTACTTCTTGCTTATCTATATGTTTTATGCTTGTTTATGCTTGTTTTCTTAGGATTGTTGCTTTAGTATATTTATTATAATTATTGCACCGATTTCGGTGGTATTTCAGATATTTCCGCATGACTTTGAGTGCGCGTGATTTCAATCAATTTTCTTCTACAGAATTCGTAAAGGCTCCGTTCCCGATGGTTCCCGAAGCACGAAACGTTTGCGTAACACCTGGGTCACATGCCTTGTATCGTGCCTATACATAGCCACGTAGTTGTACCAGGATTCACTAAATTATGAACTTGATCTTCAATCCTCACAAGGGAATCACCGGAACACGGAGAAGGTGTAAGCAGATTGGACTTAGGTGGAGATCAAAGGGGCTCTTTCGGCCATGGCTGAGGAACAAATCACCGGATAGTGACGGGCTTCTAAAGGAGCTGTTCAAAGCCCAATGTGATCTACTTGGTAGAAGCTTTGTGGCGCTTGTGAGTGATTTTTCCACAATGACGTGTGAGAATCACTGAACAAGGAGTGACTGAACTAGCAAGGAGATGGATACAACTAAGAAAACCTAGCAGTGTTGTACCCCATATAGTCTACCCCACTACAGCCTACACATACTATGTCATATATGTTTGACACACCCCCATAGGCAAAGTGGGGGAGAACAAGAGGTCACAAGACCAGTCAAGCAAAGCAAGGCAGGCTCAGGGTGGATAACAACGTCACCACACAATCTGAGCACAAGCACAAGGCCACAAGGCCAGTTCACATGCAGAGTTATATATCAAGGTCAACAAGCAAGGTAGTGATCTCAACCTAGCAAGGGTAAGCATGCAAGTGTAGGTATATATAGATCACAGCACAGACAAAGTCAAGAAGTGAGCAAGTGAGGCTAAGTAGGCACAAGACCTAGCATCGTACAAAAGCGCTGATGATCACAAGGCTGAAGTGCCTTGGTAAAGATATCAGCAGTCTTGGCCCGAGAGGCCACGTAAGCAAGGCGCAGCTGACCACGCTGCTGCAGCTCACGAGCAAGGAAGTAGCGAAGAGCAATGTGCTTCTTTCTGTGCTCCAGTCTCTTCTCCCGACACAAGGCCATCATGGCCTTGTTGTCTACGTACAGAACTGGAGGAGAACGAGGCGGCTCTCCCAGGTCAGTCAGCAGGTAGGTGAGCCAGCGTAACTCCTGTGTAGCCATGGCTTTCAAAATGAGAGAAGTGAGTTTCACTAGGAAAGGGTGAGTACAAGTAGGTAACCCTAAACTTATTGTACCCCATAGTAACTACCCCACTACAGCCTACACAAACTGTAGCATATATAACATTTGACACACCCCCATAGGCAAAGTGGGGGAGAGCAAGGGGTCACAAGACCAGTCAAGAAAGGCAAAGCAAGCTCAGGGTGGATCACAACGTCACCACACTCACTGAGCACAAGGAAAGAGCCACAAGGCCAGTTCACATGCAGAGGCATATATGTAACACAAACATCACAGTGATCTCCACCTAGCAAAGTAAACATGCAGGTATATATATAGATCACAGTACAAGTAAATTCTACAGCAAGTGAGGAAGAGTGGGCACAAGCCCCAGCACAGTGCAGAAACGCTGATGATCACCAGACTGAAGTGCCTTGGTGAATATATCAGCAGTGTTGGCCCGAGTGGCCACGTAACGCAGACGAAGCTGACCACGCTGCTGCAACTCTCGAGCCAGGAAGTAACGCAGAGCGATGTGCTTCATTCTGTGCTCCAGTCTGTGCTCCTCACACAGGGCAATGGAAGCCTTGTTGTCGACGTACAGTACTGGAGGGGAACGAGGCCGCTCTCCCAAGTCGGTCAGCAGGTAGGTGAGCCAGCGTAACTCCTGTGCAGCCATGGTTGTGGCGTAGATCTCAGCCTCACAACTGGAGCTGAGAACTGAAGACGAGCGTGTAGAACGCCAAGAAACTGAACCAGAGCCAAGACTGAAGGTGTAACCCTATGACGACCGCTGAGTAGCCTGGTCGTCAACCCAAGAAGCGTCCGAGTGCCCTGTGAGAACAACTGGGCTCCTCCCTCCAAGCACGAGCCCCATGCCTGATGTACTGCACAAGTAGCGGAGTACCCTCTTAGCAGCATCCCAGTGCACCTTTCGGTGACGACCAGGAGCCACGTAGCGAGCCAGAAGGCTAAGAGGGTACGCAAGGTCAGGACGAGTGCAAGTCATCAGGTACATGAGGCAGCCAACTAGCTCTGGGTAAGGACCACTCGGCTCTACGGACTCGTCTGAAGGTGGAGCTGAGAGCGAGTGACCTGTAGCCAGAGGAGTGGCCTGTGCCGAGGACCAGGTGAAGCCAAAGCGCTGAAGGACCTGCTGCACCATGTGTGACTGAGTAAGTGTGATGGTGCGGCGTGCTCTGTCCCGGGTGATCTGCAAGCCAAGGAACCCAGGTCTGTGCAAGTGTGTCTCTTCTGTAGCTCTGACTTCACGTGGGCGAGAGCCTCAGTGTCAGCAGTGGCAAAGACCAAGTCGTCGACGTACACGAGGATGTAGAACGGCGGCAGTGAAGTGTCGGTGCGCAGAAACAGCGACGGGTCAGCGGTAGAAGGCGCGAACCTAAGAGCCGCAAGTGTAGTCCTCAGTGTGTCGTGCCACTCACGTGGCGCCTGGCGGAGACCGTAGACCGGCCGCTGGAGGCTCCACTAGGTACCAGAAGGAAATGACCCAGTGAAGCCAGGAGGGCGGCGCAGCCAGATCTCCTCGTGAAGGCTGCCCTGCATGAAAGCTGTGCTGAAGTCAAGAGAGTGAAGCTCGTAGTCACGCTGAGCGGCAACGTGCAGTAACACCCGAAGAGTGGTCATCTTCGGGGTGGGGGAGAAGGTCTGGAAGAAGTCAACTCCCTCTCGCTGACTGAAGCCTCGAGCAACGTAACGAGCCTTGAAGACAGGCGGAGAACCTGGCGGCCGCTTCACCCTGAAAATCCACATGCCACTGACGATGTTCGCCCAAGGAGGGGGAACGTCGTCTACGTAAGTGCCAGTGGATTTCCAGGATGCCATCTCTGCGTCCATGGCTGACTGCCACTAAGAGGAGTAGGGACCCGCGATCGCCTCTGCGTAAGAGCGCGGGGTCGGGATGTCTGGTGCATCCGGGTCTCCCTCAGGTGCAATCAGCATGGACACGAGATGAGGTACAGCAGCGGCAAAGCACTCAAACTCCTCCTGCCTGTCCTTATGGACGTCCGTGCTAAGAGCACACTCACCCCCGACGGACGGAGGACAGACAGACTCAGTAGTCTAGACGACAGCGAGCAGCAAAGTCAACAAGCTCAGCAACTAAGGCAGACGCAGCAGCAGACTCAAAGGAAGGGTCAGTGACAACAGTGGCCAGGAGACGCGTGACAGTAGGACTAGCAGCACGAACAGTGCCAGACTCCGGGTCAGCAAGGGCAGGAAGGGAGGACGCAGGAGGAGAAGGCAGAGGGACACGCTGCGGAGCAGTGGACAGACGAAGCGTCATCTGGTGAGTGCCTGGGACAGCAGGAGGACGCTGACGCGTGACACGACGACCAGCGCGAGCAGGACGAACAGGTGACGCAGAACGAGACTCAGGCGACACAGGACGAGACTCAGGCTCACGACGCTCCGTAAGACCTCCTGTCGGACCAGTGTAGGGAGAAGGAGCAGGGAGTGGCGAGGCAGGCTGTAACTGTGACTGGACAGGCTGAGGACACTCTAAGGAGGGAGTAGGACAAGGAGGAGGCAGCTGACCAAGAACCTGCTGAAGGAGCGGAACGAAGTACGGCCGCGGCCGTGAAGCGACCCCAGAACCAGCAGAGACAGCACCAGAGCCCCCAGCAGCAGCTCCAACTCCTCTAGCACCACCAGTAGCTCCAGTAGTGCCTACTCCAGTACCCCCAGCGGCGTCAGCTCCTGCCGCACCGTCGGCTCCAGCACCTGTAGAAGGACAAGCGTCAGCACCTCTAGCTCCAGCCCCTGCAACACCGACCCCTGGGTCAGTAGTGACACCAACTCCAGTAGGCCCAGCGTCCTCAGCCCCACCGGCAGCTCCAGCAGCTCTAGCACCTCCGGCTCCAACTCCAGCACCAGCAGCACCTCCAGCAGCTCCAGCACCAGCAGTACCTGGGCCTCCAGTGGGCGGCACCCTAGTGCTAGTAGCACCGCTCCGAAGGCTGCAGTGCCGAGCGTACCACTCACGCAGCTGCTGTGGGGAGGGAGACTCCTGTCGCGACACAGCACCCGCGGCACCACCAGCTCCAACTCCGGCAGAACCCCCAGCTCCAGTAGCCCCACGCCGGAGGCTGCAACGCTGAGAGTACCCCTCGCGCAGCTGCTGTGAAGAGGGAGCGCCTCCAGGCTCAGCACGGTCAGTCACAGCTCCCCCGGGCTTAGCACCCCCAGGCTCAGCACCCCCAGTCTCAGCACCCCCAGGCTCAGCACCCTCAGTCTCAGCACCCCTAGGCTCAGCACCCCCAGTCTCACCACCCCCAGTCGCAGCACCCCCAGGCTCAGCACCCCCAGTCTCAGCACCCTCAGGCTCAGCACCCCTAGACGCAGTACCCCTCGCAGGACCAGAGTCAACAGCTACCTCGACAGGCTCGACCGGGTCTACCTGGGAAACACCTGAGGGAGCAGGACCCTGGGGAGGGAGGGGGTCTACCGAAGGGGCACCTGGGGTGAGGAAGAGCGGCGGGGGGGAGAGCGGTGCAGGGCGGTAGGGGAACAGACGGTAAAAGGGTACCGACTCGTCAAAAGTGACGTCCTGAGAGGCGAAGACACGGCGCGAGGTGGGGTGGTAAAACTGCCAGCCAGGCGCGTCAGGGACAAAGCCAAGGAAGACACAGGGAACAGCACGGGAGGAGAGCTTGTCCACGGACAAAGGCTCGGCATCCCCAGACCCGGAACACCGACGCATCGCCAACCTCCCCCGTCCAACGCAGTGTGGGCGAGGTCTCCGGAGCAGAGACACGGGGCCAGAGGTTGAGCTGATGCGCAGTGTACTGCACTGCAAACGGCCACAGGAAATGGGGGGCAGCCGCATGGATCATGGAGGTACGAGCGACCTCCATGACTAAGCCAATGCGGCGCTCAGCAACCCCATTCTACTGTGGAGAGGCCGGAAGCGTGAACGTCTGGCGAATGCCGTGCTCTGCACAGTAGGCTGCCAAGAGGTCGGAGGAAAACTCACCACCCCTGTCAGAGTGCAGACGCAGGACGGGAAAGTCCGACTGGAACCGCTGGCGGAGCTGGAGACGAGCAGCGCGGATCCAAGGGATCAAAACATCAGGGACCTCACCCTTGGTGCGCAAGGGGAAGACCGTGGTGTAGCGCGTGTAGTCGTCGACGACCAGCAGGAAGTACCGCCCGTGGCCCTGTCCACGGACGCCGGCTGGGCCCCACACGTCCAGGTGGAGAGTCTGCAGGGGAGCCTCTGTGGGAGGGAACGAGGAGGAGTGAGGAGTGGCGCGCTGCCGCCCCTCAACACAGGGAAGACAGGGAGGATCAGGCGAGGCTGGGAGGGGAGGGAGAACCCTGGGAAGACCAGAGACAAGGTACCGGGAGTGCATGCCACGAAGGTGCTGCACTGAGGGGTGACCAAGGCGGTGGTGCCAGAGGACGGTCTGGTGCGACAGGGTGCGACACGAGCAGGGGGCCGACAGCTGGCCCGACGCAGACGCAGACGCAGCTACCTGAGGAGACTCAATGGTCAGTGTGTACAGGTTCGAACCCGGCTGCCGAGTGAAGGTAGCCAGGTGGCGACCCGTCCTAGCACACGTACAGTGGGTCACACGCTCATAGGCAGGGGTGAACTGGTGAACACCCCCGTCCTGGAGAGCAGAGCTTGCCACCAAGTTCGTAGAGAACGAGGGGAGGTAAAGACCCGACAGGGTGCCGGCCGGAACCGCAGGACAAGGGAGGACAGTGGAGGAGGTCGCAAGGACCGGGCCCCCAGAGGGGTCAGCGAGGGAGACAGCAACAGGCCGAGCTAGCTGCTCAAGGACAGTGCGGTCACGAAAGAAGCAGCGAGAAGCACCCGGGTCCAGTGTGAAGGTGTGCAGTGCCTCAGTAGACGCAGTACCAGCAGGCGCAGACGCACGAGTACCTGTAGCAGCAGACTCACTAGCACCGAAAGCAGCAGCCTCACCAGTACCTAGGGTAGCAGACGCACTAGTACCTAGAGCGGCAGCCTCACTGGTCCCAATACCTGGGTCGGGCGGTACACACAGGTAACAGTCACCCTCAACACTAATAGTCAATGCATACATAGCACCAAGGATAGCATCAAAATCAAGGGCAAAGATATCAATGTTCTTTCTAAGCAGATCAGCCCAGCGGGGCAGCTCAGAGGCGTCAGGGAACTGCTCGCGCCAGGCGTCGTCGAGACGAAAGAAGCAGCGGTGCGCCGTATGAAACCTCCCACAGGTCTGGCCCGCGCGGTCACCTGTGCGGATGACGTACGGGCAGGTACCTCCACCCCCAGACCCCCTTCGCTGAGAGTACCATTACGGAGCTGCTGGGGCAACAGGGTCTCGCTGTGACGCTGCTTCTGCTGCCTCTGGCCACCGCCGATCCCCCCACGCTGCACGGCTCCACCGCGCCCGCCACCAGCTCCACTGCCGCCACCACTGCCACCACCACCCCCGCCACCTCCGCCCCCGCCGCTGCCGCCACCCCCGGCTCCGCCACTGACCCCCCCACCACCAGCCCCACTCCCACCACCGCCACCACCCCCGCCCCCTCCACCCCCTCCACCACCGCCGCCCCCACCGCCACCTCCGCCACCCCTGCCCCCCTTGTTCCTGCCGCCCTTGTGCCTCCTACTAGGAGCAGACGCAGCCCCGACCCCCTCAGCACCGAGGTAGTCGACAGCAGCAGCAGATGCAATGGAGGGGAGGAGGGGGACGGGGGAGCACCCCTCAAAGAAGGGAGTGCGAGGTTCGCCATGAGAGGCACCTACAGCTACAATGCTCTTCTCAGCTGCTAGGAGTTCCTTCTTGAGCAGGTCGACAGTGAGGGCGGTGGGGGAGAGGGCAAGAAAGTGGTCCCTGACAGTGCGAAGGGAGTCAAGGAGGCGGGTGACTAGGTGGTAGAGTGTGAGGTACATCGGAGGAGGGTTGTTGGCTAGGAAATCGGGGGAAAGCGCGGCACGGTAGCGAAGATCACTAGTACGGAGGTGCGTGATGAGGTCAGCTACAGTGGCAAAGGCAGACAGATCGAGGAAGAGATAGGGCAGCGAGAGATGGCCTATCGCAGCAGTAGCAGGGGAGGAGTAGCGTGCAACTACAGCATCGTACAGTTCCTTAGCGGTCTGATGCTGGCCAAAGTGCTCGCGCTCCTCTAACGGCAAGTGGCTGCGAACGGCTAGGCGAGCATGAGCGTCACGGGTCTGCCACTGTGAGCGAGCAGTGCTGTCAGCAGTAGCAGCAAGTGCGGGAGCGGCGCCGGACGTGTGGTAAAAAAGAGACACATCGTCCTTGGCAGTGATCTGGAGGAACAGGTGCAGGTCATCGAGCCAAACGTCAAACTTAATCGGACGGCCCTCAGCGTCAAGAGTGAGAACGGTAGGGCTGGCCATAGTGGTAGCAGTAGCAGTAGCAGCAGTAGCAGTAGCAGTAACAGCAGTAGCAGTAGCAGCTGCAGCAGTAAGAACAGCTGTAATAGCAGAAACACGAGTAGCAGTTGCTGCAGGTGGGGCGGCGCGGCTCGGTAAGGGCGGCGCGACTCGGGCAGGACGGCGCGGCGTGGCTCGGGCAGGTAGGGCGGCGCGACGGCGGGCCTAAGCACGGTGCGTGGCGGCGCCTAGGGTGCAGCCGCGCACGGGCCGCGGCTGCGTTCGTGCGGCGGCTAAGTGCAAGCTGCAGCAGCCGACGCGCGATCGCCGCTGCGCACGGGCTGCGACCTATGGGCGGGCGGCGGCGGGTCGAGCGTCGGCCTAGGGGCAAGCGGGGCCTACGGGCGACGGCCTACTGGCGCGCGCGAGAAAAATGGGGCCGCGCCCTGGCTCCTAGCGGGCTGCTCGCGCTAAGAACGGGGGGCCGCGCTCGGGCTGCTAGGAGGCTGCAAACAGGCAACGTGAGAGAGGGCGCTCGAGGGCGCACTAGGAGAGAGGCGCACGAGGGCGCTACGACGTACGGGGCGCGCGAGGGCGCCTCTAGCGGAACGGTGGGCCCTTAGGTAAGTGGTCCTAGGTTCCTAACCTAGGCCTCTGAAACCATGTCAAAATGAGAGAAATGAGTTTCACTAGGAAAGGGGTGGGTACAAGTAGGTAACCCTAAACTTATTGTACCCCATAGTAACTACCCCACTACAGCCTACACAAACTGTAGCATATATAACATTTGACAATGGCCCCTGCGTAGATCTCAGCCTCACAGCTGGAGCTGAGAACAGAAGACAAGCGGGTAGACCGCCACGAAACAGAACCGGAACCAAGGATGAAGGTGTAACCCTGTGACGATCGCTGCGTAGCAAAGTCGTCAACCCAAGACGCGTCTGCGTGACCATTGAGGACCACTGGACTCCGCCCTCCAAGCACGAGCCCCATGCACGACGTACTGCACAAGTAGCGCAAAACCCTCTTCGCTGCAGCCATGTGCTCTTGTCGGTGTCTCCTAGGAACAACATAGCGTGCCAAGATGCTAAGAGGGTATGCCAGGTCAGGTCGAGTGCAGGTCATCAGGTACATGAGGCAGCCAACAAGCTCTGGGTATGGGCCACTCGGCTCTTTGGACTCATCCTAAGGCAGAGGTGAGAGCGAGTGGCGAGTGGACAGAGGAGTGGCCTGAGGCGAGGAGTACGTGAAGTCGAAGCGCTGAAGGACCTGCCGCACCATGTGTGACTGAGTCAAGGTAATGGTACGCCGTGCTCTGTCCCGGGTGATCTGCAGGCCAAGATAGCTGCGCAGCTCACCCAGGTCTGTGCACGTGTGTCTCTTCTGCAGCTCGGACTTCACGTGGGCGAGTCCACCAGTGTCAGCAATAGCAAAAACCAAGTCGTCAACGTACACGAGGATGCAGAACGGCGACAAAGATGTGTCGGTGCGTAGAAACAGCGACGGGTTAGCAGAGGAAGGAGCAAACCCAAGGGCCGCAAGCGTAGTCCTCAGTGTGTCGTGCCACTCACGGGGCGCCTGGCGGAGACCGTAGACTGGCTGCCGGAGGCTCCACTGGGTACCAGGAGGAAACGACCCAGTGAAGCCAGGTGGGCGGCGCAGCCAGATCTCCTCGTGCAGGCTGCCTTGTGGGAAAGCAGTGTTGAAGTTAAGAGAGTGAAGCTCGTAGTCGCGCTGAGTGGCTATGTGTAGAAGCACCCGAAGAGTGGTCATCTTCGGGGTGGGAGAGAAGGCCTGGAAGTAGTCAACTCCCTGTCGCTGACTGAAGCCTCGAGCCACGTAACGTGCCTTGAAGACAGGTGGAGAACCCGGCGGCCGCTTCACCCTGAAGATCCACATGCCAGTGACGATGTTCGCCCCAGGTGGGGGAACCTCGTCGACGTAGGTGCCTGTGGACTTCCAGGAAGCCATCTCTGCATCCATGGCTGTCTACCACTGAGAGGAGTAGGGACCCTCTATCGCCTCTGCGTAAGAGCGCGGGGTCGGGATGTCTGGTGCATCCGGGTCTCCCTCAGGGGCAAGCAGCATGGACACGAGATGAGGCAAAGCAGCAGCAAAACACTGGAACTCCTCCTGCCTGTCCTCAAGGACGTCCATGCTAAGAGCACACTCACCCCCGACGGACGGAGGACAGACAGACTCAGACTCAGCAACAAGACTAGCGGCGTAGTCTAGACGACAGTGAGCAGCGAAGTCGACAAGCTCAGCAACTAAGGCAGACACTGTCGAGACTAGAACGGGTGAAAAGATTGACTAAGGGAAACGAGATACAAGAGGATATAGCTAACCCTAGGAATATGAAATGGTACACCTAGACTAACAAAAACTAAACATATAAAATATATGTTGACACACCCCCATAGTCTAGGTGACGGCAGTCCTGTGGAAAGCAACACAAATCTCAGGGTGGGTCTCAAGGACACACACATTCTGAGAGCAAGCAAGGGTCACGTGACCGGTCAGCAAGAACAAGCAAGGGTCACAAGACCAATCCACAAGAACAAGACAAATCTCAGGGTGGAGCTCAAAGTCACCACACACTCCGAGAGCAAGCAAGAGGCCACAAGGCCAGTCCACATGCAGGTATATAGCAAATATAATGAGATGCAAGAGTACAAGACAAGCAGGACAAAACATCTCTACGTAAGCAAGTGAGGACGGGCAGGCACAAGGCCAAGCTGGGTGCAGAAACGCTGGTGGTCACAAGGCGGCAACGCCTTGGTGAAGATATCTGCCGTGTTGGCCTCAGAGACCACGCGTCGTACGAGTGCCTGGCCACGCTGCTGCAACTCACGCAGAAGGAAGTAACGAAGCTGGATGTGCTTCGACTTCCCAACCAGTCGGGGCTCCTCACACAACAGGACAGCAGACCTGTTGTCGGCGAACAAGACTGGGGGAGAGCGAGGCCGCTCACCAAGGTCGGTGAGAAGGAAAGACAGCCAGCGAAGCTCCTGAGCGGCCATGGCCGCAGCGTACACCTCTGCCTCACAGCTGGAACCGGAGACGGACGACGCCCGAGTCGACCGCCACGAAACAGCACCTGTCCCGAGGCTAAAGGAGTACCCCTGTGTAGACCGACGCGTCTCCGCGTCGTCGGCCCACGACGAGTCCGAGTAACCTGTGAGTGTAACTGGCTGCTTCCCTCCAAGGACAAGTCCCATGCCTGATGTACTCGCCACATACTTCGCCACCCTCTTAGCAGCGTACCAGTGGGACGGTCGGTGTCTCCCAGGCGCAACAAAGCGCGCAAGGACGCTAAGAGGGTAAGCTAGGTCTGGGCGAGTACATGTCATCAGGTACATGAGACAACCCACCAGCTCAGGATATGGACCACTGGGCTCAAATGACTCGTCCGAAGGTGGAGCCGTGAGCCCATGATCCACACCAAGAGGGGTGAGCTGTACCTTGGAGAACGGGAAGCGAAACCGCGTGAGGATCTGCTCGACCATATGCGACTGCGTCAGCGTAATGGTGCGAGCTGCCCTGTCCCTAGTGATCTGCAGGCCAAGGTAGTGATGCAGCTCACCAAGGTCAGTGCAAGTGTGTCTCCTCTGCAGTTCCTCCTTCACGGAGGCCAGTGCGTGTCGGTCGGGAGTGGCGAAGACCAGGTCGTCAACGTAAACAAGAACAAAGAACGGGGTCGAGCCACGGCGGACGAACAGTGACGGGTCGGCAGACGACGGAAAGAAGTCAAGCGCTGCAAGGGTCGAGCGAAGTGTGTCGTGCCACTCACGTGGAGCCTGACGCAGGCCGTAGACTGGTCGACGCAGCTGCCACTGGGTCCCAGGTGGGAAAGAGCCAGTGAAGCCAGGCGGGCGACGCAGCCAGATCTGCTCGTGCAGGCTCCCCTGAAGGAACGCGGTGGAAAAGTCTAGAGAGTGCAACTCGTAGTCGCGCTGGGCTGCAATGTGCAGCAACACCCGAAGAGTACTCATCTTCGGGGTGGGAGCGAAGGTCTGGAAGAAGTCCACCCCCGCTCGCTGACTGAAGCCTCTCGCCACATAGCGCGCCTTGAACACTGGTGGTGATCCAGGCGGCCGCTTCACCTTGTAGAGCCATCGGCCACTGACGACGTTCGTCCCAGGTGGTGGGACTGCGTCGACGTAAGTGCCTGTGGACCTATAAGATGCCATCTCTGCCTCCTCAGCTGCTATCCAGTACGAGGCCCAAGGTCCCGAGACCGCCTCAGCGTGAGTGCGAGGGATCGGAATGTCAAGAGCGTCTGGATCCCCCTCAGGGGCAAGCAGCATGGCGTAGAGATGAGGAACAGCGGCCGCAAGGAAACCAAGCTCAAACTGCCTGTCCTCCAGGACCTCCAAGGGAAAGACAGGAGCACCCCCAGAGGACGGAGAACGAGCAGCGCCACTCACCAGGTGAGCGGCGTAGTCAAGGCGGTGGGAAGAGGCAAAGTCAGCGACAGTGGTAACAAGTGCTGAGACAGACGACAAGGGTGCAGTCGGGTGAGTGACCAACGCGGACAAAACACGGGAGACAACAGGACGGGAGGCACGAAGGTAGTCGGACAACGGGTCGTGAAGCACAGTGAGGGACGACTCAGGGGGCTGTGGAAGGACGGGAGGAGGTGGAACACGAGAGCGAAGAACGAGGTGGAACGGACCGTCTGCACGGTAACGGGACCGACGACGCTCAGGGGACACAGCACGACTGAGGGGAGAACGACGAGTCCACTGGGACGAGGAAAGGGACTCAACAGGGGGAACAGGAGGGGACGGTAGGGGACCACGAACAAAGCGTGCAGGTGATGGGTCGGGGAGGTTGCGTAGTCGCAGTCGGTGCTGCTCCGCCTCCTCTGGCGTCTGCTGCGACGGTACCGGCCCCTGCTGCTGCTCCTGTGGCTCCGCCTCTGCCCTCTCCTGCTGCGACTGCAGCTGCACCCGCTGCTGGGACCGGGACTCCTCCTCTACTCTCTCCTGCTGGGTCTGTAACTGCACCTGCTGCTGCGGGTGGGACTCCTGCTCTACCCTCTCCTGGTGCGGCGGTGACTGCTCCTCTACTCGCTCCTGCCGGGTCTGTAACTGCACCTGCTGCTGCAGGTGGGACTCCTGCTCTACCCTCTCCTGGTGCGGCCGTGACTCCTCCTCTACCCTCTCCTGCTGCGGCTGTGACTCCTCCTCTACTCTCTCGTGCTGCTGCTGCTGCTGCTGCTGTGCCCTCTCAAACCGCGCACGCTCCTCCCTCTCCAACTGGAAGAGACGCTGCTCACGGGTCAGGAAACGTACAGTGCGCGGTGTAGGCGCCACAGTGCCAGTGCCTCCAGCTCCAGCACCCCCAGAACCAACACCTCCACCGTCGACACCCCCGGAGCCTCCAGTGCCTCCCGCAGTAGCACCCCCGGGCTCCGCAGAAACCAGCCGCAGAGAAGAACGAGGAGGGAACTGCGGGACGGACGGGAAGCCAGGGGGTGACGCGGGGCGAGGCCGCCGGCTCGAGGCTGCCGTGTCCTCCACGGGAGTGACCTCCACACCCACAACCCCTGCACCCCCAGAGCCGACACCACCAGCTCCTGCAGCCCCAGTACCCTCACCCTCCGCAACTGCACCTCCCGCACCCTCAAACACGACACGGACTGGACGCTGCGGGGGGGACGACTGCGGAGTGACGTGCGACACACCTGACGGGGCAGGACGCGAAGGGGGGGGGGCTACCGGGGCGACTGGGGGGGGCTCAAGGGTGAGGAACAGCGGGGGGGAAAAGGCCTCAGTACCTCGGTGGGGGCGACTCCTGTAGTAACAGACAGACTCGTCGAACGTGACGTCCTGAGAAGCGAAGAACTGGTAGGTGGCCGGGTCGTAGAACAACCAGCCGGAGGCGTCCAAAGGGAAACCAAGAAAGACGCAGGCACGGGTGCGCGGAGACAACTTGTTCGCGCCAGGGGCGCGAACGTGAGCCAGAGAGCCCCAGACACGGAAGTCAGCTGCTACGCCCGGAGAACCTGTCCAAAGGGAGACCGGTGTCTCCCGTGGCCGTGCGTCACTAGGCCACAGGTTCAGCTGGTGCGCGGCGTAGCGGACTGCCTGGGGCCACAAGAACTGGGGGGCACCGGCATGGCACATGGAGGTCCGGGCAACCTCCATGACCAGGCCGATGCGACGCTCGGCTACCCCGTTCTGCTGCGGCGAGGCTGGTAACGTGTAAGACTGGATAATCCCCCGACCCTGACAGAACGTCTCCAGTCGAGTGGAAGAGAACTCACCACCACGATCCGAGTGTAGACGGAGCCCACACAGGCCCTGGGCGCCACCCCTCGCTAGTAGCCACGGCTCGAGGACGGTAGGCACGTCGGCCTTCCGTCGCAAAGGGAAAACCGTGGTGTAGCGGGAGTAGTCGTCCACCACAATCAGGAAGTAGCGCTCCTGACGTGGGCCAAGGACCGGGGAGGGGCCCCAGACGTCCAAGTGCAGGGTCTGGAAGGGAGACGTGGTGGGGGGGAACGAGGAGGAGTGAGGGGCAGCGCGCTGCCGACCCTCGACGCAAGGAGTGCACGCCGGCGCTGGAGAGCGGGGAAGCGGGGCAAGCGACGCTGGGAGACCTGAGACCAGACGGTGACGTGCCATCCTACTGAGACGTGGGAACGACGGGTGACCTAGACGGTGGTGCCAGAGGACCGACGGGTGGGTGAGGGACCGACAGTCACACGACACAGCGGCTACCTGACCTGACCTGACCAGACCTGACCCAGTGTGGTGGGACCCGGTGTGTAGTGAGTACAGACCAGAGCCCGGCTCCCTGCGAAAGGTGGCCAGAGGGGCCCCAGTGGTACCGACTGTGCAGGAGGCAACTGACTCCTCTAAGGGAAAAGTGGTGACTACTCCGAGGTCGTGGAGGTGGCTGACACCCACCAGGTTCCTAGAGAACGAGGGGGTGTAGTAACCTGTAAGGACCCCAGAGGGAGCAGCCGGACACGGGAGAGTGGTGGTGCTGCGAGCAACCACAGGTCCCACAGAGGGGTCGGCCAAGGCAACAGTGACGGGGGTGCGTAGTGGTGTGAGGTCGGCGCGGTCACGAAAGAAACAGCTGGACGCCCCAGAGTCGAGTGTGAACGACAGGGACGCAGTCTCGGTGGTCGAACCTGGACAAGCTACGCTAGCAGGGAAAGCACTAGCAACCTCTACAGCACCTAAACTAGAGAAACAGGAATAGTACGCAAAATCATCAACAATAGAGTCATCGGCATACATCACAGACATAGAACGCACAGCCTCATCTACCTGAGGTGCAGTCATGCTATACAACTGCGGGCCAACAGAACGAGCCAGTGAGGCCCAATCGGGGACAGTGCGGGTGGGGCCAAACTGCGCACGGTAGCGGTCAGTGAGCTGTGCAAAGCACTGACCCGGGGGGTGGAAGCGGCCACAAGGGTAGCCTCCACGCGGCCCAGTCAGCACCCTATACTGGCAGGGGGGGTGCTGGGCTGGACCACGCGACGTCCAGCTGGGCGGGCCGCTGCTGCTGACAGAGCTCCCGGGTCCAGGGGACCTCCACTGCTGCTGCGGCGTCTGCTGGCGCTGGCCCTGGAACTGCTGCTGCCGCTGCTGCTGTGGCTGCGGCTGCTGCGGCTGCTGCTGGTGAGGCTGCTGCTGCTGGGGGGCCCCACTACCTCCACCTCCACTGCCTCCTCCTCCGCCTCCTCCACCACTCCCACCCCCTCCACCTCCTCCACCACCACCCCCTACGCCACCTCCACCACCGCCCCCTCCGCCACCCCCACCACCGCCCCCTCCGCCACCCCCACCACTGCCACCACCTCCTCCCTTCTTACCCCCCTTCTTGCCCCCTTTGTTGCCAAGGGCAACGGCTGCCACCTCTGGTACAGTGGCAACAGACGCCGAATCGACAGGGGAAGCTAGGAAGGACGGAGCACATCCCTCAAAGATGGGGGGGAGGGCAGTACCGGAGGCAGCAGCAAGGGAACGGGCAAGGTCCTCAACAGCAGTGAGCCTCTTCTCAAAGAGGTCAATGGTGAGGGACATGGGGTTAACAGTGAGAAAGTGGTCACGGGCTGTAGCAAAACGGTCAGGGAGGCGGGTGGACAGCAGGTACAGTGTCATCCACATCGGGGGGGGGGTTGGCGGCAAGTAGGGCATCATCAGGGGCAGCAGAACGGAGCTGGGCATCAAGCGAGCGCAAGTGCAGCACAAGGTCAGGGACGCGGTGAAACGAGGGCAGGTCAGGAAATAGGAAGGGCAGTACAAGCCGACCGAGGGAAGCAGTGGTTGGGGTGGAATAACGTTTGACGACAGCATCAAACAGGCCCTTGGCCGTCACCTCCTGCTCGAAGTGCTGCTGCTCTGTCAGGGGCAGGAGATCGGTGATGGCGAGCACTGTGGCGTCGTCCCGCGCCGCCCACCGACTGGCCGCCAGCTGCAGCTTCTCAAAGCGAGCTTCCTCTTCGTCCGACGGGGAGGAACCTAAGGGGTCGGGTTCCTTCGGGGCTACGAGTTTGCCCGTGGCATGGTCCAGAAGGCGAACGTCGTTCTCGATCCTACTCCCTAGGAAAAGCTTGAGTTTGCGGAGCCATCCTGGGAAGTCTACCGGCCTACCCTCAGGATCAAACGTGAGAATACGAGAAGTGGCCATGGGAGGAGGCCCTGGCGCGAGGGCAATGAACGGGCACGCTCGGGTGGGGTCTAGTACGTTTGAGAGCGGTACCAGGTGGTTCAGTGAGGTGGATAGCGGCTGGTTACTGGTGTGGTGACGGGAACGGGTGGGGCAGCAGCTCTGGCTGGTACAGGTGGGGCAGTGGGTGCAGTTCTGTGCGGTGCTGCGTGGTTCTGTGCAGTTCTGCCCTGTTCAGTGCGGTGCTGCACGGTTCTGTGCGAGGGAGAGTACCGGGTGGGGTAGCAGCTCTGGCTAGTGTGGGTGGGTCAGCAGATAAGGTTCTGGGCGGCGCCGCACGATTCTGTGCTGTTCTGCGCAGTTCTGTGCGGTTCTGCCCGGTTCTGCGCGGTTCTGCACGGTTCAGTGCGGTTCTGCCCGGTTCTGCGCGGTTCTGCACGGTTCAGTGCGGTGGAGAGTACGGGGTGGGGTAGCAGCTCTGGCTGGTGCGGATGGGTCAGCAGGTAAGGTTCTGGGCGGTGTCGCACGGTTCTGTGCGTTTCTACGCGGTGCTGTACGGTTCTGGGCGGGGGAGAGTAACTGGTGGGGCGGCTGGGACGGGTGGTACAGCGGGCACCAGGTGGGTCAGCGGGGACGGGTGAGACGGTACCGCAGCTGGCGGGCTGTGCGTGCGTGCGGCTATTGCTGCGCGTGCGTGCAGCTATGGCCGCGCGTGCATGCTGCTAATGCCGCGCGTGCGTGCTCCTAATGCCGCGCGTGCGTACGGCTAATGCTGCACGTGCGTGCGGCTAATGCTGCGCGTGCGCGCGGTCGCATGTGCGGCTACGACTGCACGTGCGCATGGGCCTGCTGCGCGCTAGCGGGCTGGCGAGCTACGCACGGGGCAGAAAACGGGTGAGGCGCGGGTGAAAAAAAACGGGTGACGCTCTGGGCTAAACGGATGACGCGCTCAGGGCACTACGGGTGACGCGCGAGCTAAGGGGGGGGTAGCAGGGCGCTTCGGGTATTAAGTGGCTACGTTCCTAGGTCGGGGCACGGGGCGGTGGGCCCATAGGGTCGACTAGCTCTATACCATGTCGAGACTAGAACGGGTGAAAAGATTGACTAAGGGAAACGAGATACAAGAGGATATAGCTAACCCTAGGAATATGAAATGGTACACCTAGACTAACAAAAACTAAACATATAAAATATATGTTGACAGACACAGCAGTGGACTCAAAGGTAGGGTCGGTCACAACAGTAGCCAGGAGACGCGTGACAGTAGGACTAGCAGCACGAAGGGAGTCAGACTCCGGGTCAGCAAGGGCAGGAAGAGAGGACTCAGGAGGAGACGGCAAAGGGACACGCAGTGGAGCAGTGGAAGGACGCAGTGCCATCTTGTGCGTGCCTGGGACCGCAGGAGGACGCTGACGCGGAACACAACGACTGGTGCGAGCAGCACGAACAGGCGACGCCGGACGAGACTCAGGCTCACGACGCTCAGCAAGATCTCCAGTAGGACCAGCGTAGGGAGAAGGAGCAAGCAGTGGGGAGGCCAGCTGTAACTGTGACTCAGACTAGACAGGCGGTGGACACTCTAAGGACGGAGCAAGACTAGTAGAAGGCGGGAGACCAAGAACCTGCTCAAGGAGCGGAACGAAGTACGGCCGCGGCCGCGCAGCACCTCCAGAACCAGCAGGGACAGCACCAGCACCCCCAGCGTCATCTCCAGCAGCTCCAGCAGCACCACCAGCTGCTCCAGTAGCGCCAACTCCAGCACCCACAGGAGCACCGGCTCCAGCAGGACAACCGGAAGACGAAGCAGCTCCAACTCTAGTACCTCCAGCAGCACCCACGCCAGCAGCACCGCCAGCTCCAGCACCGCCAGCAACTCCAACACCAGTAGCACCACCACGCCCAGTAGCTCCAGTACCTCCAGTACGAGCACCTCCAGGACCCGTGGCTCCAGAACCCCCAGCAGCAGAAGGAACTCCAGTAGCAGCAGAACCTCCAGCACCGGAAGCACCACCAGCTCCAGCAGCACGGCTCCAGCGCCGAGCAAACCACTCGCGTAGCTCCTGCGGAGAGAGTAGCTCCCGCCATGACGAAGCACCTAAAGGACCTCCAGGCCCAGCACCGCCAGACTCCACACGAGCAGGCCCAGCACCCTCACACTCCGCACCCCCAGACTCAGCAACCCAAGGCTCACCACCCCCAGACTCAGCACCCCCAGGCTCAGCACCCCCAGACCCAGCACCCCCATGCTCCGCACGCTCAGGCTCAGCACCCCCAGACCCGGCACCCGTAGGCTCAGCACCCCTAGCAGCACCATAGTCAACAGCTACTTCGACAGGCTCGACCGCGTCTACCTGGGACACACCTAAGGGGGCAGGACCCTGAGGGGGGAGGGGGTCTACCGGGGGGGGACCTGGCGCAAGGAAGAGCGGCGGGGGGGGAAGGGGAGCAGTGCGGTAGGGGAAGAGACGGTAGTAGGGAACCGACTCGTCAAACGTGACCTCAGTGACCTCACCCTTGCAGCGCAAGGGGAAGACTGTGGTGTAACGCGAGTAGTCGTCAACCACCAGCAGGAAGTAACGCTCGTGACTCTATCCACGGACGCGGGCCAAGCCCCACACGTCCATGTGGAGAGTCTGCAGTGGAGCCTCTGTGGGAGGAAACTCGGAGGAGTGAGGAGCGGCGCGCTGCCGCCCCTCGACGCAGGGAACGCAGGCAGGGGCAGGCCCCCAGGGAAGGGGAGGGAGGGACCGGGGGAGACCAGAGACAAGGACACGGGAGGCCATGCCTCGGAGACGAGGTAGGGAGGGGTGACCAAGGCGGTGGTGCCAGAGGAGAGTCTGGTGAGACAGGAGACGACACGAGCAAGGGGCAGACTCAGGACTAGACCTGGACGCTGCAGCCAACATCTGACCCGACGCAGCTACCTGACCAGACACACTAACCGGAAGAGACTCGGTAGTCAGTATGTAGAGGCTCGACCCCGGCTGACGGGTAAGCGTGGCCAAGTGTCGGCCCATCCGAGCACACGTGCAGTAGGTCACTCGCTGACTCGCAGGAGTGAACTGGTCAACCCCCCCATCCTGCAGGTCAGCACCACTCACCAAGTTCGTGGAGAACGAGGGGAGGTAAAGACCTGACAGGAAGCCAGACGGGGCCGCCGGACACGGTAGGACAGTGGAGTAGTGGGCAAGGACAGGATCCCCAGAGGGGTCTGCCAGGGAGACTGCAACCGGCTGACTAAGCGGCGTGAGTGTGGTGCGGTCTCGAAAGAAGGAGCGGGATGCACCGGAGTCAAGGGTGAAGGTGTGCAAGACCGCAGCAGGCGCAGCACCAGAGAGAGCAGACTCACTAGCACCTGGAGCAGTAGACTCACCAGCGCCTAGAGCAGCAGCCTCACCAACACCTGGAGCAGGAGACGCACCAGCACCTAGAGCAGCAGCCTCACCGGCACCTAGAGCAGCAGACTGGATACCGGGGTTAGGCGGCACACACAGGTGACAGGCGCCCGCAGCACTAGTAGACAATGCATACATGGCAGTGAGGATAGCATCATAGTCAAGAGCAAAGACATCTACCCTCTGCCTAAGCAGCTCCACCCAGTCGGGGAGCTCAGCATCGTCGCCAAACTCTGTACGCCAAGCGTCGCTCAGACGAGCGAAGCAGCGGGACTCTGTGTGACTAGGTGTCCCGCAAGGCTGACCAGTCCGGACACCCGTGCGAATGACGTACGGGCAGCGAGCAGCACTCAGTGACCCTCTACTCTGAGCGTACCACTCAAGAAGCTGCTGGGGCGTGAGGGACTCACGCGGACAGCCCTGGAGCTTCATCTGGCCACGCCAGGAGCAGCAGTAGCAGCAGTAAGAGCAGTAACAGCACGGGCAGGACAGTGCTCACCAGGGGAGGGAAGGGCAGGCGCACGACGGCGGCTACGGGCGGGGCCGCTACAGCGGCAGGGTGGGGACGCGACAGCGGCAGGGAGCTCCGCGGCAGTTGGTGCAGGGCGGGGCGGAGCCGCGACGGCAGCTGGTGCAGGGCGGGGACAGGGCTGCAACGGCAGCTGCTGCAGGGCGGGGCAGTCCGCGGCGGCAGCTGCTCCAGGGCGGTGCAGGGGCGGCCGTGCAAAGGGCGGGCGCGGGGTAGGGCAGGGCGCCGCGGCGGGCAGGGGCGACGCCGCGCGGGTCCCGCAGGGGCGTCGCGACGAGCTGGGGCGACGCCCAGGTCCCGTTGGGGCGGCACGACGCGCAGGAGCCGCGCCTCGCGGGTCCCGCAGGGGCGTCGCGACGAGGCGGTGGCGACGCGCGGGTCCCGCAGGGGCGTCGCGACGAAGCGGGGGGCGACGTGCGGGTCCCGCAGGGGCGTCGCGACGAAGCAGGGGGCAACGCGCGAGTCCCGCAGGGGCGTCGCGACGAGGAACGGGCGACGCGTTGCGACGAGGCAGAGGCAGGGCGACGCGTCGCGGGGTCCAGGGGCCGCGTCGCGGAGTCCAGGGGCGGCTGCGCGAGTGCAGGGCAGGGACGGATGCTCCAGGGGCCAGTGGCGGCTGCTGCAGGGGCGGCTGGTCCAGGGGCCAGGGGCGGCTGTTGCACGAGCGGCTGCTCCAGGGGCTAGGGGCGGCTGCTCCAGGGGCTAGGGGCGCGGGTAGGCAGGCGCTCAAGGGCGCGGGTAGGCAGGCGCTCTAGGGCGCGGGTAGGCAGGCGCTCGAGGGCGCGGGTAGGCAAGTGCTCGAGGGCCCGGGTAGTCAGGCGCAAGGCACGTGACAGGGCAGGCAGGCACGACAGTGCGATTAGGGCAGGGCAGAAAAAAAAAGTTTATGGTGGGCCCTTAAAAAAAAAAAAACTGGTCCCACTAGGGAACCTGCTCTGAAACCATGTGAGAATCACTGAACAAGGAATGACTGAACTAGCAAGGAGATGGGTACAAGTAAGAAAACCTAGCAGTGTTGTACCCCATATAGTCTACCCCACTACAGCCTACACATACTATGTCATATATGTTTGACATGACGATGCTACCCACAGACATCAAGGAGGCGGCAACAATCCTCCAGCACAAAGGGGAGAGGAATGAGCTTAATAATCGTACACCCATACCTTTTTCTTGACTTTGCTAGAAAAAGTGATGGCGGGCCGAATCAATTCTGTACTGTTGGGTGCAAAATACTATTTTTGCACTGCAACCAGCCACCTACATGACGTTATACATTGTGTGTGTGCTCTGTGTGCATTCGTTTTCGAATTTCGTTTCATGTGTTGTTGCCGTGGGATCATGATCAGTCATGACGGATCATGACAAGTCATGTTAGTTCATGTCGGCTTATGTGTGTTCATGTTTTCTCATGGACGAACATGCGCGTCCATGAACGTTCCGTGTTTCATGAATGTCGAGTTATTTTCATGAGTGTTGGTGGTGAGTTTCGGGTGTGCTGGGTTTGGGGCTCGAGTCTGTTGACTAGCCCCTTTGAACAACTTCGCGCTAGTCAAGGCTCGAGGCCATGAGCCCGAGCCTTGTTGCGCAATCATGTGTGAAGCGCCAAAAAAGGCCGAAGGGTGCCAATCGAGGCACACGCTTGGCCTGAGTGCCGCAATTCAAATTGCTGCCACACGCGCGAGTGTGGCAGTGAGGTGGCGCGTGGGATAAGACATGTGCGCGTGGGTCCACAATTGAATTTGTGGAACCCTCGAGCGTTTTGTCCTCAATCGCCGAGGAGAATTTCGCCACGAGGTGTTTCGTTAGGCGCGCGATTACATTCGAAGCTGGTACGAATTGTGCGAAAGTAATTTCGACGAATTCGTAATTTTATCGGTAACAGCGTGAACTGCTCAGGTGTTCTCATGAACTGTCATGTGTGGTCATGGGCTGTCATGATCGCAAAAGGCCATGAGTTTTTATGGGATTCCATAAGTATAGACTACACAATTGCACGTGGGCGAGTATGTCACCACCAATTAAGCATTGGAACAGGCTGTCATTCCGGAGTATGGTTCTAGTTATTATCTCAGTGGCCTGATTGCTTTTGCTTTTGGTGGGCTAGTATATTTCTTTGCATGTGTGCTTATCAAAGATGTCATTCATGCTTTATGATTGGAAGTCTACTACTACGTATTGACGAGAGTAGAAACACAACGAAGTGCTGCCGAAACTCTGCTCGACCAGAACACTCACTCTACAAGCTACGTTGAGCATAACTACTTACTTGTTTTCTACACCCTTGGCTATCATCGCGAAAATCCAAGGCCTGAAAAGTTGCGTGCCAGCAACTTCAAAGTTGCTTTTCCGCAACTTTGGTTTCGGAGAAAAAAAGTCTAGGTCAAAGGCTTCTGTGGCGGGGTGACTTCGAAGTTGCGGAAAAGTGACGACAAAGCTTTGGAAAAACGGCCATATCGCTACTCGCAACACATCGAAGAGGTGACATCAGAAGTGACATTTGTCTGAAAATCTTGGGCTTTAAGTCGATTTTTGCACCCCTACGCCACGTGGACGCCTGAACGCCACGTATGAAGATATTTCTTGCCAGCTGTCAAGGTGAATAGTGGACGGGAAAATGCCACGTGGACCAATCAGATTTCGAGACGCATATGGACGCATGCAATACAACTTGTGAAAAATCGTTAGTTAGGCATGAAGAAATTTAGATTTTTATAGACATACATTTCGATACATCAGACCTGACTATTTGCACTAACACCATAATCAACATGATCTGGCACAACTACATAATCTAAATGAAGGTACTTCAGCAGAAGCAAGCATTGCTGCCCTTTCAACCACTTGAGCTTGGAGTTCTGAAACACACGGAAAACCAAAAACATCAAATCTCAACAAAGTCAGGTTAGTTTTTTCCCTCTTAGCCATGGTACCTACAAAAACAGACCTTAGCCAGGAGAACACGAATTAGTAGTAGACATCGAAAGGCACAAGAGCTGCACAAAAAAGAAAGTGATAGAAAATGCAGCTACTTACCTATCAGCCGCGGTAGAATACGTCCATATGCATGTTTAGAACGGGCCATGTTTACGTAATACGAGAGTCAGGTTAAAGGTAGCGCAATAGTGAGAGCGCCATATTATGTAGGAGAATAGGGATCTGCACACAAAGCACTTTAAACCGATCAAGACAATACGCACTCCATACTCACCTTTGCACGTCATTCCTTGCACAGCATGGTTAGCACGTCAACATAACCGTACGAAATGACAAAGCAGTGAAGAAAACAAACGGCAACAAGACTGCCACTTACCGATAAGGGAGGCTTTTTCGTGCCGTCGCAAACCTGCGGTACGGTTGTAAAACGATCTCCAGTCGAAGCCTCGATTCAACCTGGAAAATAACACAGGAGAAAAAAAAACGTTGCAATAAGACGTGAGATACATAAAAGAATACTTAAGGAAAACGGATCTGATCTAATTAGAGAGGGTTAATGACATGCAGAGGAGAGCAACTAGGACTCTGAGCAAAACGTGGAGGTATTAGAGGACAAATCGAGATTGAATTGAACAGGTGAAAATGAGACACAATTCTAGGAGGAGGTAGAAGAAGGGTTGGTTGGGAGCACATACGAGAGGTTCTAGCTGACGTGGTGATAAGGAATGATGGTGATTGGTGGGCTCAGGTTTGTTTCCACATCGATTGGTTCTGATTCAACAGAGTTTTGGCAGTAAGTGGTTGGCGTGTAACATTGGCGCTGCTTGTGGATTGGTGGTTTCAATTTGAGGTTTCACAAATTTTCGGTCACGCAGGTAACATTTCGTCGGCTGTGTGATTTTGTCGCTAATCTGAACTCCCAAAACCGCACTGTAACACTCTTTACCACGAGAGACACAAAGTGGGTGTGGACATTTGAGGGGCGACAGGTGACATTTATGTTGCATTTTTGTTGCGCCATACAGGTGACATTCTCGCAACTTTCATACTTTGGTGACAGGTGTTTTTCCGAAGGTGTTCCGAAGGTTTTCCGCAGCTTTTCCGCAAGAAAAGCTACCGTGTACATCTTGGGCCCACAAGGAATTTTGCGATGATGAGGTGACATGCTGTCACACTCGGGGGTTACAAGTGATGTTAAGTGTTGCCTAACTTACACTTGTGAGTCGAGTTTAATCGCTTCCGCATAGTACTTAGACTTAACATGTACTACACCTGGTTATTTTGCCAGAGCAGTAAGGCTTTATTCCAGGTTGGAGGCTCTCGGATGCGGCTGCGGTGGTTGCCGACATAGACGCTACAAAAAGCGGCAGCAATGACTAGTACTTGCTCCTAATCAATTTCCAGAAGGCCTCTAATTCGGTATCGCGGGGCGTCATTTGTCACGTCCTTCGGAATATGGGCTTCTCGAATCTTTTTATGTCATGAATGGAAGGCCTACACATTAACACCTAGATGAGCTTGTTAGTCAACGACTAGCTCGGCAAGGGGTTGGAGGTCGTTTCGGGCGTTTGGCTGGGATGTCCTTTAGCTCCTTACCTTTTCTTATGTGCAGTGCAGCTGCTTGCGCAAGAAGTGGAGAGGCGGAAGCTGGGCTTATGCAAAGCAGGGCAGAGTTTAGCATACCTGGGCTATGCTGATGATACAATGTTAATACTGCAAGGGAAGCAGTAGATAGTAAGGGCAGAGAAGGTTCTTGATAGCTTCGAGAAAATCTCGGGGCTCGCAACTAATAAAGACAAGTCTGTAATACTTCCCTCTGAGGTGAATCGGGACACGGGCATGGGCGGCAGTTTCAAATAGGTCGGGTCGCAGTACACGGAATGGTTGCTGGGTGTCTAGGTCACCCCGGCGAGGAGCAACTTCTCGGCTTGGGAGAAATCACTGGGGGAGGTAACATAGAAGCTGACAAAATGGAAACAGACTTATTTCGTGTACAACAATGGCGAACTGCTATATCCAGCCCAGAATCGCTTTTCAAGCATAGTTTTATCTGCCACCTATGGAGACATGGGGGGAAATCAATAGGTCACTACACAAATTGATCTCGGACAACAACGAAACTTTGGCGAAGTGCTTTCTACACTGGAGTTAAGATCTACTCCATATGCCATGCTGGGGGTGCTTGACCAGAACGCCATGCTCGCATGTCCAGCTGCCGGGCATGTTGGGCCGCTGATGACAATAACCAATCAGCTCAAGTGTCCCCTGATGATGCAGGCAGCGGATCTACCACTGGGGCTGGACTCCTTTATGGCGCATGACAATTTTCGGAGATATTGGGAGGGGAGGAGCCAACGGTTGAAGCAGCTGTGTGAGGTTTTCTTGAGATCTCCGGCCAGTGTTCGCCCGACAGTGACATCGCGAGAAGAAGTGATGCTAGTATGAGTAGTTTTCATCATATCAATTTTAGTGGGCTGTGCCACGCCCGTAGGAGGGCAGCAAAACGCAAAGTGGCTATGGAATATGAGGGTCGGGGACCTGATGAAGTAGCAGCAAGATGGCACTCACGTGAAAAAAACTATGGAGGAGCTAGTAGGCGAACTTGGTGGGAGAGGCCCTACTCGACTAGCGCTGAAATCGTTTGCGGCATTTTGAAAGCTAGAGTACCCTGCTACTGGCCCCTGACACGAGCTCGGCTGGCTTGGCAGCACTTGGTGGTGAGGGTACTCTACAGCTGCCCATTTTCAAAGAAGGGGAGGTGACCTCTTTGTTGGAGATGAAAGCGTGCTAGCACAGGGAGCACATACAAACATACAGGAGATTGAAATGTTGCGACTCTCTAATCATCCCCAGCCAGCAGAGGGATTTCCTCGTTTGTGATCAGAACTTCAGCCTGCCAGTTGGGGAGCGGTTGGACTTCCTCAGCAATCAGCCGGTCTGCCTGCACTATGCCGATGAGGAAACGTTGGAACATTGCCTCTTCACTTGCCCACGCATCCAAAAAGTGGTTGCTGCTTTAAAATGTGCACTCTGCGCATCCAAAGGGTGGCTGCTGCTTTAAAACGAGCACCGTGTCCTTACTGAGGATCTCCTCTTTTGCAAGGCGGGCTCCATCTCAGCGTTCTCCGAGGCAACATTGATCTCCACCACACTTCATCAGCTATGGCTGGAGAGGTGTGAAGCTACCTTAAAGCCATGATCTCAAGTACCACAAATGTTTTGTAGTTGATAGTTGTAGCTTGGCTGCGATTGGTTGACGAGGTGCAAGAAGTGCAGCGAGAGGTGCGAAGGAAACTGAAATCGCTTGTAGGTATGGAATTTGGTTCGGATCCGAAGCCAGAATGCCACAAATTTGTTGAAAATCTCATGTCTTTGAAATTGTTTTGCATTTGGTGTTGGGGCAAAAACTTGGAAGTGTCGCATGCCAAACTGCCAAGCCAAGCAGTCTAATTCGCCTCCAATAACAGGGTAACTCATCGTCAATTATTTCGCAATTAATGCAAGTTTCTTACGTGAGATTCTGGCTTTAAGTGGTTGACGTTTTCGTGTGTGTTGAGTCCTGAGGAAGGTGATATTCACTTTTCGTCAGCATGAAAGGGTGTACATAAAAGCGCGCATGTCAACGTAGTAGAAGCATCAAATGGTCGGTCAGGGCGGCAAGCTTCACAGAGCTCTATTTGAAGAACAACGGTTGCTGATTACGATTCGGATAGTCGATGATAAGAAGTGGGTGAGGACCAAAGCTTTTGAGCCCATCTAGACCAATCCCAGAACGGAGTTTGAACTGTTTGTAGATTTCTTGTTTTGGGCACTACGCCTCTGTCCCCATCACACTAAGTTACGACTGATATTGGTAGGATGCACTTATCTTATCAGTATATGCTATCAATTATATACAAGAGAGAGAGAGAGAGAGAGAGAGAGAGAGAGAGAGAGAGAGAGAGAGAGAGAGAGAGAGAGTGTGTGTGGCGTCAGGGAACACTCCCTATCCGCCTGGGTGGCCTCGGAGTGATTGACCCTATCTCTGAAGCACCCGCTGCCTATCTGGCTTCAGTCGCGGCAGCACACATCCTACTGAGGCAGCTGGACCTGCCAACTGACTGCCTCATGAGCCGAGCGACTCAGCTCCTCTCCCACGATTGGGTCCCACCGCCACCAGAGACCAACCCCAGAGCCACTATGGAGGGTGCCCTCCCTGCTGAAGCCCGAGCAACACTGGAGCAATACAGGGCGGGGAGTCCAGGCACAGGGAACCTGCAGCTGGGGCTGTCGAAGTCTATTAACCAGCGGCGGGCCTTGGAACTCCTAGCGGACACCCTGCAGGACCGGCCGGGGGAGGACAGGGGCCATGCCATCCGCCTCATCAGCCTAAAGGGGGTGGGCGCGGGTGACTGGCTCCATGCCATGCCAACGAGAGGAGACCTTAGCTTATCCCCTGATCAATTCTCGATGGCCCTGGGCCTGCGTTTGGGCATGGAGCTGCCGGTCGCCGAGGTGTGCCCTTGCAAGCGGGAAAACTCGACCATCTCCGACAAAAGCCTCCCCAACCACCTCCTGCGGTGTGGGGATGGCGGTGACGTTGTGAGGACCCACGACGCCCTGGTCTTTGCAGCTCTCAAAATGGCCAAGGATGCGGGTTACAGGACGTTCCATGAGTCCACGGCGTTCTCTCCCCCGGTCCTACGGAAGCGGGCGGACCTGGCCATCCGGGACCAGGAGTCGGGGGAAACATGGGTAACCGATGTCACGGTCACAGATCCCGTACTGCAGAAGCGGGATAAGAGAGCTAGGAAGCCGCCGGGGTGGGCAGCAGAGGAAGCCTCCGAGGGTAAGCACAGGCTCTACGAGGGCCGCCCTAGCTACGCCGGCTTCTTTGGGCTAGCGGTAGAGACTTACGGGGCTCTGGCTAAAGACACGCAGCAGTTCATCCGTATGCTAGCCACCTATGCCGCCAAGACGAAGTACAGGAAGGGACGCCTCACGACGACCGCCGCCCGCCTCAATGCACACTTCAGGCAACGGTGGTCCGTGGTGCTCCAACGCAGCCAGGCGATCTCCCTCCTCTCCAAGTCAAACCGAGCGGCGGAAGCGGCTTTCCCACAGACAGCGGCGGACCCTTGGGCACCTCGGCTAGGAGATCTATGGCAGACCTTGGAGGACGAGTACGAGGAGCGACACGCCCATGCCAGGGCGGCCTGAGGGGTTGAGGGGGCCGGGGAGAAAGGAACATGGTGACAGGAGGAGGATGGGTGGCGGCAGGGGGAGATACAGGGGCGCGGGGAAAAGCAGGAGGGGGTGCGCTGAGTCAGGGTGGGTTAGAGGGAACAAGGATAAGGAAGGGCGTCTCAAGGAAGGTGCGAGGAAGCCGCGGGATGGAGGAGGAGGATAAGGGGAGGTTGTGTGGTTTGGGAGGGACAGGGGACAGGTGGATGTTGGGGGTTCTCATGGTCCTGAGCTGCTGGGGACTGGGCTGCTCTAAGAGTTAGGGGTGCTTAGGATGGATAGGCTTGCTCTGTCTGCTGCTTGTTTAGTTCTGGTTCCCTGGCTGCTCCAATCTCTAGGCAAGCTAGTTACCACCACCTGCAATGCCTGTACCTTGTGACCCATATCAATACATGACTGCTTGAGAGAGAGAGAGAGAGAGAGAGAGAGAGAGAGAGAGAGAGAGAGAGAGAGAGAGAGAGAGAGAGAGAGAGAGAGATGGCATAGTCTTAGTCCTTAGCCATTTCTAGTCCTCTCAACTCTAGGATCTAGCCCTTAGCCATTCCTGGGCCACTTCCCTTGGTATAAAGGCCCTGGATCTAGGCTACGGAGCTCATTATTCACTGGTGAGTTAGGTTCAGTCTCCAAATCCGGCGGCTTGTTCGAGAGAGCGAGAGAGAGAGAGAGAGAGAGAGAGAGAGAGAGAGAGAGAGAGAGAGAGAGAGAGAGAGAGAGAGAGAGAGAGAGAGAGAGAGAGAGATGGCATGGACTTAGTCCTTAGCCATTTCTAGTCCTCTCAACTCTAGGATCTAGCCCTTAGCCATTCCTGGGCCACTTCCCTTGGTATATAAAGGCCCTGGATCTAGGCTACGGAGCTCATTATTCACTGGTGAGTTAGGTTCACTCTCCAAATCCGGCGGCCTTCGGCCGTGCGTGAGGGGTGGCAAGGGGAGAAGCAACACAAGACATATAACAGGATGTGGTACAACAGGGGCCACTAGCAAGTCCGGACAACAACAACACCCCCATGCGAGGAAATTCCGCCAAGGGGAAGCCCAAGGCAAGGCCCAGCACTACAGGAGCCTGCAAGGGAGAAAAACCAGCTACTCGGAGAGGATCCAACACAACCTCCCATCCATCCAGCGAAGGACAGATGCGGCTGCTGATACAAGGCCGAGGGGGGCCTCCCGGGCGGACTCAGCAAGCCTCACCATCGCCCGGGGGCCGGGCCCGAGTGCTGCACCAGGGGCGCCCGGCAAAAAGCCAACCAAGGGGAGATAATGCAGCTTCTCCATTGCCGCCGCCACCGCCGCCGACCGCTCCGACGGTAGCATCCCCCAAATATCCACGCCTTGACGCGCCAAACACACGTGGAGCTGGTCCAGGACGTACGACAGCAACGTCAAGCATGTCCCTACATGCATTACACGCTGCTCGACGTGCAGAGGCGTCGCGCCAGCAGGAGCAGCAATAGGAGGGACTGGTGGGACGGGAGGGATTGGCAGCACATGGGGAGTCGGCGGCTGATACATCGGTGGCTGGGATAGTGGTGTCGGGTTTGGATGAGGCTGCTGCTGCTGGGGGACCCGGGGTGCCGCCGTTGGAGTGTTAGAGACTAAGGACGGAGTCTATGAAGATTAGGAGCCGAAATATCACAAAATCGTTGGTCTCAATTTCTGGACAGAATAGTTGCGCTCACAAGAAACGCCGTCGACAAAAAACGCACCGTTAGAATTCTCTCAAACTTGAATGTTTTGTAGCCCTTGACCAAGGATATCTTTCCCAATTTGAATCGTATCAAAAGATGGAGTATATCTTGAGTTATGATTTTCGGTGCACTAGGGAGTAAGTTGCCACAGGAATTTTAACTCGATCACAAGAGTCTCACAAGTACACACAAGAAAGATAAGAGTAGCTAGAAACCAGGTAGGAGGGTAGAGAAGGACGAGAGGGAAGGTCCCCAAGGAGTCCCCAACCAGGGAAACCCCATAAGCACATTAAATCCCCTCCCACTTTACTTTTGTCACTTTCCCAACCCATGCTATCCACCTTACCCAACTTGGCCACACTTGCCAACCTGGTTTGGCTCCTCCCAACCACTTGGCAGCATCTACAGTGATGTTGACGAATTTCACAACCCCCAAAATTCTATACCCCTTATGGAGTCAACCCCACAACTTCCCATAGTCACCAAAACCAAACATCAAAAGCATACGAACTTCTAACATTCGTAACTTTCTTGTTCGTGCTCCGATTGGAGCGATACTTGGTTCGTCAGAAAGCTCTTGAGCAGAGGAGTCAATTCAGATATCTGCTTAAGCCAAATAACATTCACACACACTCAGAAAATCCAAACCACACCGAACACAAATTCTTGCACACGCTCACACCACGCATGCAACGCACGAACATATGATGGGAGGCAGACATACGTGAATGCGAATGTGAGCATCACTCAACATGGAGGAGACGGACGCGAATGCTGCGGCTGAGGTGACGGAGATGCGCAGGAGGCACTCGGGTTTGCTGCCGGAACTTCTGCCAACTTTGACAGCGGCTCAACCTCACCACCGACAGCGATGCTGCTACCTGCGGATGAGGGTCAGGCTGTGGAGGAACCACAGACGTCGCTGGAGTCGACTGAACCCCAGGCGCCGCTGCTTGCTGAATCCCCGTCACCGCTCGGGCCGGCTGAGATCGCAGCGGTTGTAGCTGAGGCGGCAAGGCAGCATGGAGAGACCCCGAGCGGAGGGAGTGAGTCGACTGCCGCTGAGTCCGCCGGAACTTCTGCTGCTGCCGCGGCCGCAGGCAGGCAGGGGCGCGGCCGGGCAGGGGGCGATAGACTGGGCCCCGGGGCTGGCGCCGCTTCTTGCGAGAAGGCGGGGAGGAAGATCCGAGCCTAGCCTGCGCCAAGGCAGCTCGGAGCAGGGCTGGGACCTGGCGGCCCGGGACCCCTCCTGGGCTGGCTTCAACAAGTGCAGTCGCCACGAGGGCCAGAGCATCAGACGTCATCTCAAGGCGACGCGACAGCACATCGCTTGATGCCTCTCCCGGGATCGCAGGCGGAAGCACCACGGCCAGCGGTTCGGCCGAGTAATGACGTGGCCGCAGAGACGGCGGCGGCCCCAGCGGTGGCGGCGGCGGCAGTGTCGGATCAAAACACGGCGGCGACACAAGGCATTCGGCGCTCCGCACGGCTAGGAGCGATCACGTGGGGACAGCCACGTGGCGGTCGTACGCCCTAGATGTCGGCGAGCCGGGGTAGGCTGGGCGCTGACGGAACCATGGACGGATTGGCGCAGGGCCAGCGCGTGGGGGTGCGCGGAGGCCTCAGGGGAGGACGGGGAGGCCGCGGGCAGACAGGCAGATCAGAGATCCTCGTGAGGACTGGCCCGTGGCGGGAACGCCACAACATGCCCGAGGCGGCCATGGCACCAGCGAATGAGGAGGGAGGAACGACTGAGGACCACGAGTCAGACCCGGAGTTTATGGGTGGCGAGGCGGAGGAGTCTCAAGAAATTTCGTTGGAGGAGGAAGAGCATGCATCAGGGAGGAACCGGCGGGTTGGGGGTAGAAGGGGCACCGACGGTGGTGCACCACACAATCCTGATGGCGCCGAGACCACTGCCACGGAGGAGACAGATGTACCATCCCCGTCCCATTTGGCCGAGGTTGACGCCATCTGGCAATTGGCGGGGGGTTGGAATGTAGACATCCTCCAGAGAGGAGACCAACCCTTCCTCGTCCGCCGTCTGCCTCCTCAGATTTTGGACCGCTACTGTCTGTGCTTGCTAGCTCTACTCCATCGCCTCCAGAAATATCCTACTTGCCCAGGTGGCTGGACTATCCTCCAATTTCTACCGAGACTCACCCTCAGACCCAGGCCAGAGCCAATCACGGGGAGCCGCTGGACAGCTATCGAAGCTCTGCTCCACAAATTCCAACGGGGCAACTGGGATGAGCTCTTCGAGGAGGCTGGGGTCATCCCCGTCAGAGAAGGCCCGATAAGGCAGCGGGCCAACGAGGAAGGGGTTTGTGCTAGAGCTGAAGGATTGGTTAACAAAGGCAACATCTCGAAGGCTGTTTCGGCTTTGAAAACCAGCCCTTTAGCGGAGCCCACACCCACAACCCTGGAAGCACTCAGATCGAAGCATCCAACGGCCGGAATTCCAACCCCTACGTGGGTTACCGGAGTGTCAAACTCCGACCTCGATATCCCGCTGGACACACTTCGCGAGGTCCTGGTGAAATGCCCGAATGGGGTGGGGGCAAGGCCCTCGGGTACATGTTTTGAACATCTGCGTGACCCGGCTCTGGCTAACGAGGAGCTGTTTCGCCTTTTCGTGAGAGTGGTCAACCTTCTCCTCGGCACCTTCCAACCCCAGCAAGTGAGGGACCTGCTGCTTCCCTCCCGTCTTATCGCGCTGGAGAAACCCAATGGAGGAGTAAGGCCAATAGCGATCGGCGAGGCACTGCTAAGAGTAGTGGCAAAGGCCGCGCTGGCAACCCTAGGAACTAAAATTAGAGAATTCTTCTTACCGGTGTAGTACGGGGTGGCAGTACCAGGAGGGGTAGAGTGTATCATTCACTCAGTCCGCGCACTGCTACGGGAAGACGAGAGTCGCGTGGCCCTGCAGTTAGATGTTGAAAATGCCTTCAACAGCGTGGAACGACCAGCATTCTTAGGGGCGCTTCAATGGTCGAACCTCAGCCCGCTCCTTCCGCTAGTACGAAACCTCTACGAGGGCCCATCCCGTCTGCTCGTCGACTATTGCCTAGGCGTTGACTACATACAGAGCTCGCAGGGCGTGAGGCAGGGCGATCCACTCGGGCCACTTCTGTTCGCAGCTGAAATCCAACCAACCCTACTAAGCATCGCAACCACGATGCCGGAAGTGGCGGTCATGGCCTACGCTGATGATATCACGGTGGTCGGTCCACGGGAGGCAGCCAGCACGGCTTTCACGGCGATCACCAGCAAACTGGCGGAGTTTGGTGCCAGTTGCAACCTCGCTAAATCGTCGGCGTGGACGGCGGCGGGTGGGGAAAGAATCGCAGAGCTGCCGAGGGAACTTTGCGCCTCACCAGGAGGTATTAAGGTGCTGGGCAGCTCTGTATAAACTGAGGACTTTGCACCTACCAAGTATGGGCGACACTTGAAGACGCGGCCTCAACCCTGCCGCTCATCAGCAGGCTCAACCCGCAGCACGCGTTGCTGATCCTCTTGCGCAGCATCTCGCGTAGGATCTCATATCTGCTACACACGACGCCGGTGGGGGCACTGAGCATGGAGGAGTGGAGAGAGTGGAGCGAGGCCCTGGTGGGATCTGCACTCACAGCAGCAAAGTTACGCATCCCCACCTCGGAGCTCGAGCAGAGCCTGCTGTGGCGCCAGGCGACGTTACCGATTCGGCTGGGCGACTTAGGGATTATTGACCCGGTATCAGAGGCTCCGGCCGCCTACATCGCTTCGGTAGCAGCGGCACACCACCTCCTGTTGCACCTGAACCTCCCTCCAGACTGCCTACTGCACCGAGCCACAACCCTGCTGTCACATGACTTGAACCCTCCGCCCCCTGACACCAACCCCTTGGCTCCCCTGGAAGCGGGCCTCTCGGTTTTTGCGCAAGCTGCACTTAGTCAGTTCCGGTCAGAAAACCCAGGGACAGGCAACCTCCAGCTCCGCCTGTCCAAGTGCATCAACCAACAGTGGGCGATTGACCTCCTAGGAGACACAGTCACGGACCGGCCAGGCGCCAACAGGGGGCACGCGATTTGGCTGATCAGCTTGGAAGGGACGGGGGCGGGGGATTGGCTCCATGCGGTGCCAACGAGAGCTGACCTTACCATCTCCCCTGGTCAGTTCTCCTTGGCCCTAGGCCTGCGCCTAGGCATGCAGCTCCCAGTGGCCGAATTGTGTCCGTGCAAGCGGGATGGTGCGACAATCTCGGACAAGAGCCTTCCTAATCGCCTGCTACGTTGCCAAGATGGGGGGGACGCGGTGAGAACTCATAATGCGCTGGTGTTCGCGGCGCTGCGCATGGCGAAAGAGGCAAGTTACAAGGTTTTCCATGAAACCTCAGCCTTCTCGCCACCCGTGCTCAGGAAAAGGGTGGACCTGACCATTCGGGATGAGGAGTCGGGGGAGACCTGGGTGATAGACGTCACGGTGACAGATCCGGTGCTTCAGAATAGGGACCCGAGAGCACGCAGGCCGCCTGGCTGGGCGGCAGAGGAGGCATCACAACGGAAACACTGCTTGTATGAGGGGCGACCCAGCTACGCGGGCTTCTTCGGCCTGGTTGTTGAGTCCTATAGTGCAATAGCGTCGGATACGGCACAGTTTCCTCGTATGTTGGCCACACATACGGCAAAGACGAAGTTTAGGCAGGGCCGCCTCACCACCACTGCTGCCCGACTTAATGCGCACTACCGGCAGCGTTGGTCGGTAATGCTGCAGCGGAGCCAGGCCATCTCTTTGCTGTCGAAGTCTAACCGAGCAGCCGAGGCAGCATTCCCACAGTCGGCGGCTGACCCCTGGGCCCCACGGCTGGGGGACTTGTGGCAAATGACTCAAGACGAATATGAGGAGCGGGAAGCTCCGGCCAGAGCGGCTTAGAGGGGCAGGAGGGAAAAGAGGGTGGCGGTAGGAAGATGAAGGGATAGTGCCGGGGTGAAGACAGGGGCGGGAGGGTTTCGCTTGGAAGGAATCATGGGATAGGAGGAGAGTTGGGTCTTCTCTTCCCGCCGGATTTGTAGTGAGAATGAACTCACCACAGAAGGGCCTTGGGAAGGGCCCAGGGATGCTGGCGGGACAGGGCAAGGCTGACCAGGAGGGCCGGCATAGTGGGGGTTCCTAGAGCTCAAGGATGGCTGCCGCGATCCCAGCCTGCTTGCTTGCGTTTTTTGTGACATGTTTACTCGCTTGCATGCCTAGATGAACTCTAGGATTGCCTTGCCTCTTCTACCCTCAAGGTCCTGACCTGCCGGTACCGTTGGTTTGCCAGCCCGACCTCCCACTGGCTACTAATTGTGCCTACCTTGGCCCTGCCTCGCATAACCGGTTGCTCATAAGACTAGGCCTGTTAAGTACTTTGCTCTTGCCAATGCCTGTACCTCTATGAAACTATCATTGAAGGACTACTTGAGAGAGAGAGAGAGGGAGAGAGAGAGAGAGAGAGAGAGAGAGAGAGAGAGAGAGAGAGAGAGAGAGAGAGAGAGAGAGAGAGAGAGAGAGAGAGAAAGAGAGAGAGAGGGAACCTAGGCTCGGGGAATCTGCAGTTAGGACTGTCCAAAGCCATCAACCAGCGGCGGGCAGTGGAGCTGCTGGCGGACACACTCTAGGACCGGCCGGGGGAGGATAGGGGCCATGCTATCCGCCTCATAAGCCTCAAGGGGGTCGGGGCCGGTGACTGGCTCCATGCCATTCCAACGAGGGGTGACCTTACACTCTCACCCGGTCAGTTCTCGTTGGCTCTTGGCCTACGGCTGGGGATGGAATTGCCGGTAGCTGAGGTGTGCCCCTGCAAGCGAGGAAACTCTAGCATCACGAACAAGAGTCTTCCCAACCATCTCCTTCGGTGTGGGGATGGGGGGGATGCCATAAGGACTCACGACACCCTGATCTACGCAGCCGTACGGATGGCCACAGATGCGGGGTACAAGATTTTTCATGAATCAGCGGCCTTCTCCCCACCGGTCCTCCGCAAGCGCGCGGACCTAGCAATCCGAGATCAAGAGTCGGGGGAAACATGGGTGACCGACGTCCTAGTCACGGATCCAGTACTACAGAGGTGGGACACGCGGGCGCGCAAGCCGCCAGGGTGGGCGGTAGAAGAAGCTTCGGAGGGGAAACACAGGCTCTATGAGGGCCGCCCTAGCTACGCCGGTTTCTTTGGGCTGGCGGTCGAGACCTAAGGAGCCATGGCCAAGGACACGGTGCAGTTCATCCGAATGCTTGCCACACATGCAGCCAAGAAGAGGTACAGGCAGGGGCGCTTCACCACCACCGCAGCCCGTCTAAACGCACACTACAGGCAGCGGTGGTCCGTGGTGCTCCAGCGCAGCCAGGCGATCTCCCTGCTCTCAAAGTCTAACCGGGCAGCAGAGGCGGCCTTTCCACAGACGGCAGCAGACCCATGGGCGCCTCGGCTGGGGGACCTCTGGCAGACTCTGGAGGATGAGTACGAGGAGCGGCATGCCCCAGCCAGGGCAGTCTAAGGGGCCGGGGGGGAAGGACTGGGGGGGCCCAGAGGGGTTGATCAAGGGGGGGGAAAGGAAGCAAGTGGAAGGAAGGTGAGCGGAAGCTGCGAGGCGGGAGATGGGGAGGACAGGGGCTAAGGCAGGGGGAGGGCTATAGGACAGGAGGAGCAGGAGGTCTCCAGGGACCGGAGTTGCTGCTGCTGCTGGCCGTTTAGGGGACTAGTGTGCACATACACACGGCATACCTTGCAGGCATTGTTTTGCTGACTTGCTTGCTTGCTTGTTTGATAGTTGCTAGTTTCCAGTACCTAGTTGCCTACATGCCTAGACAGATTATCTACTACCACTCCCTGCCTTGCCTGTACCTGTTGACCACTATCAATACATGACTGCTTGAGAGAGAGAGAGAGAGAGAGAGAGAGAGAGAGAGAGAGAGAGAGAGAGAGAGAGAGAGAGAGAGAGAGAGAGAGAGAGAGAGAGAGAGATGGCATAGCTCAGTCCTTAGCCATTTCTAGGCCTCTCTTCCCTGGGATCTAGTCCTTAGCCATTTCTAGGCCTGTTTCCTTAGTATAAAGGCCCTGGATCTAGGCTGGTGAGCTCATTATTCACTGGTGAGTTAGGATCACTCTCCAAATCCGGCGGCTCGTTCGAGAGAGAGCGAGAGAGAGAGAGAGATGGCATAGCTCAGTCCTTAGCCATTTCTAGGCCTCTCTTCCCTGGGATCTAGTCCTTAGCCATTTCTAGGCCTGTTTCCTTAGTATAAAGGCCCTGGATCTAGGCTGGTGAGCTCATTATTCACTGGTGAGTTAGGATCACTCTCCAAATCCGGCGGCTCGTGCCGGCCGCCTTCGGCGGCCGCCGCTCGCCAGCGCGGCCTTCGGCCGCGCGTGAGGTGTGACAAGGACCAGAGGGGACAAGTCTATAATTATGAAAGGCTACAACATGCGCAAGTGACAACACACAACAAGAGCAACACCCCCAGACGAGGAGACACCGCCATGGGGAAGCCCAGGGCCAGGCCTGCAACCAAGCAGGCAGGCACAGGGAAAAAGGCCGTTACTCGGCCAGGATCCAACTCAACCGGCCGTCCATCCAGCGTAGCACGGATGCGGCGGCCGGTACCACGTCCCGTGGGTCCTTCAGGGCGGCAAGAACAAGCCGCCTCAGCGCAGCAGGACCAGGTCCCAAGGCAGCGCCAGGGGAGTCCGGGACCAGCCCAATCAAAGGCAGCATCTCCAGCATCTGCATCGTCGCTGCCACACCCTCCTCCTGCTCAGTTGCCGACAACACCGGAGGCACCTCCCCAGGACGTATCTGCCGCAGCTGGAAAAGGTGCAGCTGGTCGAGGACCATTGCCAACAACGTCAGGCATGTCCCCACTTGCCCAACGCGCTCAGCGACGCGGTGGGCCCTGCCCCGCGGCGGGGAGCCCGGCGGCGAAATCCCCTCCGGAGACAGTGGGGGGGAGGGATCAGGACCGACAGGCGGAGGAGGAGACGATGGCAGAGTTGACGGCGGGGGCGACTGCACACCTGGAGCCTCCTCTGCCCTCATATACCCCATCACCTCCCACGGGATTGGGATCGGCCTCCCGCCAAGACACATCTGCGGGCTCTCCAACGGCGCCGGTGTGGGTACGGCCGACGAGGAGGGCTGAGGTACAGGAGACGCCGAGGGACGAGGCGGCGGCGGTTGCGGTGGAAAGGGGAAGCGTCGCAGCGGCGACGGCGTCGGTGGAGGTGGTGGGTGAGGTGGCTGCTGCCGCGGAGGTGCCAGCGGAGGCTGTGACGACATTGGGGCGGGCGGGCGGAACTGCCGCCGCTTTTGGCGGCGGCTCAACTTCACTTTCTGCCAACCACCAGGGGGCACAACTGCAGACACTGGAGCTGGGTCCGGCGGTGGATCTGGAACCGTCGGAGGCGGTGGCGTTGTCTGCGTCACCGGCGCCGGTACCGGCGGCGGTCTTGGCTGCGGCGATGACTGCTGCGACCGCGGCAGGGAACCAGGCCGACGCCCCGGTCGAGGGGGAGGTACCGGTGGCCGCTGTGAGCGCCGGAACATCTGCTGCCGCCGAGGGCGCAGACACGCAGGAGCGCGACCAGGCGGCGAGCGGAAGACGGGGTCACGGGACCGTCGCCCCTGTACACGCCGCTCGCGGGAAGGGCGGGAGGAGGCTCCGTGCCCAGCCAGCGCCGAGGCGGCCCGGAGCAGGGCTGGGGCCTGGCGCCCCGGGACCCCTCCGGGGCTGGAGTGAGCAAGAGGAGTCGCCACTAACACCAGAGCGTCAACCTCCATCTGTGGGACAAGAAAGAGAGGAAGGCGACGAGGAAGCTGACGTCAGGCACGTGGCAGGACACATCAGCCCGGAGGCAGGGACTACCCGAGGCCCACAGCGGGAAACACGGAGCTCCACCCGCCCACAAGGGATTACCTGGGGCCGTCCGAGGCTGGGACTAGCGAGACAGACACACTCACCATGGATCCCGGCGGGAAGAGCACCACAGGCCGGACGAGGGGGGCGGAACGACGAGAGCAGGACCGGGGAGGGAGCACCGATCCGTGGGGCCCAAGGCGGAGGACGCGGGGCAAGAGGTGGAAGAAGGGGCGGGGGCGCAATCGTCGGCGGAAGAGAGGCACTTGTGAGATCGGGAACGTGGCGGGAACGCCACGACCGCCCGGAGCAGGAGGCACCACCGACGAATCAGGAGGAGAGGGACACGGGGAATGGGGAGGATGGGGGGGATTATGTAGCCGAGACCCCCGAAACCTCAGAAGAGATCTCGTTGGAGGCGGAGGGAGACACTACAGGAAGAGAGAGGGGACGGAGAGCAATTGGGAGACACCCCCAGGACAGAAACCTTGGTGGGGGAAACCCCCAGGACAGAAACCCTGGTGCAAGAAACCCCCAGGAGGGAAACCACCATGAACGGGGAGAGATCGGAGCAGTGACGAGTGAGAGCCAGAGAGAAACCGGGCAACCTACCGTACAGTCACCGGCGGAGCTGGTGGCGAACGAGGCCATCTGGCAGCAGGCGGCCACGTGGGAAGTTGCCCCACTTCAGCGAGGGGACCAACCTTTCTTGGTTCGGAGGATGCCCCCCAAAATTTTGGAAAGCTACACCCTCTGCGTGCTGGCACCACTCCTACGCCTGCAGAAAAACCCCGACTGTCCAGGTGCATGGGTGATCCTGCAATTCTTACCGAGGCTGACCTTGCGGCCCCTTCCCGAACCGGTTCAAGGAAGCCGGTGGGTTGGAATTGAGGGAAGGCTACACCGGTTCCAGCAAGGCAGCTGGGCAAAACTCTTCGAGGAGGCGAAGGTCATCCCCGATACGGAGAACCCGTCACGCCACCAAGCCGATGCCGCTGGACTCTGTGCTAGGGCGGAAGGACTTATGAAGAAGGGTAACATCTCGAAGGCAGTTGCAGCGTTACGCGCAACCCCACTCGCCGAAACCACACCAGCGACACTCGCTGCACTGCGGGCGAAACACCCCGATGCTGCATCGCCCCCGGCAAGGTTCGTTTCCGGCTACACTCATTCGGAGCTGCGGGTAACACCAGATGACCTCCGTGAACTACTCAAGCGATGCCCGAACGGAGTGGGAGCAGGCCCATCAGGTACTTGCTTCGAACACCTCAAAGACCCTGCGCTCGCGAGTGAGGAGGTGCTCATACTCCTCGCGCAGATTATCAGCTACCTCCTTAGCACCTTCCAGAGCCAGGCGGTTCGCGACTTGCTTCTGCCCTCAAGACTCATCGCTCTAGAAAAACCGGGAGGAGGCGTGAGGCCCATCGCGATGGGAGAAGCAATACTCCGCGTAGTGGCAAAGGCGGCTTTGAGGGAATTAGCGCAGACCATTCGCGAGTATTTTCTCCCCGTTCAGTTTGGGGTGGCAGTCACTGGCGGCGCAGAGTGCATCGTCCACTCAGTCCGATCGCTGCTTCAGGAGGACGAGAGCCGAGTAGCGCTACAGCTCGATATTGAGAACGCCTTCAACAGTGTCGAACGGCCGGCATTCTTTCAGGCGCTCTCGCAATCGAGCCTGTTATCACTCCTACCCCTCGTACGCACGCTTTACGACGGCCCGTCTCGGCTCTTAGTGGACCACAAGCTCGGCGTCGATCAGATCATGAGCAACCGAGGAGTCCGCCAGGGTGACCCGCTCGGTCCGCTCCTCTTCGCAACGGCGATCCAACCGACGCTTCTGAGCACGGCGACGCTCCTCCCCGAGGTGGCGATTGTCGCCTACGCCGACGACATCACCATTGTGGGCCCTCGGGACGCGGCCTATGAGGCCTTTGGGACCATCACAAGGGAGCTCCGATCGGTTGGCCTCCGCTGCAACATCGCCAAGTCCTCGGGGTGGGGACCGGATGCGGAAGGAGGGAATGAGATACCACCACCGCAGGGCCTGGCCATGAACACCAACGGCATCGGAGTTTTGGGAAGCCCGATTGGCACGGCCGACTTCTGCACCGATAAGGCACAGACAAGCCTTACAGAAGCCGCCGCACCGCTGCCCCTGATTGCTCAGCTGCACCCACAGCACGCTATGCTAATACTCTCGCGGAGCATTTCCCGCAGGATATCGTACCTGCTGCGGACCACCCCGGCTACAGTGCTGGAGAAGGAGGAGTGGAGGTCTTGGAGTGAGACTCTGTTGGCGACAGCTCTGGCGGCAGCAAAGCTACGGGTCCCAGCGAGTGAGCTGGAACAGAGCCTGTTGTGGCGGCAAGGAACCCTACTCGTCAGGTTGGGGGGGCTAGGCATCATTGACCCTGCCTCGGAGGCACCGGCAGCCTACATAGCGTCCCACACCCTACTGCGGCAGATGAACCTGCCAGAGGCGTACCTGCTGAAGAGGGCGGTCACGCGGCTCGACCATGCGTGGAGCCCGGCCCCACCCGAGGTCAACCAGCTAGCCCCGCTGGAGGCAGCACTCCCGGCGTCAGCACGCTCCACACTACAGGCGTTCAGGGAGCAGCCAGCAGGACAGGGCAACCTTCAGCTACTACTCTCCCGCCACATCTATGAGAGATGGGCAGCGGAACTACTGGCTGACACGATCAAAGACCGCCCAGGCGGACACCGCGGGCACGCCATCCGCCTCATCAGCCTACAGGGGGCGGGGGCAGGGGACTGGCTGCATGCCGTGCCTACGAGAGCTGACCTTACATTTGCCCCTGGTCAGTTCTCCTTGGCGCTGGGGTTCCGCTTAGGCATGTCCCTGCCGGTCACTGAGAAGTGTCCCTGCAAGAGAGAATACTCTGACATCAACGACCCGAGTCTGCCGAACCATCTCCTTAGGTGCGGGTACGGGGGCGACGTCGTTAGAACGCACAACGCGCTAGTGTTCGCAGCACTCAGGATGGCAAGGGAAGCGGACTTCACGTGCTTCCACGAGACATCGGCTTTTTCCCCACCGATCCTCAGGAAGAGGGGAGATCTGGCGATTCGAGACAGGGAATCAAACGAGACCTGGGTTACAGACGTGACAGTGAGTGACCCTGTGCTCCAGCTGCGCGACACCAGGGCACGGAAGCCACCAGGATGGGTGGCTGAGGAGGCCTCGGCTAGGAAGCACAGGGAATACGAGGACTGGCCAGACTACGTCGGCTTCTTTGGCCTCGCAGTTGAGACGTATGGGGCCCTGTCCTCGGACACACAGGAGTTCCTACGGCTACTGGCCACCGCAACGGCTAAGAAGAAGTACCGCCAGGGGAAGTTGACAACGACGACTGCACGACTCACTGCACACTACCGGCAGCGCTGGTCTGTGATGCTGCAGCGATCCCAGGCAACGTCCTACCTGAACAAGTCAAACCTATCTGATGAAGCAGCGTTCCCCCAGGCTGCTAGGGACCCTTGGGAACCTAGCCTGGGGGACCTCTGGCAAGTGCTGGAGGATGAGCTGGAGGTTGTTATGGCTCAGTAGGCGGGAGTAGGTGTGGGCCAGTGATGTAGCCATGGCTTGTCGGCTGCATGTCTGGCCTGAATGACCAGCTTGCCTCGACTGCTGGCCGTGCTTGGCCTTGCCCTGCAGTGCTTTGCTTTGCTGGTTTGCTGGTTGCTTTGTCGGCCTGGCTTGCCTCACATGACCGTCCTGTCTGTGTGCAGATGTCCTGCTCGTATCACGCTCCTGCCATGCATGATGAGTAGCCCCAAATGCCTAGGCCTGCCTAGCTCTATTCCTGCCATGCCTGTACCCCTATGAACCTATCAATGAAGGACTGCTTGAGAGAGAGAGAGAGAGAGAGAGAGAGAGAGAGAGAGAGAGAGAGAGAGAGAGAGAGAGAGAGAGAGAGAGAAGCACAGAGGATGGGCGGCTAAAGAGGCATCTGCGAGGAAGCACAGAGAGTATGAGGACCGCCCGGACTATGTAGGCTTCTTTGGCCTGGCGGTTGAGACGTATGGGGCGCTGTCCTCCGACACACAGCAGTTCCTACACCTCCTAGCCACCTCGGCAGCCAAGAAGAAATTCCGCCAGGGGAAGCTGACAACGACCACGGCCCGGATCACGGCACACTATCGACAGAGGTGGTCGGTCATGCTGCAGCGCTCCCAGGCGACCTCCTACCTGAACAAGTCCAACCTGGCCGACGAGGCAGCGTTCCCCCAGGCTGCAAGGGACCCTTGGGAACCGACGCTCGATGGCGCGGCCTTCGGCCGCGCGTGAGAGGACATCAAGCGCAGGCACACACTGTGATTCATATTCAAAAGCAGTAAAAGCATGGCATTCCCTACGTCAGCCTAGACAAGCAAAGCAACCATGGAGCAACCGGAGCCCGCCCCTACATGCGGTGAGCTCCAAGGGCGTGAAGAACGCCCGTCAGGGAGCGCCACAGCTCCCGGACCACAAGTGTGCTTGCGCCGATCGCCGCGGCTCCAGATCCTGCGCGCAAGTGCCGCCTCAAACCACGGACAGCCTCGTCAAGCTATCCCGCGGCAGCAGCGCCTCCCTCCGCGGGCGCAGCCAGCACGGGCGCCAGCATCACCGAGAGCTGATCTACCGCGTCCAGGCACGTCTCACGCTGGCGCCTACGAAGGGTCTCGGGAGGGATCGCGGGGAGAGATGAGTGCGCCAGCACCTGAATTAGCAGCAGCGCGTGCAGACTCTCCGCGAGGCGGTGGAGCTGTCCGAGAGTCGCCTCGGGAACGCGCGTCTGCGGAGGCTGAAGAGCCTCCGCTAAGAACTGGAACGGCTCTTCGACTGCAGCAGAAGGAGGGTACTGCCCTCCCCCCGAGCCGCCACCTGCGGCCACAAACTCCACCCCCGCAACAGGCGGAACCGGCGGCAGGTGAAGACGCGATCCAGGGGCGGGGGCCGAAGCAGCGGGAGCAGGAGCCTCCGGGAATGGACTCTGCGGTGGCGGTGCAGCGACAGGCTGCGGACTTGACGAGAGCACATGCTAGCAAGGAGCCTCGGGGGTCGGCGAGGCGCGCATCGATCTGCTCTGACTCTGAGCCGCCCTCTCCTCGTGCACGGCCCTTGACACCTCCCGGTGAAGGTCTGCCATCGTCACGGGCGGACGATACCCGCCCCCACGCCCGCGGGGACCCCTCCGGTCCCCCTGGCCTCCGAGGTGTGCGGGCCAGTGCGACTGCTGTTGATAGCGGCGGGGAGAATCGCGCCGGCGGCGAGACGACCTGCGCTCCTGGTGGGACGCGGGCGAATGGGGACGCGACTGGCGCGCAGGCTGGCCAGTCTGCGCAACAGGGAGAGCCTCAGAAGCAGGGTGACCCACTGAGGAAGGCGCCAGCAATGGGGCCGGGCCGCCAGTGGTGGCGGACGCCGCCTGCAGGGACGAGGCAGAGGCCGGAGCAGGCGCGCCATGGACAACAGCAGGCGGCGCAAAGGGCACGCCAGGGAAAGGAGCGGGCGTGTCAGGGACAGCAGCAGTCGGGGGAACGGGCAGGCCAGGAGCGGGAGCAGGCGCTCCAGGGACAGCAGCAGGCGGCGCAACGACCACGCCATGGGCGTGAACAGACACGGCAGGAGCAGCAACAGGCGGCGCAACGGAGCCAGGCGCAGGAACGGGCGAGACACCAAGATCCCCCCCAAGGCCAGACGCCTGCGGATCTTCGCGAAGAACCGGGGGAGCCACCGGAACAGGAGCAGCAGACGGGACGGCCTGAGCAAGGACCTGGGCTGCAGGACCAGACCCCCCCGCAGCAGACGGGACCGCGCGTTCGGGGAGAAGAAGCTTTTCAGAGACTGTTGTCGAGGGCCTCGGAGCCGGTGGCACAGGAGGCTTCGTCGCCATGGTCCCCGTTTCGGGGACTGACGGGGGCTTGGCGACGACTGCCGACCAGGCGGCAACGCGCTCTGGCGACGGCTCAGGAGCTCCGGCAATCACCATCGCAGGCGCAGGGAGGTCGCGGGGCGGGAAGGCGTACGGAAAGCGGAGCGGGCGGAGGCCCGGAAAACGGTTACCAGGCGGCGGCTAGAGTGGCTTTAAATAACTTAGAGGCAGCTAATGAAGAAGACGAGATACGGGATCCCTCTTATAGGGAGGAAACTGCAGCCCCGAGCGAGACTGACGAGGGCGAGGAGGAGGAAGGCGGGACGAGGTCGAGAGAGAGATCGAGGAGAAGGGAAGCAACTGAGGGGCAAACACGCGTGCAGAGGCCCCGGGGGACACACACACCGTCTGATGCTGATCGGACGGGGGAGCTCCCAACCATAGCCTCCCCTGCGCGATCGGGCCGCGCTCGGAGAAATCGGACCGCGAATGCAGATGCTGCTACACGCTCAGCCGCTCAGACGCCCCGCTATTTTTCGCCTGACGAATTGGCGAAGCGAGCCTACCTGTTCGCCTCTGTTGGGAATTGGGATATTACAGCGCTATGCGACAGCCGTCAGCCTTTGCTGTCGCGGCGCTTACCGCCAAATTTGTGTCAGCTGTTCTCGCTGGCGTTACTGACGCCGTTACTGCACCTCTCACGAAACCCCGAGTCAGAGACAGGGTGGCGCCTGCTGTTGTTTCTCCCGCACCTAACACTTCGCCAAACCTCGCCTCGACGACCGAATTGGCCAGAAATCAAGGCCCGACTCCGAGCCTTCCAGCGTGGCGAATGGGAACAGTTGTATCAGGACGCGTTAGACGCAGTCAACACACCTCCCCCGCCTCGACATCAGCCCGATGCAGCTGGTGTGCTCAGCCGAGCCGAAGGACTGGCGAAACGTGGCAGCCTGCGACGGGCCGTGCTGGCCCTAGAGTCAACGCCCGTCTGTACCCTGAGCCCCGAAATCCTGGAGGAGCTGCGTTCGAAGCACCCGCCTGCTGAACCCGGGGAGGTGACATGGCCAGCGCCACAAGGGTCAACGCTTTCAATCCCGCACGCTGACTTCGCCAAGATGCTGGGTAAATGTGAAAATGGAGTTGGAGCCGGGCCGTCGGGCATGACATTTGAGCACCTGCGCGATGCGGCAATCATAAATGCACTGGTCAGCACCCACCGGCACGCCTTAGTAAACACCATCCTGGGAGGAAATTTGCCAGCCTCGGTGGCAAACCTCCTCACTGCGTCGTGACTCATAGCCTTGGCCAAACCGGGGGGAGGGGCCCGGCCAATAGCGATAGGCGAATGCCTCACGAGGCTGGCTGCCAAGGCGGCCCTGTCAGCGATGGGAGAAGCTGCCCGCGATTTCTTCTTGCCTCTACAGTACGGCATTACAGACCCCTCGATCGAAGGGGTGTACGGCTATACCGCGAGCTTCACACATGCCGCCCTCTTTCTGGCATCACTAGAGTGTGCCCCTCATGGCGCGCTGACACAGGCCCGGGACCACATGCTGCTGCCTGCAGACGTCAACACTCCCCTTCATGAGTGACTCACCGAGTGCGAAGCCGCGTTACCCCTGGAGGCACGAGAAATCCTGGAGAAGGAACGGCTGAAGCGGTCGGATGTGAGACTACAACATGCGCTGGCTTTGCAGGTGCACGGGAGCAGATACGCTGTGCAGGTTCAAGAGACACGGCAGATGGAGCTGAACCCCCTGAGTGGACACACACAGCGGATGTTTTCAATGACCGGTTACGGGACCGGGGACTGGTTGACAGCCATCCCCATTGCGGCGAACCGAAGGATAGGGCCCATTCACTTCTCCAATGCTGTGCGCTTCAGGCTGGCCCTTCCTTTCTCCACGCCTAAAAACTGCGACTGCTCTGACCATACCGCTATCCTAGACCCCCGCCTCCCTAACCACCTTCTCCGTTGCGGCACGGGCAAGCACCGCATCAACACCCACAACGAGCTGCGGGACGCTTGCATAAGCATGGCCCAAGATGCGGGGTTCATTGTCCATAGCGAGACCTCGGCATACTGCCCCGTTGAGGAATAGACCGCGGACTTTACGATGACGGACAAGAGCAGCGGCGCTGTCTACGTCTGCGACGTCACCATCACAGATCCCATTAGCACTAGAGACCCGGAGGCACAGAAGGGCAGGGGCTGGGCGGCGCGGGAGCAGGCTGACAAGAAGATCAAGCACTACGCTGCCCGGCCAGAGACGGTGAACTTCTTCCCTCTAGCGGTGGATACTTACGGCTGCCCGTGTGCTGAGGTGCCAGTTTTCCTGAAGCTATTGGCGGACACTGCAGCTCGGCGCCACTTCAATGCCGACTCCAAATCATTCTATGCTGCAAAGTTCCTGCACCAGTTCAGGCAACGTTGGTCAGTGGCCCTCCAAAGGGCTCAATCTGTGGGCCCCCTGCTCAAATTAGGGGAGGCTGCGGCAGTGGAGAACCCGCCCGTGGGGGGGATTGGAGACGAGTTGCACCTTGGGGACTGCTTTGCAGTCATTGAGCCCCTAGTGGATTTGTAGATTTGTGGTGCTTGTGCCTTGCATGTTAGCTATCTATACCTCAATGACCTGCATGCTTGTACTTGGCCGCTATATCAATACAAGGACCATTAGAGAGAGAGAGAGAGGGGCTTAGTGACTTAGCCTCTGCTGCAAGCCTCTCCAGCCCCCCAAGCCTCTCTAGTCCTAGTATAAAGCCTTAGAGGCTCTCTTTCAGCCGTCATTATTCAGTTCTTTGGTGGGTTTCTCTCCTAACCGAGCGGCTGAGAGAGGAGAGAGAGAGAGAGAGAGAGAGAGAGAGAGAGAGAGAGAGAGAGAGAGAGAGAGAGAGAGAGAGAGAGAGAGAGAGAGAGAGAGAGAGAGAGGCTTAGTGACTTAGCCTCTGCTGCAAGCCTCTCCAGCCCCCCAAGCCTCTCTAGTCCTAGTATAAAGCCTTAGAGGCTCTCTTTCAGCCGTCATTATTCAGTTCTTTGGTGGGTTTCTCTCCTAACCGAGCGGCTGAGAGAGAAGAGAGAGAGAGAGAGAGAGAGAGAGAGAGAGAGAGAGAGAGAGAGAGAGAGAGAGAGAGAGAGAGAGAGAGAGAGAGATGGCCTAGGACTAGTCCTTAGCCGTTTTTCAGCCCTCTCTAGTGTAGGATCCAGTCCTTAGCCGTTTTACTGGTGAGTTCAGTTTACTCTCCAAAACCGGCGGCTCGCTCGAGAGAGAGCGAGAGAGAGAGAGAGAGAGATGGCCTAGGACTAGTCCTTAGCCGTTTTTCAGCCCTCTCTAGTGTAGGATCCAGTCCTTAGCCGTTTTTCAGCCTAGTACCCTAGTATATAGTCCCTAGATGCTCCCTTCTGAGCTCATTCTTCACTGGTGAGTTCAGTTTACTCTCCAAAACCGGCGGCTCGCGCCGGCCGCCTTCGGCGGCCGCCGCTCGCCAGTGCGGCCTTTGGCCGCGCGTGAGGGGAGGCAAGGAAAAGGGACGGCAAGGACTATAGCAGCAAGTGATACAACATGCAAGGGTAGCATCCTACAACAACAGCACCACCCCCGGGCGTGCCTACACCGCCATGGGGAAGCCCAAAGCCAGGCCTGCCTCACAGGGGGCCGGCAAGGGGAAGCCACCCCCTACTCAACCAGGATCCAGCAAAGTCGCCCGTCCAACCAGCGTAGGACGGATGCGGCAGCGGCTACAAGGTCGAGAGGGTCCTCCTGGGCAGACTCGGCAAGCCGCGCCAAAGCACCAGGGCCGGGCCCGAGGGCAGCTCCGGGGGAGCCCGGTGCAACGCCAATCAGCGGGAGGTAATGCTGCAACTCCTCCGCTGCCGCCACCGCCGCCGTCTGCTCCGCTGGCTGCATCGCCCCGATCTGCACCTCCTGCTGCACCAGGGTCACGTGAAGCTGGTCGAGCACATACGACAGGAGTGTCAAGCACGTCCCCACGTGCATCACGCGCTGCTCGACGAGAGTTGGGGGCTCACCAGGAACCACGGCAGGAGGAGGAGGCGGTACGGGAGGTGTCACCGGCTGCCATGGGCGCTGCAGAGGGGGGCTGCCATACAAGTACCGATGGAACGACGGCGGAGACGGTACTGTCTGGGGGTTCTGAGCGGGCAGGAGCGGCGACGGGGGAGCATGTGACACCGAGGGACGCAGCTGATGCGGACGGAGGGGTAGGGGAAAATGACGGAGCGGAGATTGAGTCGGCGGCTGCGACGGGGAAGCCTGTGGTAGCTGATGCTGACGGGCCTGCAGTGGGGACGGCGGCAGACCCTGCGCCTGCCGGCGGTTCTGCCGCTGCCTTTGACGGCGGCTCAGCTTCACCCTCTGCCACCCCTCGGGTTGCACAGGCAGAGGCTGAGGAGACGAGGCCGGGCGCGGTTCTGGAGCAGTTCGCTGAGGTGGCGTTGTCCGCGTCGCCAGCGCCGGTAACGGCGGCGGCGCTGGCGGCGGTGGTGTCTGCTGCGATTGGGGAACATGGCGACGCCCCGGTGGCGGGAGGCGCGACGACTGCCGCTGCGTGCGCCGAAACGCCTGTTGCTGTCGTGGCCGCAAGCAGGCAGGAGCACGGCCACGCGGAGGGAGAGTTTCCGGGACCCGCGAGCGGCGCTTCTTCCGGCGCTGCACGTGCGAAGTCGAAGACGAGGCTGCGGGCCCAGCCAGCGCCGAGACGGCCCGGAGCAGGGCTGGGACCTGGCTCCCCGGGACCCCTCTTGGGCTGGCTTCTGCAAGGGCAACCGCCATCAGAGCGAGCGCATTGGTCGTCATCGTTGAGCCAGCAGGAGGTGCGCGAGGTGGCCGAAGCTGGAAGCCGCCCGCCAGGAAACACCCGTGGTGCTCCTGCACTCAACGCGACACCAGCGACGGCAGCACACGCTGAGGCGCCCAACACAACGAACGCCGTCGCGCACAACACCCGCCACGCGACGCGACGAGCGGCAATAACCTGGGGACCGCCCCGGGGAGGCCGGACACCGTGGTTGCCGGCGGGACGTGGAGCGATGGGCGAGGGGACGAGAGCGCCAACAGGCGGGGGGCGGACTCAGCGGGGGGTCGGTGCACGGGGAGCGCGCGGAGGACGAGGGGGAAGGGCACTGGTGGGGGGATCTGAGATCCCCGTGCGTACTGGCACCTGGCGGGAACGCCACGATAGGCCAGGAGCGGTGGAAGTACCAACGAATGAGGAACAGGCAGCGGGCTCTGAAGATAACGCCGGCGACCCAGAGTTTATGTGCGGTGAAGAAGCTGAATCTGAGGAGGTGTCACTGGAGGAGGAAACTGGGGTGGACAGGAATGCTCCAAACTCGCGTGGAAGAGGGCCGAGCGGGATTGCACAGAACCAACGGGCGGTGGGAGATACAGCAGGAGAAACTGAGGCGACAGATGTCTTCTCGCCCTCTGACATGGCGAAGGAAGAGGCCATCTGGCAGGGAGCTGAGGGTTGGGATGTGAAGCAACTGCAACGTGGGGACCAGCCTTTCCTTGTCCGCCGCCTGCCCCCACAAATTCTGGACAAATACTGCCTCTGTTTGCTGGCACCTCTCCTGAGGCTGGAAAAATCCCCTACGTGCCTTGGTGCGTGGAAGATTCTGCTGTTCCTACCGAGGCTTACACTCCGACCCTCTCTCGAACCTGTTGTTGGGAGTCGCTGGGCTCGAATTGAGGCTCGGCTACATCAATTTCAGCAAGGGAAATGGGATGACCTTTTCGAGGAAGCCGGAACCATCCCCGATACCGACGCCCCGTTACGACACCAACCTGACGACGAAGGGGTTTGTGCACGCGCCGAAGGGTTAATGAAGAAGGGGAATATCTCGAAGGCAGTTGCTGCGTTACGCACCAGCCCACTCGCTGAGCCTAGTTCGTCAACCCTCGCTGCACTCCAGGCGAAACACCCACCTGCCGAAGACGACATCCAGGCCTGGGTAACAGGAATAGCAACTTCTGAACTCGCCGTCCCGGTTGACGCTCTCCGCGAAATCCTGGCGAAATGCCCGAATGGAGTGGGTGGGGGGCCCTCTGGAACATGTTTCGAGCACCTGAGGGATCCAGCTCTAGCCAACGAGGAGATCTTAATCCTACTCGCTAAGACAGTCAACACACTCCTTAGCACATTCCAGTCTCAGGAGCTGCGCGACCTCACCCTAACCTCACGCCTGATAGCCTTAGAGAAACCGGGGGGTGGGGTCAGGCCTATCGCGATTGGCGAAACATTACTCCGTGTAGTAGCGAAAGCGGCTCTTCACTCACTTGGTCCTAAGATCCGAGAGTTCTTTCTTCCGGTCCAGTTCGGAGTGGCTATCCGGGGGGGAGCGGAGTGTATCATCCACTCAGTCAGAGCGCTACTTCAGGAGGACGAAGCACGGATTGCGCTGCAGATGGACGTAGAGAATGCGTTCAACAGCGTTGAACGCAGAGCATTTTTTGAGGCCCTGCAGTGGTCCAACCTTAGTCCCCTCCTCCCCCTGGTCCGAAACCTCTACGATGGCCCGTCGCGGCTACTAGTTGACCAACGTTTTGGCACAGACCACATCCTTAGCTCCCGCGGAGTTCGCCAGGGAGATCCGCTCGGCCCGCTTCTGTTCGCTGCTGCGATCCAGCCAGCCCTGCTGAGCGTGGCCACTACTCTGCCGGAAGTGGCGATCATCGCCTATGCAGACGACATCACGATCGTCGGCTCACGAGAGGCTGCCTGCACCGCCTTCAACACGATCGCCTCGGCTCTGAGAGCGGTGGGACTGCGCTGCAACATAGACAAATCATCAGCATGGGGACGGAACGCGGTCGAGCAACAGGAGGAGCTGCCACTGGGGCTGACCATGAACCAGGGGGGAATCAAAGTGCTGGGCAGTCCAGTGGGGAATGATGGCTTCTGCACGGACCACGTACGTACGGCACTAGGAGAAGCGGCGTCGCCACTCCTCCTCATCTCGCAACTAAACCCGCAGCACGCGCTTCTCATGGTCTCGCGCAGCATCTCTCGGCGGATCTCATATATGCTTCGGACGACCCCGACATCAACACTAAGCACGCGAGAGTGGAGGGAGTGGAGCGAGGCTCTCCTGGTCTCGGCACTCACTGCGGCCAAACTTCGGATCCCCTCCTCCGAGCTTGAACAGAGCCTGCTGTGGCGCCAGGGAACACTCCCTATCCGCCTGGGTGGCCTCGGAGTGATTGACCCTATCTCTGAAGCACCCGCTGCCTATCTGGCTTCAGTCGCGGCAGCACACATCCTACTGAGGCAGCTGGACCTGCCAACTGACTGCCTCATGAGCCGAGCGACTCAGCTCCTCTCCCACGATTGGGTCCCACCGCCACCAGAGACCAACCCCAGAGCCACTATGGAGGGTGCCCTCCCTGCTGAAGCCCGAGCAACACTGGAGCAATACAGGGCGGGGAGTCCAGGCACAGGGAACCTGCAGCTGGGGCTGTCGAAGTCTATTAACCAGCGGCGGGCCTTGGAACTCCTAGCGGACACCCTGCAGGACCGGCCGGGGGAGGACAGGGGCCATGCCATCCGCCTCATCAGCCTAAAGGGGGTGGGCGCGGGTGACTGGCTCCATGCCATGCCAACGAGAGGAGACCTTAGCTTATCCCCTGGTCAATTCTCGATGGCCCTGGGCCTGCGTTTGGGCATGGAGCTGCCGGTCGCCGAGGTGTGCCCTTGCAAGCGGGAAAACTCGACCATCTCCGACAAAAGCCTCCCCAACCACCTCCTGCGGTGTGGGGATGGCGGTGACGTTGTGAGGACCCACGACGCCCTGGTCTTTGCAGCTCTCAAAATGGCCAAGGATGCGGGTTACAGGACGTTCCATGAGTCCACGGCGTTCTCTCCCCCGGTCCTACGGAAGCGGGCGGACCTGGCCATCCGGGACCAGGAGTCGGGGGAAACATGGGTAACCGATGTCACGGTCACAGATCCCGTACTGCAGAAGCGGGATAAGAGAGCTAGGAAGCCGCCGAGGTGGGCAGCAGAGGAAGCCTCCGAGGGTAAGCACAGGCTCTACGAGGGCCGCCCTAGCTACGCCGGCTTCTTTGGGCTAGCGGTAGAGACTTACGGGGCTCTGGCTAAAGACACGCAGCAGTTCATCCGTATGCTAGCCACCTATGCCGCCAAGACGAAGTACAGGAAGGGACGCCTCACGACGACCGCCGCCCGCCTCAATGCACACTTCAGGCAACGGTGGTCCGTGGTGCTCCAGCGCAGCCAGGCGATCTCCCTCCTCTCCAAGTCAAACCGAGCGGCGGAAGCGGCTTTCCCACAGACAGCGGCGGACCCTTGGGCACCTCGGCTAGGAGATCTATGGCAGACCTTGGAGGACGAGTACGAGGAGCGACACGCCCCTGCCAGGGCGGCCTGAGGGGTTGAGGGGGCCGGGGAGAAAGGAACATGGTGACAGGAGGAGGATGGGTGGCGGCAGGGGGAGATACAGGGGCGCGGGGAAAAGCAGGAGGGGGTGCGCTGAGTCAGGGTGGGTTAGAGGGAACAAGGATAAGGAAGGGCGTCTCAAGGAAGGTGCGAGGAAGCCGCGGGATGGAGGAGGAGGATAAGGGGAGGTTGTGTGGTTTGGGAGGGACAGGGGACAGGTGGATGTTGGGGGTTCTCATGGTCCTGAGCTGCTGGGGACTGGGCTGCTCTAAGAGTTAGGGGTGCTTAGGATGGATAGGCTTGCTCTGTCTGCTGCTTGTTTAGTTCTGGTTCCCTGGCTGCTCCAATCTCTAGGCAAGCTAGTTACCACCACCTGCAATGCCTGTACCTTGTGACCCATATCAATACATGACTGCTTCAGAGAGAGAGAGAGAGAGAGAGAGAGAGAGAGAGAGAGAGAGAGAGAGAGAGAGAGAGAGAGAGAGAGAGAGAGAGAGAGAGAGGCTTAGTGACTTAGCCTCTGCTGCAAGCCTCTCCAGCCCCCCAAGCCTCTCTAGTCCTAGTATAAAGCCTTAGAGGCCCTCTTTCAGTCGTCATTATTCAGTTCTTTGGTGGGTTTCTCTCCCTCCCGAGCAGCTGTGCCTGCCCCTGCAGCCGTGCCTGCCCCTTCGGCCCGTGGGCGCTGCCTCTGCAGCCGTGCCTGCCCCTGCAGCCCGTGGGCGCTGCCTCTGCAGCCGTGCCTGCCCCGGCAACCCGTGGGCGCTGCCCCTGCAGCCGTGCTTGCCTCTGCAGCCCGTGGGAGCTGCCTCTACAGCCCGTGCGCTGCCCTAAACCCTGCTCGTCACGACGCCCCTGCGGGACATGCGCGGCGCCCCCCCCCCCCCCCCCTGCTCGTCGCGACGCCCCTGCGGGACCCGCGCGGCGCCCCCCCCCTGCTCGTCGCGGCGCCCCCTGGGCGCCGTCCCTGCTCGTCACGGCGCCCCCGGGGCGTCGCCCCCTGGGCGCCGTCCCTGCTCGTCGCGACGCCCCCGGGGCGCCGTCCCTGCTCGCCGCGGCGCACCCGGGGCGTCGCCCCTGCTCGTCGCGGCGCCCCCTGCAGCAGCTGCCTTGGAGCCCCGCCCTGCAGCAGCTGCCGCGGAGCCCCCTACCACCGTCGCGGCCCCGCCCTGCTGCAGCTGCCGCGGAGCCGCCTGAAGCAGTTGTGGCCTGCCCTGCAGCAGCTGCCGCGGAGCCCCCTGCCTCTGTCGTGGCCCCGCCCTGTAGCTGTCCCGGCCCCGCCGTCGCCGCCGTCGTGCGCCTACCCTGCTCGCCCGGCAAGCGACTGCCCTTCCCGCCACTGGTGAGCATTTGCCCTACCCGCGCTTCCCGCGCGCCTGCCTTACTAGCGCGTTGCCGCGCTGGCCTGCCTGCCACGCCTGCCTACCAGCCGAGCTGCGCCGCCTAGCTGAGCCGAGCCGCCTTGCGGCGCCGAGCCGCCCAGGCGAGCCGTGTCGTGCTGCCGGGCTGTGCAGCCCTACTCTACTGAGCCACGCTACCCTGCCCGTGCTACTACTGCTGTTTCTGCTGCTACTGCTGCTGCTACAGCTACTACTTCTACTACTGCTCCTAGCGGTGGCCAGATGCAGCTCCAGCGACGTTCACGTGAGTCCCTCACGCCCCAGCAGCTTCGTGAGTGGTACGCTAGTTGGGGTTGTAGGGGTGGCCGCGCTCCTACTGCTGTTACTACTGCTACTGCTGCTACTGCTGTTACTGCTGCTACTATGGCTACTACTGCTACTGCTGCTCCTGGCGGTGGCCAGATGCAGCTCCAGCGTCGTCCGCGTGAGTCCCTCACGCCCCAGCAGCTTCGTGAGTGGTACGCTAGTTGGGGTTGTAGGGGTGGCCATGGTGGGAGTCGCCCTGAGGCGGGTCGTTCAAGAGCTTCTTGTAGTGACCAGGTGCAACTGCAGCAGCGTCCGCGCGCGGTCCTTTCGCCCCAGCAGCTTCGTGAGTGGTACGCTTAGAGTAGAGGGTCACGGAGTACTGATCACTGCCCGTACGTCATTCGCACTGGTGCTCGGGCTGGTCAGCCTTGCGGGACGGTTGGTCACACACAGTCCAGCTGCTTCGCCAGTCTGAGTGACGCCTGGCGTACAGAGTTTGGCGACGACGCTGAGCTCCCCTCCTAGCTGGAGCTGCTTAGGCAGAGGGTAGATATCTTTGCACTATCCTCACTGTCATGTATGCATTGCCTACTAGTGCTGAGGGTGCCTGTTACCTGTGTGTACCGCCTGACCCAGGTATAGAGTCTGCTGCTCTAGGTGCTGGTGAGGCTGCTGCTCTAGGTGCTGGTGCGTCTCCTGCTCCAGGTGCCGGTGAGGCTGCTGCTCTAGGCGCTAGTGAGTCCACTACTCAAGGTGCTGGTGCATCTGCTCTCTCTGGTACTGCGCCTGCTGCGCCTTTGCACACTTTCACCCTTGACTCAGGTGCTTCCCGCTCCTTCTTTCGCGACTGCACCACACTTTCGCCGCTCAGTCGGCCAGTGGCAGTCTCTCTTGCTGACCCCTCTGGGGGTCCGGTCCTTGCACACTCGTCCACGGTTCTGCCGTGTCCGGCGGTCCCGTCTGGCTCTCTGTCTAGATTCCACCTCCCCTCATTCTCCATGAACTTGGTGAGTGGAGCTGACCTTCAGGATACGTGGGTTGACCAGTTCACTCCTCGAGGTCAGCGGGTGACCCACTTTTCGTGTACTCGGACGGGCCGGCACCTGGCCACGTTCTCCCGTCATCTTGGGTCGAGTCTGTACACTCTGACTACCGTGTCTCCTCCGGTTGCTGAGTCTGGTCAGGTAGCTGCGTCGGGTCAGGTGTTTGCTGAGGCGTCCCGGTCAGGTCCTGAGTCTGCCCCCTGCTCGTGTCGCCTCCTGTCTCACCAAACTCTCCTCTGGCACCACCGCCTTGGTCACCCCTCCCTGCCTCGTCTCCGAGGCATGGCCTCCCGTGTCCTTGTCACTGGTCTTCCCCGGTCTCTCCCTCCCCTTCCCCTGGGGCCTGCCCCTACTTGCGTTCCTTGCGTCGAGGGGCGGCAGCGCGCCTCTCCTCACTCCTCCGAGTTCCCTCCGACGGAGGCTCCCCTACAGACGCTTCACATGGACGTGTGGGGCCCAGCCCGCGTCCGTGGCCACTGTCATGAGCGCTACTTTTTGCTGGTCGTTGACGACTAGTCGCATTACACCATAGTTTTCCCCTTGTGCCACAAGGGTGAGGTCACTGAGGTGCTGATCGACTGGATCCGCGCTGCCCATCGTCAGCTCAGCGAGATTTTCGGCTCGGACCTTCCTGTTTTGCGTCTGCACTCTGACAGAGGTGGAGAGTTTTCCTCCGACCTTCTGCGAGCCTTCTGTCGTGCGGAGGGCATCCGCCAGACGTTCACACTTCCGGCCTCTCCGCAGCAAAATGGGATTGCTGATCGCCGCATTGGCATGGTTATGGATGTCGCTCGTACGTCCATGATCCATGCGGCTGCTCCCCATTTTCTGTGGCCGTTCGCGGTTCAGTACGCGTCGCATCAGCTCAACCTCCAGCCCCGGGTCTCCATGACGGAGACCACACCTACTTTGCAGTGGACGGGGAAGGTGGGCGATGCGTCTGCGTTCCGTGTCTGGGGATCTTGGGCTTTTGTCTGCGACTTGTCTACGGACAAGCTGTCCTCCCGTGCTGTTCCCTGCGTCTTCCTTGGCTTCCCCCCTGACGTGCCTGGTTGGCAGTTTTACCACCCCACCTCGCGTCGTGTTCTGTCCTCTCAGGACGTCACGTTTGACGAGCCGGTTCCTTAGTACCGTCTCTTCCCCTACCGCACTGCCCCCCTCCCCCCCTCGCCACTCTTCCTCGCGCCAGGTCCTCCCCCGGTAGACCCCCTACCCCCTCAGGGTCCTGCCCCCTCAGGGGTGTCCCAGATAGACGCAGTCGAGCCTGTCGAGGTAGCTGTTGACTCTGGTGCTGCTAGGGGTACTGAGCCTGCGGGTGCTGGGTCTGGGGGTGCTGAGCCTGAGCATGCGGAGCCTGGGGGTGCTGAGTCTGGGGGTGCCAAGCTTGGGGGTGCTGAGTCTGGGGGTGCTGAGCCTAGGGGTGTTGAGTCTGGGGGTGCTGAGCCTGGGGGTGCTGGGTCTGGGGGTGCTGAGCCTGGGGTTGCTGAGTCTGGGGGTGCGGAGCCCGAGGGTGCCGGGCCTGCTTGTGTGGAGTCTGGCGGTGCTGAGCCTGGAGGTCCTTTGAGTGCTTCGTCCCGGCGGGAGCCACTCTCTCCACAGCAGCTGCGCGAGTGGTTTGCTCGGCGCTGAGCCGTGCTGCTGGAGCTGGTGGTTCTCCGGGATTTGGAGGCCCTGCTGCTGGAGGTACTGTTGCTGCTGGAGCTGCTGGGGGTTCTGGGGCCACGGGTCTTGGAGGTGCTCGTATTGGAGGTATAAGAACTGCTGGGCCTGGTGGTGCTGCTGGAACTGGAGCTGCTGGAGGAGCTGGAGCTGGCGGTGGTGCTGGAGGTACAGGAGCTGGAGCTGCTGGCGCTGCTGGAGATTCTGGTGGTCCTGCTGGAGCTGGAGCTGCTAGAGGTGCTGGAGCTGGAGGTGCTGCTGGAGCCGGTGCTCCTGTGGGTGCTGGAGTTGGCGCTTCTGGTGCTGCTGGAGGTGCTGCTGGAGCTGGTGGTACTGCTGGAGTTGGAGCTGCCACTGGGGGTGCTGGTTCTTTCCCTGCTGGTTCCGGAGGCGTTGCGCGGCTGCGGCCGTACTACGTTCCGCTCCTTCAGCAGGTTCTTGGTCTTCTGCCTTCTACTGGTCCTGCTTCTTCCTTAGGGTGTCCACCGCCTGTCCAGTTGCACTCACAGTTACAGCCCGCCTCCCCACTGCCTGCTCCTTCTCCTTACAGTGGTCCAACCGGAGGTATTGCTGAGCGTCGTGTGCCTGCGTCTCGTCCTGCGTCGCCTGTTCGTGCTGCTAGCACTAGTCGTCGTGGTTCGCGTCAGCGTCCTCCTCTTGTCCCTGGCACGCACCGGATGGCTCTGCGCCCTTCCACTGCTCCACAGTGTGTCCCTCTGCCTTCTCCTCTTGCGTCCTCTCTTCCTGCCCCTTCTGACCCGGAGTCTGACTCCCTTTGTGCTGCTAGTCCTAGAGTCACACGTCTCCTGGCCACTGTTGTCACTGACCCTTCCTTTGAGTCCACTGCTGCGTCTGCCTTAGTTGCTGAGCTTGTCGAGTTTGCTGCTCACTGTCGTCTCGACTACGCCGCTAGTCTTGTTGCTAAGTCTGCGTCTGTCTGTCCTCCGTCCGTCGGGGGTGAGTGTGCTCTTGGCACGGACGTCCTTGAGGATAGGCAGGAGGACTTTGAGTGCTTTGCAGCCGCTGTACCTCATCTTGTGTCCATGCTGATTGCACCTGAGGGAGACCCGGATGCACCAGACGTCCCGACCCCGCGCTCTTACGCAGAGGCGATAGAGGGTCCCTACTCCTCTCAGTGGCAGTCAGCCATGGACGCAGAGATGGCATCTTGGAAGTCCACAGGCACTTACGTCGACGAGGTTTCCCTTCCTGGGGCGAACATCGTCAGTGGCATGTGGATTTTCAGGGTGAAGCGGCCGCCGGGTTCTCCGCCTGTCTTCAAGGCGCGTTACGTTGCTCGAGGCTTCAGTCAGCGACAGGGGGTTGACTTCTTCCAGACCTTCTCCCCCACCCCAAAGATGACCACTCTTCGGGTTCTGCTGCATGTCGCTGTTCAGCGTGACTACGACCTTCACTCTCTTGACTTCAGCACTGCTTTCTTGCAGGGCAGCCTGCACGAGGAGATCTGGCTGCGCCGCCCTCCTGGCTTCACTGGGTCGTTTCCTCGTGGTACCTAGTGGAGCCTCCAGCGGCCTGTCTACGGTCTCCGCCAGGCGCCCCGTGAGTGGCACGACACACTGAGGACTACGCTTGCGGCTCTTGGGTATGCTCCTTCTACTGCTGACCCGTCGCTGTTTCTGCGCACCGACACTTCGCTGCCGCCGTTTTACATCCTCGTGTACGTCGACGACTTGGTCTTTGCCACTGCTGACACTGAGGGACTCGCCCACGTGAAGTCGGAGCTGCAGAAGAGACACACGTGCACAGACCTGGGTGAACTACGCAGCTATCTTGGCTTGCAGATCACCCAGGAGAGAGCACGGCGCACCATTACCTTGACTCAGTCACACATGGTGGAGCAGGACCTTCAGCGCTTCAACTTCACGTACTCCTCGCCTCAGGCCACTCCTCTGTCTACTCGCCACTTGCTCTCAGCTCTGCCTTCGGATGAGTCCGTAGAGCCGAGTGGCCCGTACCCAGAGCTTGTTGGCTGCCTCATGTACCTGATGACCTGTACTCGACTTGACATGGCATACCCTCTTAGCATCTTGGCACGCTATGTTGCTCCTGGGAGACCCCGACCAGAGCACATGGCTGCAGCTAAGAGGGTGTTGCGCTACCTTGTGAAGTATGTCAGGCATGGGGCTCGTGCTTGGAGGACGGGCTCGAGTTGTCCTCACTGGTCACGCAGACGCTTCTTGGGTTGACGACTTGGGTACGCAGCGGTCGTCACAGGGTTACACCTTCTGCCTTGGTTCCGGCTCTGTTTTGTGGCGGTCTACCCGCTCGTCTTCGGTTCTCGGCTCCGGTTGTGAGGCTGAGATCTACGCTGGGGCCATGGCTGCACAGGAGTTACGCTGGCTCACCTACCTGCTGACCAAATTGGGAGAGGCGCCTCGTTCTCCTCTAGTTCTGTACGTCGACAACAAGGCCATGCTGACCTTATGTCAGGAGCACAGACTGGAGCACAGAACAAAGCACATTGCTCTCCGCTACTTCCTTGCTCGAGAGTTGCAGCAGCGTGGTCAGCTTCGTCTTGCTTACGTGGCCTCTCGGGCCAACACTGCTGATATCTTTACCAAGGCACTTCAGCCTTGTGATCATCAGCGTTTCTGTACTATGCTAGGTCTTGTGCCTACCGGGCCTCACTTGCTTACTTCTTGACTTTGTTTGTACTATGATCTATATATACCTGCACCTGCATGCTTACCCTTGATAGGTTGAGATCACTGTCTTGCTTGTTCACCTTGCTTTATAATCCTGCATGTGAGCTGGCCTTGTGGCCTTGAATTGGTGCTCAGCATGCGTGGTGACGTTGTGATCCACCCGGAGCTTGACCTTGCCTTGTTCTCTTGCTTGTCCCCCACTTTGCCTATGGGGGTGTGTCAGAAATATATTGTAGGCTGCAGTGGGGTAGACAATCTGGGGTACAACTCTTTTAGGTTTTCATACTTGTACCCACCTGCTTGCTAGTTCATTCATTCCTCGTTCTTATTCTCACAAGAGAGAGAGAGAGAGAGAGAGAGAGAGAGAGAGAGAGACCCTTGTTCACTTAGTCCTTAGTCACTTCAACTTAGTCCCTTAGTGTAGATTAGTTCCTTAGTGTAGCCTACTCCCTAGCTGTCTCAGTTCACTGCCTAGGTATATAAGGGCGCAGAGCCCATCTCCACTCTGATTGTTCGGTGGTGAGCCCATTCTCTCTGCGAATCCAGCGGCTCGTTCGAGAGAGCGAGAGAGAGAGAGAGAGAGAGAGAGAGAGAGAGAGAGAGAGAGAGAGAGAGAGAGACCCTTGTTCACTTAGTCCTTAGTCACTTCAACTTAGTCCCTTAGTGTAGATTAGTTCCTTAGTGTAGCCTACTCCCTAGCTGTCTCAGTTTACTGCCTAGGTATATAAGGGCGCAGAGCCCATCTCCACTCTCATTGTTCGGTGGTGAGCCCATTCGCGCTGGTAGGAACAGTAGCGGCTCGACGGCGGCTCGGCTGCTGGGCGGCTCGGGTGCTGGGCGCCCGGCTGTTGGGCGGCTCAGCTACTGGGCGGCTCGGCTGTTGGGCGGCTCGGCTGTTGGGCGGCTCGGCTGCTGGGCGGCTCGGCTGCTGGGTGGCTCGGCTGCTGGGCGACTCGGCTGCCGGGCGGCGCGGCTGCTGGGCGGCTCGGCGGCTCGGTGGTTCGGCCACTTGGCAACTGAAGGGGCCGTAAAGGGCGGCGACGGGGCCGATAGGGGCGGCGACGGGGCCGATAGGGGCGGCGACGGGGCCGCTAGGGGCGGCGACGGGGCCGATAGGGGCGGCGACGGGGCCGTTAGGAGCGGCGACGGGGCCGATAGGGGCGGCGACGGGGCCGCTAGGGGCGGCGACGGGGCCGCAAAGGGGCCGCGAGGGGCCTCGAAGGGCGGCGACGGGGCCGCTAGGGGCGGCGACGGGGTCGCTAGGAGCGGCGACGGGGCCGCTGGAGGCGGCGACGGGGCCGATAGGGGCGGCGATGGGGCCGATAGGGGCGGCGACGGGGCCACTAGGGGCGGCGACGGGGCCGCAAGGGCGGCGACGGGGCCGCTGAGGGCGGCGACGGGGCCGCGGAGGGCGGCGACGGGGCCGCAAGGGCGGCGAAGGGGCCGCTGGGGGCGGCGACGGGGCCGCTGAGGGCGGCGACGGGGCTGCTAGAGGGCGGCGACGGGGCCGCGAAGGGTGGGGCCGCGAGGGGCCGTGAAGGGCGGCGACGGGGCCGCGAGAGGGGCCGTGAGAGGGCGCGACGGGCCGCTAAGGGGAGGACGGCACACAGGGCGCGCCTCGGTCAGGAGCGACTCGCTCTCCGGGCAGAAAAAAAGTTTAATCGGTTTTTTTTTTAGTGGTGGGCCCTAGGAACAGTTCCCACTGGGGAACCTGCTCTATACCATGTGAAGAAATGAGGAATGAATGAACTAGAAAGCAGGTGGGTACAAGTAGGAGAACCTAAAAGTGTTGTAACCCATATTGTCTACCCCACTACAGCCTACACAGACTATAGCATATGATTTTGACACATAAGCCGTCGTACTCTCACACGCCCCCCCTTCAAATCTGGGTGGCGTGAGAAACACCCTGCTTGACAAGATAGTCCTTGAGAGCACGACGTGCGTTGCCCATATCATCTTCTGCAACCCAACTGTCCTTCGAGGGGTCATATCCCTTCCAGCGTATCAGGAACTCGAGCGTGTTGCCGCGTCTGCGTCGATGAGCGAGAACTTTTTCCACCTTGTACTTTGGTTCATCCTGTATGAGAACAGGTGGTGGTGGCCGTAGCTAGCATCCCTGGAACTGTTAGTTGGGGTCCTTGTAGGGCTTTAGTAGCTGAACATGGAAAGCGTTGTGAAGCTTCTACGTAGTAGGGAAGCGCAAGCGGAATGTTACTGGTGCCACCTATTGTGAGAATCACGAGGAATGGATGCACTAGTGAACAGGTGGGTACAAGTAGGAAACCCTAAAAGTGTTGTACCCTATATTGTCTACCCCACTACAGCCTACACAGACTATAGCATATAAGTTTGACACACCCCCATAGGCAAAGTGGGGAGAACAAGGGGTCACAAGACCAGTCAAGCAAGGCAAGCTCAGGGTGGATCACAACGTCACCACACATTCCGAGCACAAGTTCAAGGCCACAAGGCCAGTTCACATGCATGATTATATATAAAAGTAAACAAGCAAGTGCAGGTATAGACAGATCACAGTACAAGCAAGGTCAAGAAGTGAGCAAGTGAGGCCAAGTAGGCACAAGACCTAGCATCGTACAAAAACGCTGATGATCACAAGGCTGAAGTGCCTTGGTAAAGATATCAGCAGTGTTGGCCCTAGAGGCCACGTAAGCAAGGCGCAGCTGACCACGCTGCTGCAGCTCACGAGCAAGGAAGTAGCGAAGAGAAATGTGCTTCGTTCTGTGCTCCAGTCTGTGCTCCCGACACAAGTCCAGCATGGCCTTGTTGTCTACGTACAGGACTGGAGGAGAACGAGGCGGCTCTCCGAGGTCAGTCAGCAAGTAGGTGAGCCAGCGTAACTCCTGTGCAGCCATGGCCCCTGCGTAGATCTCAGCCTCACAGCTAGAGCTGAGAACAGAAGACGAGCGGGTAGACCGCCACGAAACAGAGCCGGAACCAAGGCTGAAGGTGTAACCTTGTGACGACCGCTGCGTAGCCAAGTCGTCAACCCAAGACGCGTCTGCGTGACCAGTGAGGACCACTGGACTCCGCCCTCCAAGCACGAGCCCCATGCCTGACGTACTGCACAAGTAGCGCAACACCCTCTTTGCTGCAGCCATGTGCTCTGGTCGGTGTCTCCCAGGAGCAACATAGCGTGCCAAGATGCTAAGAGGGTTTGTAAGGTCAGGTCGAGTTGAAGTCATCAGGTACATGAGGCAGCCAACAAGCTCTGGGTACGGGCCACTCGGCTCTACGGACTCATCCGAAGGCAGAGCTGAGAGCGAGTGGCGAGTAGACAGAGGAGTGGTCTGAGGCGAGGAGTACGTGAAGTCGAAGCGCTAAAGGACCTGCTGCACCATGTGTGACTGAGTCAGGGTAATGGTGCGCCGTGCTCTGTCCCGGGTGATCTGCAAGCCAAGGTAGCTGCGCAGTTCACCCAGGTCTGTGCACGTGTGTCTCTTCTGCAGCTCGGAATTCACGCGGGCGAGTCCAGCAGTGTCAGCTGTGGCAAAGACCAAGTCGTCGACGTACACGAGGATGTAGAACGGCGGCAAAGAGGTGTCGGTGCGCAGAAACAGCGATGGGTCGGCAGTAGAAGGAGCAAACCCAAGAGCCGCAAGTGTAGTCCTCAGTGTGTCGTGCCACTCACGGGGCGCCTGGCGGAGACCGTAGACTGGCCGCCGGAGGCTCCACTGGGTACCAGGAGGAAACGACCCAGTGAAGCCAGGTGGGCGGCGCAACCAGATCTCCTCGTGCAGGCTGCCCTGAAGGAAAGCAGTGCTGAAGTCAAGAGAGTGAAGCTCGTAGTCGCGCTGAGCGGCTATGTGCAGCAGCACCCGAAGAGTGGTCATCTTCGGGGTGGGAGAGAAGGTCTGAAAGTAGTCAACTCCCTGCCGCTGACTGAAGCCTCGAGCCACGTAACGTGCCTTGAAGACAGGCGGAGAACCCGGCAGCCGCTTCACCCTGAAAATCCACATGCCACTGACGATGTTCGCCCCAGGTGGGGGAGCCTCGTCGACGTAGGTGCCTGTGGACTTCCAGGAAGCCATCTCTGCGTCCATGGCTGCCTGCCACTGAGAGGAGTAGGGACCCTCAACCGCCTCTGTGTAAGAGCGCGGAGTCGGGATGTCTGGTGCATCCGGGTCTCCCTCAGGGGCAAGCAGCATGGACACGAGATGAGGTGAAGCAGCAGCAAAACACTGGAACTCCTCCTGCCTATCCTCAAGGACGTCCGTGCCAAGGGCACACTCACCCCCGACGGACGGAGGACAGACAGACTCAGACTCAGCAACAAGACTAGCAGCGTAGTCTAGACGACAGCGAGCAGCGAAGTCGACAAGCTCAGCAACTAAGGCAGACGCAGCAGTGGACTCAAAGGAAGGGTCAGTGACAACAGTAGCAAGGAGACGCGTGACAGTAGGACTGGCAGCACGAAGGGAGTCCGACTCCGGGTCAGGAAGAGCAGGAAGAGAGGACTCAGGGGGAGACGGCAAAGGGATACGCAGCGGAGCAGTGGAAGGACGCAGAGACATCCAGTGCGTACCGGGGACAGGAGGAGGACGCTGACGCGAACCACGACGACCAGTGCGAGCAGCACGGACAGGCGACGCAGGACGAGACGGAGGCTCACGACGCTCAGCAAGACCTCCATTAGGACCAGTGTAGGGAGAAGGAGCAGGCAGAGGGGAGGCAGGCTGTAACTGTGACTCGGACAGGACAGGCGGTGGACACTCTAAGGGAGGAGCAGGACTAGTAGGGGGCGGAAGACCAAGAACCTGCTCAAGGAGCGGAAAGAAGTACGGCCGCGGCCGCGCAGCGCCCCCAGAACCAGCAGGAACAGCACCAGCACCCCCAACGGCAGCAGCGCCCCAGTAGCACCCCCAGCTCCAGCAGCGCCAACACCAATACCCTGAGAAGCACCAGGACCAGCAGCACCTCCAGCGCCAACACTCCCAGCAGCTCCAGCTCCAGCCGGACCACCAAAAGACGCAGCAGCTCCAGCTCCAGCACCTCCAGCAGCACCTACTCTAGCAGCACCGCCAGCTCCAGTACCGCCAGCAGCTCCAGCTCCAGTAGCACCACCAGGCCCGGCAGCTCCAGTACCTCCAGTACGAGCTCCTCCGGGACCCGTGGCTCCAGAACCCCCAGCAGCCTCAGCAGCAGAAGGACCTCCAGCCGCAGCAGAACCTCCAGCGCCGGAAGCACCACCAGCTCCAGCAGCATGGCGCCAGCGCCTAGCAAACCACTTGCGCAGCTCCTGCGGAGAGAGTGGCTCCCGCCGGGACGAAGCACCAAAAGGACCTCCAGGCCCAGCACCACCAGACTCCACACAAGTAGGCCCAGCACCCTCAGGCTCCGCACCCCCAGACTCAGTAACCCCAGGCTCAGCACCCCCAGACGCAGCACCCCCAAGCTCAGCACCCCCAGACTCAGCACCCCCAGGCTCAGCACCCCCAGACTCAGCACCCCCAGGCTCCGCATGCTCACGCTCAGCACCCCCAGACCCGGCACCCGCAGGCTCAGCACCCCTAGCAGTACCAGAGTCAACAGCTACCTCGACAGGCTCCACCGTGTCTACCTGGGACACACCTGAGGGGGCAGGACCCTGAGGGGGGAGGGGGTCTACCGGGGGGGGACTTGGCGCGAGGAAGAGCGGCGGGGGGGGAAGGGGAGCAGTGCGGTAGGGGAAGAGACGGTAGTAGGGAACCGACTCGTCAAACGTGACGTCCTGAGAGGACAGAACACGGCGCGAGGTGGGGTGGTAAAACTGCCAACCAGGCGCGTTAGGGGGGAAGCCAAGGAAGACGCAGGGAACAGCACGGGAGGACAGCTTGTCCGCAGACAAGTCGCGGACGAAAGCTCAAGATCCCCAGACACGGAACGCAGACGCATCGCCAACCTTCCCCGTCCACCGCAGAGCATGGGAGGTCTCCGGCATGGAGACCCGGGGCTGAAGGTTGATCTGGTGCGCCGCGTACTGAACCACTAACGGCCACAGAAAATGGGGAGCAGCCGCATGGATCATGGACGTACGAGCGACGTCCATGACCGTGCCAATGCGGCGCTCAGCAATCCCATTTTGCTGTGGAGAGGCCGGAAGCGTGAACGTCTAGCGGATGCCCTCCACACGACAGTAGGCTCGCAGAAGGTCGGAGGAAAACTCTCCACCTCTGTCGGAGTGCAGACGCAGAACAGGAAAGTCCGAGTCGAACCTCTCCCTGAGCTGGAGACGGGCAGCGCGAATCCAGTCGATCAACACCTCAGTGACCTCACACTTGCTGCGCAAGGGGAAGACTGTGGTGTAACGCGAGTAGTCGTCAACCACCAGCAGGAAGTAACGCTCATGACCCTGTCCCCGGACGCGGGCGGGGCCCCACACGTCCATGTGGAGAGTCTGCAGTGGAGCCTCTGTCGGAGGAAACTCGGAGGAGTGAGGAGCGGCGCGCTGCCGTCCCTCGACGCAGGGAACGCAGGTAGGGGCAGGCCCCGGAGGAAGCGGAGGGAGGGACCTGGGGAGACCAGAGACAAGGACACGGGAGGCCATGCCTCGGAGACGAGGCAGGGAGGGGTGACCAAGGCGGTGGTGCCAGAGGAGAGTCTGGTGGGAGAGGAGGCGACACGAGCAGGGGGCAGACTCAGGACGAGACCGAGACGATGCAGCAGACACCTGACCTGACGCAGCAACCTGACCAGACGCAGTAACCGAAAGAGACTCGGTCGTCAGTGTGTACAGGCTAGACCCCGGCTGACGGGTAAACGTGGCCAAGTGTCGGCCCGTCCGAGCACACGTGGAGTGGGTCACTCGCTGACTCGCAGGAGTGAACTGGTCAACCCCTCTATCCTGCAGGTCAGCACCACTCACCAAGTTCTTAGAGAACGAGGGGAGGTAAAGACCTGACAGGAAGCCAGACGGGGCCGCCGGACACGGTAGCACAATGGAGTAGTGAGCAAGGACAGGACCCCCAGAGGGGTCTGCCAGGGAGACTGCAATCGGCCGACTAAGCGGTGTGAGGGTGGTGCGGTCTCGAAAGAAGGAGCGGGAAGCACCCGAGTCAAGGGCGAAGGTGTGCAAGACCGCAGCAGGCGCAGCACCAGAGAGAGCAGACTCACCAGCACCTAGAGCAGGAGACTCACTGGCACCTAGAGCAGCAGCCTCACCGTCACCGACACCTGGAGCAGGAGACGCACGAGCACCTAGAGCAGCAGCCTCACCAGCACCTAGGACAGCAGGCTGGATACCGGGGTCAGGCGGCACACACAGGTGACAGGCACCCTCAGCACTAGTAGACAATGCATGCATTGCAGTGAGAAGAGCATCATAGTCAAGAGCAAAGATATCTACCCTCTGCCTAAGCAGCTCCAGCCAGGAGGGGAGCTCAGCGTCGTCGCCAAACTCTGTACGCCAAGCGTCGCTCAGACGGGCGAAGCAGCGGGACTCTGTGTGACCAGGAGTCCCGCAAGGCTGACCAGTCCGGACACCCGTGCGAATGAGGTACGGGCAGCGGGCAGTACTAAGTGACCCTCCACTCTGAGCGTACCACTCGCGAAGCTGCTGGTGCGAAAGGGTCTCGCGCGGACGACGCTGCAGCTGCACCTGGCCACTACAAGAAGCTCCCGAACTACCCACTCGAGGACGACTCCCACCACGGCCACCCCGACAACCCCAACTAGCATACCACTCACGAAGCTGCTGGGGCGAGAGGGACTCACGCGGATGTCGCTGGAGCTGCAGCTGACCACCACCAGGAGTAGCAGTAGCAGTAGTAGCCGCAGTAGCAGCAGTAGCAGTAGTAGCAGCGCGGCCACCCCTACAACCCCAGCTAGCATACCACTCACGAAGCTGTTGGGGCGTGAGGGACTCACGCGGAATGCGCTGGAGTTACATCTGGCCACGCCAGGAGCAGTAGTAGCAGTAGAAAGAGCAGTAGCAGCAGGAGCAGCAGTAACAGCAGTACGGGCAGGGTAGTGCTCACCAGTGGCGAGAAGGGCAGGCGTACGACGGCGGTAACGGCGAGGCCGCTACCACTGCAAGGCGAGGGCTCCGCGGCAGCTGCAGGGGCGGCTGCTCCAAGGGCGGCTGCTCCAGGGGCCAGGGGCGGCTGCTGAAGGGGCGGCTGCTCCAGGGGCCAGGGGCGGCTGCTGCAGGGGCGGCTACTCCAGGGGCCAGGGGCGGCTGTTGCAGTTGCGGCTGCTCCAGGGGCCAAGGGCGGCTGCGCCAGGGGCCAGGGGTGGCTGCTGCAGGGGCGGCTGCTCTAGGGGCCAGGGGCGGCTGCTCCAGGGGCCAAGGGCGGCTGCTCCAGGGGCCAGGGACGGCTGCTCCAGGGGCCAGGGGCGGCTGCTGCAGTTGCGGCTGCTCCTGGGGCCAGGGTCGGCTGCTGCAGGGGCGGGGGGGGCAGGGGCGGCCGTCGAAAGGTCGGGCGCGGGTTAGGGCAGGGCGCCGCGGCGGGCAGGGGCGACGCCGCGCGGGTCCCGCAGGGGCATCGCGACGAGCGGGGGCGACGCCCGGGTCCCGTTGGGGCGTCGCAACGTGCAGGAGCCGCGCCTCGCGGGTCCCGCAGAGGCGTCGCGACGAGGCGGGGGCGACGCGCGGGTCCCGCGGAGGCGTCGCGACGAGGCACGGACGACACTCGGGTGGCGACGGGGCGGGGCCGCGACTGGCGACGGGGCGGGGCCGTGACTGGCGACGGGGCGGGGCCGCTACGGGCAACGGGGCGGGGCCGCGAAGGGGCCGCGAAGGAGCCGCTAAGGGGCCGCGAAGGGGTCGCGAAGGGGCAGGGAAGGGGCCGCTAAGGGGCCGCGAAGGGGCCGCCACGGGGCCGCGAAGGGGGGGGCCGCTAAGGGGCCGCGACAGGCCGCGAAGGAGCCGCGAGGGGCCGCGAAGGGACCGCGAAGGGCCATCAGAGGGGCCACTAAGGGCCGCGAAGGGGCCACGAGGGGCCGTAAGAGGGGCCGCGAAGGGGCCTTACGAAGGGCGCAACGGGCCGCTAAGGGCAGGCGCACGGGGTGCGACTAGGGCAGGCGCGAAGCGCGCTCCGGGCAGGTAAAAAAAATGTCGTTTTAGTGGTGGGCCCTAGGACACGTTCCCACTAGGGAACCTGCTCTATACCATGTGAGAATCACGAGGAATGGATGCACTAGTGAACAGATGGGTACAAGTAGGAAACCCTAAAAGTGTTGTACCCTATATTGTCTACCCCACTACAGCCTACACAGACTATAGCATATAAGTTTGACACCTATGCCTCAACGCGAAAAGGGCCACAGAAGCAAGGCCAGAGCTTGGACGGTAGGTGAGACAGGTTCAAGTTGCGCGTGTCAAGAAGCACCTGATCTCCGACTGCTACTGAGTGATCACGTCGCTAGCGATCGGCATACTGCTTCCGGGAGTTCTGCATCGTAGTAAGGCGTCGCTGAGTCTTCTCCCATATCTGCTGCATGGTGGTGACGAAGTCGTGTGCGGCTTGGGCGTGTGCCGGTGTGGTTGGCTGCTATGGTGTAAGTGGTTCTCGTCCGTAACACAGGAAGAAAGGAGATTTCCCTGTGGCCGCATGTGAAACGTTGTTGTAAGCGAACTTAAGCGCCGGTAACTGTAGATCCCAGTGGCTGACATCGTCTTTGAAAGCTGTGCGCAGTAACTGTTCAACCACCTGATTGAGTCGCTCTGTCTGTCCGTCAGTCTGGGGGTGGTATGCTGAAGACATCACAAGCTTCATCCCCAGCAACCCCATGAGTTCCCTCTAGAACTTACTAGTGAACTTAGGGTCCCTGTCTGGATCCTGTAGGATGGGTATTCGCGCTGTAGTCAGTGCTGTTTGTAGCTGCTCCATGGCTTGCTGTTGAGGAGTATCCCATTTATATGGCGTACCCTTTTTTAGTAGGTTGGTCAGTGGTGCTGCTATCTTAACATACTACGACACGAACCTACTGTAGTAGTTGGCGAAGCCTAGGAACTGCTGCAACTCCTTCACGTTCTCCAGAACTTTCCACTTCTTGACAGCTTCGATCTTCCGCGGGTCCACGTGTACGCCCTCGGCACTCACCATGTGCCCAAGAAACTGCACCTTCATCAGGGCGAAGTCACTCTTCGACACCTTCACGTAGAACTTGTTCTCCCGCAGGATCTCGAAGACTTTCTGCAGATGCTCCACGTGCGCCTTCATGGTCTTGGAGTAGGTCAGTATGTTTTCAAGTTACACCACTATGAATTCATCCAGCAGAGGCCATAAGATGTGATTCATCTCCGCCAGAGTCCGAACGGCATCACTAAGTACTCGTAGGAGCCGTATCTAGTACGGAACGCCGTCTTGTGGATCGAGTTGTTTTACACGCGAGGTCAGAGCAGGTTTACACACGAGGTCTTCAACCGTTTAGTTCCGGCCTTTAAAAACCGCGGGGGCGACGACGGAAGCGCCGATATGGGTATGTAAAACCAGTTCCGCGCATTTTTCCTAAGTCCCCCTCGATTCGGTTTTCGAACACGCTCAGATTTACTGGTGAAAAGGTTGGAGTTTTGACCGTTCGATCGAGTTTCATCTCAACGGCCCAGAGAATTTCGCCAAAAAAAGTTGGAATTTGGAGCGTCGGATCGAGTTATTTCTCAACGGCCGAGATTGACTCAGCGACGCGAGTAGGTATGTATATATTTTGGAGAAGAGAAATACATTATAGTTTTCCTGAAAATTTACATTGCTTTTTCTAACCTAAAAAATATAACCCAATTGGAAACGGATGCGACTCGGGGAGGCATCAACCCTAAACATCGGGCAAGTTTCAGTGTTAAGGGTTGATCCCTCCCAAAAATGCGTCCAGGCTCTCTAGGGATTTTAACATTTCTGCCCTGCACTAACAGTTCCCGGTAGCGTCGTCTACTGCTTTGTAGCGCTAAGGATGTGGAAATTAATGAGTTATTTCGACATAACGATGTAATGTTTCCTCTCCGTCAGTTACAACCCGCAGGGTGGTCAGAAACTCTAACAACTAGAATCCAGTACGCGAGTATAGAAAAGTCAGTTATTAGCTCCATAGATCCAGGTTCGGTTCTCTGGCCCTAATTTGGTCACTCCCCTCCAATTGTTCGGCCCCAATTTGATCTTTTCCCTAACGATAACTCCAACAAGACCATGACACCGCCATGGATGTTGCCTGACGGCTTTAGGAGCCTCGCTCGTGAAGGGCACGTGTCAATTGGTAACATTGGGAGGAGATTTGGGATCGCCTTAACGTTACGAAGCTATAGGTACACTTTGTGTGCCCATCAGATGGATATTGTGCCTTATGCTAAAAGGGGTCTACAATGTTGCTCTATTAACAACTTCAAGGTCCCGCGACAAGCTCTACAGTCTGCTGCTACGTCGTCTACTAGGCTGTCCACCTGGTTCTTACGTCGTCAACAAGGGTCCAACGTTGTTAACTTCAACTGCTGCACCATTGGCTAATAACATTCATCAGGATAACGCTGTGAGAATAGTATGAAGGTATGGTCTCGATTAGGGCAAGGAGGGGGATACAAAGAAGTGTCGAGCAAAATTCTGTACCCTCGAAGGCTAAACCCACTACAGCCTAGATAACATTAAACATATAATTTGACACACCCCCATAGGCGAAGTGGGGGATAGCCAACACAAGAAACGGTCACAAGACCAGTAAAGAGAAGAAACAAAGCAAAACAAGCTCAGGGTGGATCACAACGTCACCACGCATTCTGAGCACAAGCACAAGGCCACAAGGCCAGTTCACAAGCAGAGTTATATATCAAGGTGAACAAGCAAGGCCGTGATCTCAACCTAGCAAGGGTAAGCATGCAGGTGCAGGTATATATAGATCACAGTATAAGCAAAGTCAAGAAGTGAGCAAGTGAGGCCAAGTAGGCACAAGACCTAGCATAGTACAAAAGCGCTGATGATCACAAGGCTGAAGTGCCTTGGTGAAGATATCAGCGGTGTTGGCCCGAGACGCCACGTAAGCAAGGCGCAGCTGACCACGCTGCTGCAGCTCACGAGCAAGGAAGTAGCGAAGAGCAATGTGCTTCGTTCTCTGCTCCAGTCTGTGCTCCCGACACAAGGCCAGCATGGCCTTGTTGTCTACGTACAGAACTGGAGGAGAACAAGGCCGCTCTCCCAGGTCAGTCAGCAGGTAGGTGAGCCAGCGTAACCCCTGCGTAGATCTCAGCCTCACAGCTGGAGCTGAGAACAGAAGACGAGCGGGTAGACCGCCACGAAACAGAGCCGGAACCAAGGCTGAAGGTGTAACCCTGTGACGACCGCTGCGTAGCCAAGTCGTCAACCCAAGACGCGTCTGCGTGACCAGTGAGGACCACTGAACTCCGCCCTCCAAGCACGAGCCCCATGTCCGACGTACTGCACAAGTAGCACAAAACCCTCTTCGCTGCAGCCATGTGCTCTGGTCGGTGTCTCCCAGGAGCGACATGGCGTGCCAAGATGCTAAGAGGGTATGCCAGGTCAGGTCGAGTGCAGGTTATTAGGTACATGAGGCAGCCCACAAGCTCTGGGTACGGGCCACTCGGCTCTACGGACTCATCCGAAGGAAGAGCTGAGAGTGAGTGGCGAGTAGACAGAGGAGTGGCCTGAGGCGAGGAGTACGTGAAGTCGAAGCGCTAAAGGACCTGCTGCACCATGTGTGACTGAGTCAGGGTAATGGTGCGCCGTGCTCCGTCCCGGGTGATCTGCAAGCCAAGATAGCTGCGCAGTTCACCCAGGTCTATGCACGTGTGTCTCTTCTGCAGCTCGGACTTCACGTGGGCGAGTCCAGCAGTGTCAGCAATAGCAAAGACCAAGTCATCGACGTACACGAGGATGTAGAACGGCGGCAAAGAGGTGTCGGTGCGTAGAAACAGCGACGGGTCAGCAGAGGAAGGAGCAAACCCAAGGGCCGCAAGCGTAGTCCTCAGTGTGTCGTGCCACTCACGGGGCGCCTGGCGGAGACCGTAGACTGGCCGCCGGACGCTCCACTGGGTACCACGAGGAAACGACCCAGTGAAGCCAGGTGGGCGGCGCAGCCAGATCTCCTCGTGCAGGCTGCCCTGTAGGAAAGCAGTGCTGAAGTCAAGAGATTGAACCTCGTAGTCGCGCTGAGCGGCTATGTGCAGCACCACCCGAAGAGTGGTCATCTTTGGGGTGGGAGAGAAGGTCTGAAAGTAGTCAACTCCCTGCCGCTGACTGAAGCCTCGAGCCACGTAAAGCGCCTTGAAGACGGGCGGAGAACCCGGCGGCCGCTTCACCCTGAAAATCCACATGCCACTGACGATGTTCACCCCAGGTGGGAACTTCGTCGACGTAGGTGCCTGTGGACTTCCAGGAAGCCATCTCTGCGTCCGTGGCTGACTGCCACTGAGAGGAGTAGGGACCCTCTATCGCCTCTGCGTAAGAGCGCGGGGACGGGATGTCTGGTGCATCCGGGTCTCCCTCAGGGGCAACTAGCATGGACACGAGATGAGGTAAAGTAGCAGCAAAACACTGGAACTCCTCCTGTCTGTCCTCAAGGACGTCCGTGCTAAGAGCACACTCACCCCCGACGGACGGAGGACAGACAGACTCAGACTCAGCAACAAGACTAGCAGCGTAGTCTAGACGACAATGAGCAGCGAAGTCGACAAGCTCAGCAACCAAGGCAGACACAGCACTGGACTCAAAGGAAGGGTCAGTGACAACCGTAGCCAGGAGAAGAGTGACAGTAGGACTGGCAGCATGAAGGGAGTCAGACTCCGGGTCAGCAAGGGCAGGAAGAGAGGACTCTGGAGGAGACGGCAAAGGGACACGCTGTGGAGTAGTGGAGGGACGCAGTGTCATCTAATGCGTGCCCGGGACCGCAGGAGGACGCTGACGCGGAACACGACGACCAGTGCGAGCAGCACGAACAGGCGACGCAGGACGAGACTCAAGCTCACGACGCTCAGCAAGACCCCCAGTAGGACCAGTGTAGGGAGAAGGAGCAGGCACTGGGGAGGCCAGCTGTAACTGTGACTCGGACTGGACTGGCTGTGGACACTCTAAGGAAGGAGCAAGACCAGTAGAAGGCGGAAGACCAAGAACCTGCTCAATGAGCGGAACGAAGTACGGTCGTGGTCGCGCAGCACCTCCAGAACCAGCAGGGACAGCACCGGCACCCCCAGCGGTAGCTCCGACCCCAGCAGCTCCACCAGCTCCAGCAGCACCACCAGTCGCTCCAGTAGCTCCAACTCCGGCACCCACAGGAGCACCGGCTCCAGCAGCACCTCCAGCTCCAGCACCTCCAGCAGCTCCAGCTCCAGCAGGACCACCGGAAGACGCAGCAGCTCCAGCACCAGGAGCACCACCAGGCCCAGCAGCTCCAGTACCTCCAGTACGAGCACCTTCGGGACCCGTGGCTCCAGCACCCCCAGTAGCAGTAGACCCTCTAGCTCCGGCAGCACCACCAGCTCCAGCAGCACGGCTCTAGCGCCGAGCAAATGACTCACGCAGCTCCTGTGGAGAGGGTAGCTCCCGCCGGGACGAAGCACCCGAAGGACCTCCAGGCCCAAGCCGGGCCGGGCCGCGACGGCAGCTACTGCAGGGCGGGGACAGGGCCGCGACGGCAGCTGCTGCAGGGTGGGGCAGGGCCGCGACGGCAGCTGCTGCAATTGCTGCTACTCGAGCAGCAACAGCAGGTTAGCACTAGCTGTAGCAACAGCGGAGCGGAGCGCACGAGGGCACGGGTAGAGCAGAGCGCACAAGAGCGCGGGTAACAGCAGAGCAAACGAGGGCGCGGGCAGAGACAGAGCGCACGAGGGCGCGGCTGTAGCCGTGGCGGCTGCTCCAGGGGCCAGGGGCGGCTGCTCAAGGGGCCAGGGGCGGCTGCTCCAGGGGCCAGAGGCGGCTGCTGCAGGGGCGGCTGCTCCAGGGGCAAGGGGCGGCTGCTGCAGTGGTGGCTGCTCCAGGAGCCAGGGGCGGCTGCTGCAGGGGCGGGTGCTCCAGAGGCCAGGGGCGGCTGCTCCAGAGGCCAGGGGCGGCTGCTGCAGGGGCCAGGGGTGGCTGCTGCAGGGGCGGCTGCAGCAAGTAGCAGCAGCGGCAGCAAGTAGAAGCAGCGGTAGAGCAGCAGCACAGGCGCAGTGCAGCGTGCAGGCCTGGCGTGGGCTGTACTGGCCGCGCGCGGGCCTGACGTGGCCTGTACGGGCTGCGCGAATGCCTAGCGCGGACTGTACGGGCCGCTCTCAGGCATGACGTGGCCTGTACGGGCTGCGCTAACGCCTAGCGCTGACTGTACGGGCCGCGCGCGGGCCTAACGTAGTCTATACGGGCCGCGCGCGGGCGTGGCGCGGGCTGTACGGGCGGCGCGAAGGCCAAACGGGGGCTGTACGGGCTGCTCGCGAGCTACGCGCGACAGGACAGGGCAGGGCCGCGGGGCAGCGAAAATCAATGCACCTAAGGGCGCATTTCGGGAAGAAAAAAAGCAGAGAACGCGATTCGGGCAGGAACACGGAAGGTTTAACGGTGGGCCCTAAAAAAATTTCGTCCTGGGCTAGGAACGTTCTAGCTCTTAATACCATGTGAGAATAGTATGAAGGTATGGTGTCGATTAGGGCAAGGAGGGGGATACGAAGAAGTGTCGAACAAAATTCTGTACCCCTAAGGCTAAACCCACTACAGCCTAGATAACATTAAACATATAATTTGACAAACGCTAGCAAGCTATCATCAAGGCACTTCCGGCTCAAAGATTACAAGTTCAAGTATTATCAAGTAGAGATTGATCAAATATTGTGCTCAAACAGTCGCTTCTACCTCATAGAGGCTTTCAGTTTAAGCAGTATCATCATTGCACCATGTCCAAAGTGACCACTAGGAATTGAGGCAACCGTGTTACTAATGGGTCTTCGCAGTGACTCAGGACAAATCCTTTGCGACGGCTCTGACATCTGATGCCTCCACTACGTCAGCAGTCAAGCGTACGGTGGACCTGTTCATAGAAGCAGATAAGGGAGCTTCAGCCTGGTACATCGTTTCAAGGTGTGAAGGAAGCTGCACGCGACTTACTGGCCGCCGAAGGAAGTGGTGACAAGCTCCACCAACCGAAAGCGTATGCAAAAATTACGCCTGCAAGTGGGTCGGGTGATCTTCACTGCGGGAGATCTTTACTGCTGGCGCCATCCGATTGACGACCCGATGTCTCATGACAAGCAGCTGCTGGTACATTACCCATCCCTATCTTGTACTTACTGCTCGGGGCATCATATGGCGAGGTATCATGATGATTACGTGACGGTGCGGCAGAACAACATCGGCATGTGGAGCTTGTCCTTGGGATGGGTTCATGGGATTAATGGTAATGAGTGGGGGCTGGGTCTGACTTACCTTTGCTCGTCGTTTCTGAAGTGGGAAAGTGCTAATGTTGTGACAGTGTCGGATCCGCGCAGCCGCCTCAGTTAGGATCACAGATTTGACCAGGCTCGTCCTGTAGGACCTGGCAGTGGTGTTGGCTCAACCGGAGGGAATCGCGAGGAGTGGATATGAATTCTGGAAGGATGTGAGAAAGCGAACGTGGTCACCTTTACCCAGGCAGCGAAGCATGTGGTGTCCCAGCAGCACAGCGATGGGCTGATGTCCGGTTCCGCAACGCGCAGCTCCAAGGCGGGTGTCAGCCTGGCGGCGGCACGGAAAGGGTTCGGCGTGTGAGGCTGATAGCGACACTTGTGGGAGTGGGAGATGGAAGCGAGGAAGAAGCAGACAACTATGCAACATAGACGGATCCAGAGAATAGTGTTAGGAGATGGCTTAGCCATCTTTGTTGTAACCCTCGCAGATTTGTGTGGCCGTGCAATGTTGTAGTACCGCCCTGTGATGCGAGGGGGCCCCAGAGGAGTTTTATAATGGGTAACGCTAACCGCCTCACCATCGTGTCCCTGAACGTCAATGGTTTGGGGAGTCTAGGGAAACAACAGACGTTGAAACGATGGATCAGAACGGCAGCAGATTTGAGGCCAAGGTGGGGATCAAGGAGCTGGTGAGGGATGGAGTCATCCACACGGACGCGAAAGTGATCTTGGAGACAGCTACTCGGCACTTTAGGGAAGCATGCGATGAGGCTCCCATGGTAGCAAGTGCAGGGACAGGGTTGCAGTCGATGCCGAGGAAGGTGCTGGAGGAGGCAACAGCGGAGGCACTGGCAAGGGATCGGACATAGGAACGGTTTAGGGTTTAGGGGAGGGCGCTGGCAAGGAAAACCCTAAACCCATGTGAAAAAAGCGATCAGATAGCTGGCTAACGACAAGTCTCCTGGAAGGGATGGCCTGCCAAAGGAGTTGCTTTGGTGCCAGTGGGAAATTTTGAAGGGGCCGGTGATGAAGATGGTGGAGGAGTTTGTGTCTACAGGGAGGCTGCAGAGGTGGCGAACGAGGCGGTCACTGTTCTACTGTACAAGGCGCAGAGCCGGATGTTAGGAACTATAGGCCAATTATATTGCTGATCATCTATAAAATACTGGCAAAAGTGTTGGTGTCGAGGATGAAAGCGATTCTTCACCAAGTGATCTCTAGGGAACAGTATGTCTTTTTACCTGGGAAACGGCTTACAAACGCGGTGTTGATGGGTGCAGATCTAATTGACGCAGCCAAGAACAAGAACACTGAATGGTACCTCATGATGATAGACTTTGAGAAGGCGAATGACTCGGTACGCAGGGGTTTTATGCTGGAGATGATATCTAAGCTGTGCTTTCCACTGCGCTTCGTGAGTTGGACTGAGGCCCTGCACAGTGACGTGCACACACGGCTCTGCATTAACAGATGGTATGGAGAGAAGATTCAGATGCACAAGGGAGTAAGGCAGGGGTGCCCATTCGCGCCTTACCTCGTCTTGTTTGTGGTGGAACCTTAGAGCCAGTTGGCAGAGGAGAGAAAGCTGGGCACTGGAGAGAAGAGTTGTGAGAGGCTCAAGTATAACCGCCGGATGACCCGATGTGGAGATGGGTGGAAACAATGCTCGAGAAATTTGTATCAGGCAATCAAGCAGACACGGAGAAGCATTTTCGACTCTAGAGCACCGGATTGATGTACGCGCCGAGAGAACAGGGCGCTTTGGGAGTTTTGGATCCGAGGGGGAGAATCGTCAGCCCTGAGATGTGTAGGGTTGGCGCCATTGCAGGAGTGCCCGCTCAGGTGGGGGGTGACTGAGCGTGTAGTGAGGCTAACGTTGGGGTGGGCGACGCTGTACGCACACAAGGCGGTGCTCAAAGGTGGGCTGATTAAGAGCAGGAGATAGGCGAAGCTGTGAAAGAAGGTGCTGAAGTCGTTGGCGATGCGGGTAACGGGGGCCACGTCGTGCTGGGAAGCAACGGAGGAGTACCTGTGCTCCAACAGAAGCATTCTATATTAGGGGAAAGCCCCTTTCTTTGGTCAGAAAGGCATGACAAAACGGTGGAAATGGCAAATGCGTGACATGGTTCTTTGGAATTGGGACGGCACCAACGCGGTAAAGACGGAAGAGGCACTTACCTGGGAGTTGGGCGATAAACAAGAAGCGGCTATGGCGATCAAGGCGTTCAATGCGGCCCCAGAATGGTGGAGAAAACGGTTTCTGGCACCAGTGACAGTGGAGGAGGTTGTGGCGGTTCGCTCCCAAACTGGAAAAGGTGCCTATGGGAGGTCACTGGATCAAAGAGGGGATGGTTGAGCTGCGAGGGCTAAACGGGCGCGGGGTATGCACAGATTGGGAGGTGAAGCTGGAATTGCAATGCGAGAGCGTGGGGCTGATGAAAGTCTTCAAACACCAGGCAACTAGAGTGGTAGGAGATCCAATTTTACAGATGCTGGGGTCAACGCTGTTCGAAGATGGGGGAGTGGCTCCGCTGAGGAAGCTCAGGGAGCCGAGCAAAGGAGCAGGGGCGGTCGAGGAGAAAGGGACTAGTTGGGAGGCTCAGGCAGGAGGGAAGATTGGGCGCATCACAGATTCCCTGGTAGTTCTGATCAGGGCAAGAGATGTCCTGCTCTGTATACACAACCTCAATTTGCCAGTGGGGAGAGGGTTTCATTTCTAAGAGGCGGAGTTCTCTGCCCACACTGTGGGGAAGAGGAGATGGTGGAGCACTATTTGCTTGAGCACCCGCACATTGCATTGGTGGTGGTTGCGGTCAAATCGGCGCTCGGTATGAAGCAGCCAACAAGACGTGTGGACAGCCTGGCAGACCTCCTATTTAGGGCGGAGTTGACGAGGTGGCGGCAGCAATGCACCAACTTTGGTGAGGAAGGTGTGACGTGTCCATGGGCATATCGAAGAAACTTCAGGCTCGGAAGGTGCTTCGTAGGATCACTTTGGAGTTCAACAAGCATTCACGGGTTTGTGCTAGGCCGAACAAGCAGGCCACGAAGAATAAGGCAAGATGGAACTTAGTGGATGATGAGGCCTGTATCATGCGGCGGATCTGTGAGAGCGAGGCAGTGGGGCTGAGATGGTAGGGGGCCTTACAGTCCATCTGGTCGAACCCGAGGACTTTCGTCGAACCACAGTAACATCGCATGGAGGGCAGGGTAACAACCCGGCTTGAGCCTTGAAGAATCATTTACGACTGAGTAATTTACTTGTGCATCTCTTTGTAAAAGCTTCCACTCGAAAAAAAAAAAAGAAAAGAAAGAAAGAAAGAAAGAAGAAAAAAAAACACGTTTCGCGCTACACCGACATTAGCTGAATAAATCTGACTTTTTGTATAACACCAACGTGCCCTAAACGGTCCAAGAACCACATCATATAAGCACAAGTTGTCACACTCAACCGTACGTAAAAGCGATGTTTCACCCATTAACCATTGTCTGTTGTTCGTCTTGTGTTGATTTGGCGACCACCTACTAGGGCAGTAACAAGCACCAGCCCTCTAAATCCAAACACACTGACCATCAGGGTACGCACTGTAGCCAGTGCTCGATTGTCTGAACATCAAGAATGAGGGTGCGGTTACTATTACGAATAGTAAATTGAGAACTACAATGCATTCCTATCAGTAGCAACTGAGGAATACAAAAGCGAGTATGAAGGCGAAAAGTCAGAAGTGACGCAAAAAGTCGTATACAGTTGGCAGCATCTGGACCGTGGGAGCAGAAGCATCAGGCAGTTGCATGAGCGAGGATTTAGGTGGGAACCAGGGCTTATTTTATCATAGTAATTTATCCTTGTACCGTGATAATCAGGGTGAATGTTAAGGGTCACACTTTACCCCTATGTCTAACAATAATAGGGTCCTAAGTGCTGAGTGTGTGCAGACAAGAAGACACCTAGGTGGAGCTCGTAGAAGCAATCAAAAGTTGAATGCGCACAGCAGGGTTAAGAAACGTGTCCCAAATTGTGAGGCGTGCAGGTCAAGTTTTAATAACTTGATGTTGAAATGTGTGCAATCTTGGAAGACGTGCACCTGCAATTTGGGACTATCAAGTACCTACCAGAGGGGGGGGGGGGAGGGGGGGGGGGGGGGGGGGGGGGGGGGGCGCAGACAGGCTGGGTGTGAACAACGAATTTGCAAGGGGTGAGTGGGGTGGGGGGGTGGGGTGGGGGGAGAGGGGGAAGAGCACCCCCCATCACCACCCAGAAACCAAACTCCCTCCCCTCTAACCTTTTGAAACATTAACAATTTGGGCCAAAGCCTTTAAATAGATCCACGTAACGTAACAACAACTTTGTTTGTGGTTTTATAAGATTCTAAACGCGTTCGCAAGGGTAATAGGGTTGGGCAAGATATGGGAGATATGTGGAAAGGGCTAGAGCGGGTAGTCGATGACTTGGTTGTCTGTAATTTTGTGCAGCTGATTTCCCAAGGGCTGGTTTGGATATTTTGGCACAGCTGGCAGCTTACCACCAACTGTGTATTTCTTGTGCTGGCTGAGTTGTCCGACTTTGGCTCATAAGGGTGATTTCGGTTGGTTGATGCGTAGGTTGGGGATTTATTATAAAGAGGTACAATACCAGGTCGTAGATTTGGAGGTAAGGGGTGTTAGAGGAAGAGAACAGGAGTAAGGGAACAACAAAAATAGTAGTGGCCAAAAAAAGGAAAGGGTGATAAGAAGAGAAGAGAAGGAGAAGAAGAGAAGGGATGGAGAAAGGTGAAAAGAGGAGAAGAAGATAGGAAGAGACTAAAGAAAGAAAGCACCTAACAGCAGAAAGAAGATAGGAAAAGGAGAAAGAAGGACCAAGCACAAACAACAACCTGCACCAAAACGCGGGGCATGTTGTTTCAAGTGTAGCAACTGTGAGGATCGAGGATCAAGTTCAGAAAATAGATTACGAATCTTGGGTACAACATCGAGGCTATATATAGACATGACACAAGGCAGATAACCAGGATGTTACGTAAAGGTTCCGAGGGTCGTGAAGCATCCCGAATGGATCCTTCCCGAATTCAGTAAAAGTTGTCCGGTGTAAACCGAAAAGCACTGAATTCGGTGCACGCAACCTATTTTGGTGACTATAACTATTATACCTATAGGTAAGCAACGAAACTAGGAAAGCAAGCAAAAGCATGCATCTAAGCTAGATAAAGCATAATAAGGTAAAATCAATCAAGCAAATCCGTCGTATGCTCACACGTCCCCACCTCAAAGCTGGGTGGCATGAGAAACATTCTGCTTGACAAGAGAACACGGCGAGTGTTGCCCATATTAGCTTCTACAACCCAACTATCCTCAGATGGGTCGGATCCCTTCCAACGTATCAGGAACTCAAGCGTGTTGTCGCGTCTATGTCGATGAGCGAGGACACGTTCCACCTCGTACTCTGCTTCATCCTGTATGAGAACAAGTGGTGGTGGTGGTAATTGTTGTTAGAGACTAAGGACGGAGTCTATGAAGATTGGGTGTCTAAATTTCACAAAATCGTTGGCTTAGAATCCTGGACAGAAATGTCGAGTTCACAAGAAACGCCGTCGACGTAAAACGCACTGTTAAAACTTCACCAATTTTAGATATGTTATAGCTCTAGAGCGTAGCTACAATTCCCAAGTTGAATCATATGCAAAGGTGAAGTATTTCTCGAGTTATCAAATTTGGCGTACTAGGGGGTATGCTGCCATAGAACTTAACTCAATCACAAGTTGTCTCACAAGTTCACACAAGGAAGTAAGGGTAGCAATTAACCAGGTGGGAGGGAAGAGGAGGACGAGAGGGAAGGTCCCCAAGGAGTCCCCAACCAAGGAAACCCCATAAGCACACCAAGACCCTTCCCTATAGGAACCCCACTTTTACTTTTGTCACTTTCCAACCCATGCCATCCACCTTGCCCAACTTGGCCACACTTGCCAACCTGGTTTGGCTCCTCCCAACCACTTGGCAGCATCTACAGTGATGTTGAAGAATTTCCCAACCCCCAAAAGTCTATACCCCTTATAAAGTGAACCCCACAACTTTCCATAGTCACCACAACCAAATATCAAAAGCATACGAACTTCCAACGTTCGTAACTTTCTTGTTCGTGCTCCAATTGAAGCGATACTTGGTTCGTCGGAAAGCTCTTGAGCAGAGGAGACACTTCAGATATCTGCTCAAGCCAAATAACATTCACAAACACTCTGAAAAACCAAACCACATCAAACACAAATTCTTGCACACGCTCACACCACGCATGCAACGCACGAACATGTGATGGGAGGCATACAGACGTGAATGCAAGTGATAGCATCACATAACAAACTCCCCCTCTGGCTGCCTACCATCATCCCACATGCCATAGCTCAATCATGCACCCTCAGTGCACACTCATCCCAGCAAGCTTCATGCCCTTCCAATGCTCAGATTCAACCAGGCGTTTGGTGAGAATGTCAGCCGCCTGCTGATGGGTCTTCACAATCTCCAGCCGCACCTCCTTGTCTATGAGCCTCCTCGTCCAATGCCACTTAGGCCTGATGTGCTTTGTCAGGCCATGAAGACAAGCATTCTTCGCAAGCTTTACCGCCGACTCATTGTCACAGAATATTACAGTTGGCTCCTTCTGAGCAACACCAATCTCCTCCAACAAGCGCCTCAGCCACACCACCTCCTTTGCCCCATGATGAAGGGCCATGTACTCGGTTTCACACGAGGACAGCCCCACCTCGTTCTGCTTCTTGCTGCGCCAGCTTACTGCACCACCTCCAAACAGGCACACATAGCCTCCAATGCTGGTGCCATCTGCCTTCACAGAGTTGAAGCTAGCGTCAGTGTAGCAAGTCAAGAGCATCTCCCCCTTGCTCAAATCAGCTGCACCCCTCTGCAGCCTCTGTCTCACAGCACTGTAATCCAAACCCACTGATGCCGTTGCACTCACATAGCGGACCAACCTCTTGGCCGCTTCCAGCTGCTCATGACTGGGGCGTGAAACCACACTGGCAAGCCTGGATGTTGCAAAGGCAATGTTAGGCCGTGTGTGGTTAGCCGCATAGTTGAGTGCCCCAACCATGGAATGAAAAAGTTTCCTGTCACTCTCACCCACCACCTCCTCATCAGCACAGGGCTCCACAGTGAACCCCGAAGGCAGTGGGGTGGCTGGCTTTCCTCCATCTTGCAGCCCATACTTCTCAGCCAGCCCCTCACAATACTTTCTCTGGTGCAACCTCAACACTCCCTTGTCAAGGTCCCTCTCCACATGCATCCCCAAATAGTACTTCACATCTCCCATCTTGGAGCACTTAAACTGCATCTCCAGCATCTCCTCCACACGCTCAATCATTGCAGACGACTCAGAGAAGAGCAGGATGTCGTCCACATACACCAGGAGCATGAGAAACTGCTCCTTCTCTTGCAGCAGGAACAAGCTGTGATCACACTCACTCTTCTTGAAACCCCCAGCCAGCAGAGTCTCCTCTAACTTGTGGTACCATGCACGAGGAGCCTGCTTCAGGCCATTAGATGGCCTTCTTCAGCCTGCACACCCTGCCGGTCCCATCATCCAAACCCTCAGGCTGTAACATGTACAGCTCCTCCAGAATGATCCCATTGAGGAAGGCGGTGGTGATGTCCATCTGCTTCACCCGCCATCCACGGTTTGCTGCCATTGCCAATGACACCCGCAGTGTTGTGCCTTTCCCCACAGGAGCAAAGATCTCGTCAAAATCCTTCCTCTTTGTCTGCTGAAACCCCTTAGCCACAAGCCTTGACTTGTAGCGGGTCAGCGCCCCATCAGGTCCGTACTTGTGCCTGAAAATCAGCTTGGAAGAAATGGCCTTCTTCCCAGGAGGCAGCTCACACAACTCCCAAGTCTCATTCTCCAGCAGAGAGTCATACTCCTCCTTCACACTCTGCTTCCACTTTTCAGCATCGGGCCCTCTCAATGCCTCAGCTAGCGTCTTGGGCTCAGGGACGGCTGCCCAGTAGCAGTGTGCTATCTCTTCCTCATCACACTGCTCAGCCACACTCCCAGCCCGTACCACCTTTGGCTTGCCACGGCTCGCATAGGTCAGCCTGTTAGGAGGGCGCACATCCCTCCTAGGACGGTCAGCCGTACGTCCGGCACCTTGTGGAGCACCTTGCTCCTCCTGCTGCTGCGGCTGCTGCTGCTGTTGCTGCTGCTCCTCCACCTCAGGTTCTCCCCCATCCTCAGTCACCCCAGAGATCTCCTCCTCTGAGACAGTGACCTGCACTTGTCTTGAAGGCCGCTGCACCTCATCGGCCTCAATGATCAGTGGTGTTGTAGGAAGCTTTTGCTGCTGCTGCTTCCACTCCTTGTAGTACAAGGACTCAAGGAACTTCACATCCCTTGACACAGTCAGCTGCTGGCTCGTCAAGTCCCATATCAACCAGCCTTTGTGGTCCTTGGCAAGCCCCAAGTGCACACCCCATCTCCCAGAAGCTTCCAACTTTCCCCTCTTCTCCTTCGGTACATGAAACACCACCATGCACCCGTAGGCTCTCAGCATGTTCACCGCTGGTGCACTCCCATACCACTTGGTGTAGGGGACCCACTGCTTGTCCCCCACAGTCGTCAGCACCCGGTTCTTCACAAGGGCGACCTGCCGCAGTGCAGTCACCCAAAACGGATCCGGCAGCCCTGCACGCCCAAGGAGAGTGCGAGCACCTTCCTGCAGGGTCCGGTTGAACCGCTCAGCCACGCCGTTCTGCTGAGGGTTGTAGGGCACCGTGAGCTGATGCTGGATCCCCTTCTTCTTCAGCACCGCTTCAAAATCAGCGCCAATAAATTCTCCGACGTTGTCGGTGCGGATCACCTTCACCTTGTGTCCGCTCTCCCTTTGAGCTCTCGGCATCCACTCCTTAAGAACAACCGCTGCCACCTCCCCCTTAGTCTTGAGAGGGTACACCCACACCGCACGCGTGTGGTCGTCCACAATCGTCAAGAAGTAGCGGCTGCCCGAGAGAGAAAGGGCCCTCGTGGGGCCCACCACATCCATGTGCACTAGTGCAAGTGGTGCCTTGGCTGGTCCCGTGCTGCTGCTGAAGGGAAACTTCGTGAATTTGGTTTCAAGGCAGGTAGGGCAGCTCCCAATCTCCTTTGCTGCCCCCTTCACCTCCAACCCCTTCAAGCACCCATCCTTTACCAACTTCTGCAGCATAGGAATGTTCACATGGCACAGCCTCTCATGCCACGTCTCCCAATCAGCCTCACCACTCCCAGATGAAGCCCTTGCCCATGCAGTTGTCGCATCCACACCAGCAAGCACCTCACCATGTGGCTGCTGTGGCTGCTGCACCTTCTTGACTGCATCCAGGGCCCTATCAGTTGGTGCAGTCTCCTCTCCTCCCGCAGTTGCATTAGCCGCTGCCACTGCCTTTGCCGTTGCTGGTGGTTTCCCACTCCAAGGGATGATGGGCAGCTGCCACAGGTCCTTGATGCAGCTGCTCTTCTCCTCCAAGTTCCACAGCAGCAACTTCCCAAGCTTTGCACGGCAGCTGGTTGGGCCGAAGGTAACTTCAGCCTTGCTCTTCTGCAGCCGACGCACAGAAAGAAGGTTAGCGGACAAACCTTCAACCAACAGCACATTCCCAAGCCCCACAAGCTCTCCATTGGCTCCCATCACCTTGGCATTCCCAACACCTATCACAGGGAGCAAAGCACCTGAAGCGGCAGCCACAAACTTGATCTTCCCAGGAGGTTTTACCTCATCAAGCAAATCTGCCCGTGGGGTCATATGACTCGTGCAACCTGAATCGATCACCCAGTGAGTGAGGGGGTGCATCACAACCTTCCCAACTGAACCCACATCACCCCCACTCCCTTGCACATCCTCAACCATGAGGAACATCCCAGGGTCGGCTTTACCTTGTGCACCATCACCTTGTGCACCTGAACCTTGCACAGCGCCACCGCGTGCACGTTCACCACTTGGCGGCTTCATGCCTGGAGGGGCCCATCCCTCAGGCCGGCTGAAACTCTTGAACCACGGGTGTCCAGCCTTCTTGCAGTACCAGCACGCACCCTCCATTCGGGTGCTCTCCCTGCCACCAGAGCTCCCATGCCCCTCATTGTAGTCACCTCGGCCTCTCCCTCTGCCAAAGCCTCTCCCACGGCCTCGGCCTCTCCCTCCTCTTCCTCTGCTGCCTCCTGCAGCTCCATACCCCTCAGCAGTTTTGTTGGCAGCACCACCTCCCGTGTGGCGCCTGCGGAAGTCCTCCTGCAGAATCTGCTGCCGTAGCCACTCAGGCGTCCATTTGTCCTGCTGAACGTTGAGGGTGGGGATGAGGTTGTCCCACGAGTTGTCGAGCACCGAGATGATCTTGGTGCACTGCTGCATCTGCGACACCTCGCTGCCCGCCGCTGCCATCCTCGCATAGGTATCTTTGATCTTGTGAAGGACCGGTTTCACATCATCTCCCGGTTTCATGGAGAGGGCAGCCAACTCCTTCTCCAACACAATCACCATCGGCAGCGTGTTGGGCTGAATCACGTCGCGTAGCAGCTTCCATGCCTTCGGTCCGGAATCATTCAACTCCACCAAATCCTTGATGTGCTGGAACATGTCGTTGTTGACCGATTGGAGGATGAGGTCGTACAGCACCGCGCTCTTCTCAATCCACCGATCGCGGGCATCTCCTTCCCCCGGCATCTTCTCCTCTCCCATTGCAATTTTCAGCAGCTTGTAGCGCTTGAAGGCGCTCCGCATCCGCCCGCTCCATTCCTCATAGTTGGAGCCATCCAAAGCTTCGATCTTGGATGGTGGCGGTTCACTCCTCTTCTTTGCTGCATCTCCACTCCCTTGATTCATCTCCTCTGCTCCCAATCAGAGGTTTCAGCTCCCCCCTTTGCTGGTCACAATGTAGATCCACACAATCTTCACAAGTGTCGGCGCCAACGAAATTTCGGCAGAGTTTCCCCTTAGCGGAAGTCACATCCAACCTCCAGAACTCCACTTATGCACGCCCACAGGCCATGGTGGGTCTAGGAGGGTCTTCACACTTCAGTAGACTCTCCACAAAGTCCTTAATCAGCTCTGATACCACTTGTTAGAGACTAAGGACGGAGTCTATGAAGATTGGGTGTCTAAATTTCACAAAATCGTTGGCTTAGAATCCTGGACAGAAATGTCGAGTTCACAAGAAACGCCGTCGACGTAAAACGCACTGTTAACACTTCACCAATTTTAGATATGTTGTAGCTCTAGAGCGTAGCTACAATTCCCAAGTTGAATCATATGCAAAGGTTAATTATTTCTCGAGTTATCAAATTTGGCGTACTAGGGGGTATGCTGCCATAGAACTTAACTCAATCACAAGTTGTCTCACAAGTTCACACAAGGAAGTAAGGGTAGCAATTAACCAGGTGGGAGGGAAGAGGAGGACGAGAGGGAAGGTCCCGAAGGAGTCCCCAACCAAGGAAACCCCATAAGCACACCAAGACCCTTCCCTATAGGAACCCCACTTTTACTTTTGTCACTTTCCAACCCATGCCATCCACCTTGCCCAACTTGGCCACACTTGCCAACCTGGTTTGGCTCCTCCCAACCACTTGGCAGCATCTACAGTGATGTTGACGAATTTCCCAACCCCCAAAAGTCTATACCCCTTATGGAGTGAACCCCACAACTTCCCATAGTCACCACAACCAAACACCAAAAGCACACGAACTTCCAACGTTCGTAACTTTCTTGTTCGTGCTCCAATTGAAGCGATACTTGGTTCGTCGGAAAGCTCTTGAGCAGAGGAGACACTTCAGATATCTGCTCAAGCCAAATAACATTCACAAACACTCTGAAAAACCAAACCACATCAAACACAAATTCTTGCACACGCTCACACCACGCATGCAACGCACGAACATGTGATGGGAGGCATACAGACGTGAATGCAAGTGATAGCATCACATAACAATTGTTGTCCCTGGAACGTTTGGTTGGGGACCTTGTAGGGCTTCAGTAGCTGAACATGGAAAGCGTTGTGAAGCTTCCACGTGGTCGGTAAGCACAAGCGGAATGTTACTGGTGTCACCATAGCCTCAACGCGAAAGGGCTGGAGCTTGGACGGTAGTTGAGACAAGTCCAAGTTGCGTGTGTCGAGAAGCACCTAATCTTCGACCGCTACTGAGTGATTGCGTCATTGTCGATTGGCATATTACTACTGAGAGTTCTGCATAATGGTGAGACGTCGCTGTGTCTTCTCTCATAGATGTTGCATGGTGGTGACGAAGTCGTGCGCGGCTTGGAGACGTGTACTAGTGTGGTTGGCTGTTGCGGTGTGATTGGTTCACATCCGTAGCACTGGAAGAAAGGAGATTTCCCAGTGGCTGCATGTGAAGCGTTGTTGTAAGCGAACTCAAGCGTCGGTAACTGTAGATCACAGTGGCTGATGCAGTCTTTGCAAGCTGTACGCAGTAAGCGTCAACCACTTGATTGAGTCACTCGGTCTGTCCGTCACTCTGGGGGTGGCATGCTGAAACATCGCAAGCTTTATCCCCAACAAACACATGAGTTCCCTCCAGAACTTACTAGTGAATTTTGGGTCTCTGACTAAGATGACTGTAGCGGGGATGGCATGGATGGTGATGATGCAGTCTAAGAAGAGGTGACCAGTTGCTTTAGCAGTGGCCGTGGCGTTGGTCGAAATGAAGTGTCTCACCTTGGAGAACTTGTCGATCACCACGAGTATAGCGTCATGCCCTCGTAAAGTCGAAGGAAGCCCATTGATGAAGTCTAGGCTAACGACTTGCCAAGGTCACTCCGGTACGGGTAGAGGCTGAAGTAACCCTGCTTTTTTCTGCTTGCTACTCTTCATCCACTAGCACGTATCACACGAGGTGACGAACTGCTGCACGTCCGCTGCCATCCGGGGCCAGTATTAATACTTTGCTATTCCCGCTAACATTTTGTTACTCCCAAAATGTCCTGCGTATGCTACGTTGTGAAACTCCTCCAGTAATATCTGCCGGAGCGGGGCATAGTTCGGTACCCAAATCTTTCCTGAACCTTTCCTTGCCGCTAAGTCTTTCTCCCACTATAACAATTTCCGTTTCTGTGCTGTAGCGATCTCTGCGTACACGGAGTACCCATGTTGGGATAGACCCTTGAGCAGAGGGTTCATCCCATTGAGCTGGATGCCTGCTACGTGTCCGGGGCGACTCAACGCGTCAGCTTTGTTATATAGACCAGGCTTGTAGATGATGTCGTAATAAAAATGAGTCTCGAGAAGTCCATCCACCGCACCTGTCGTCGTGAGAGCGTATGTTGCAACTTAAGGTATTTAAGGCTGCAATGGTTAGTGTAGACTGTAGTTTCAGCTCCCTCTAGATAGCACCTCCAAGCCTTGAAGTCTGCGACTATGGCTAAGCCTTCTTTGTCATGAATTGGGTAATTCGGTTCAGCTCTGTATAGCTTCTTATTGAGGTAGGTGATGGGTTGCAAACCGCGCCCGTGATCCTGCATCAGTACTGGCCTGACTGCCTGGTCACTAGCGCCTACTTCCGCCATGTAATCTCTGTAGGGATCTGGTACAATGAGTACTGGGGTGGTGGTCATTGCTGTCTGTAGCTGCTCCATGTTGTGTTGTTGAGGAGTATCCCATTTATAGGGCATATCCTTTTTCAGTAAGTTCGTCAGTGGCGCTACTATCTTAGCGTACTGTGGCATGAACCTGTTATAGTAGTTGGCAAAGCGTAGGAACTGCTGCAAATCCTTCACGTTCTCCAGTATTTTCCACTTCTTGATGGCTTTAATCTTCCGCGGATCCACGTGCACGCCTTCGGCACTCACCATGTGTCTGAGAAACTGCACCTTTTTCAGGCCGAAGTCGCTCTTTGACAGCTTCAGGTAGAATTTGTTCGCCCACAGAATCTCGAATACTTTCTGCAGATGCTCCACATGCTCCTTCAGGTTCTTTGAGTAGATAAGTATGTCGTCCAGGTACACTACCACGCACTTGTCCAGCAGGGACCATACGATGTGAATCATCTCTGCCTGGAATATTGCAGGTGCATTTCAGAGTCCGAAACGCATTACTACATATTCGTAGGAGTCGTATCTAGTACGGAACGCTGTTTTGTGGATCGAGTTTTTGGCCATCTTCATCTGCCAGTAACCCGACCATAGGTCCAGCTTCGAAAACACCGTTGCACCATGCAGTTGGTCTAGAATATCATCTATGCACGGTATGGGGTATTTGTTTTTTACTGTCTATTTGTTCAGTGCTAGGTAGTTGATGCACATCCGTAAACTGCCGTCCGACTTTGGAGTGAAGAGAACTGGTGCACTGTAGGGAGAGGTGGATGAGCGGATCAGCTCCCTCTCCAGTAAGTACTCGATCCGTTTCTTCATGTCTGTCAGTTCGGTCGGACTCATGCGGTATGGTGCACGGGAGACGGGTTTCGCACCTGGTTCTTCCACGATCTTGTGCTCGTGGGTTTGCGCTGGGGGCACTCCTCCAGGCAGATCATCTGGCATGATGTCTTAGTATTCCTCCAATACCTCCTGTACTGCTGCAAAAAGCTCCGAGTTCAGTTTCCCGTCCTCTTCTGTTGCCATTACTAGTGCTAGATAGCCCGCGTTACTTTCGTTCACCGTCCGTTCAAATCATGCAAGTGTCATTTTTAGGAACATCCCCTGTATCTGTCCAGCTTCGCCTCTCCACACGTTTCCCGTTGTTGTAGATGCACGCTTTTCGGTTGACCCAATCTATCTCGGTGTTGAACCTTCAGAAAATCTTTCCCCAAGATAATATTTAATCCTTTGATGTTTGTGATCGGCAACATCTGCTTCCATCTCACACCTATCTGTAGATGCAGTGTTGACGTGCCGTGGATGTGAAGCTTCATGTCGTCCACCATCGTTGTTGTAAACTAGGTCTCCTCTCAGGACTCCCCAATTTTCTCCAACGTCCCGCGGTCGCATACCGAATGGGACGCACCACTATCCACCATTGTCTGGAGGCATCGCCCTTTGCATAGCACCTCAAAGATTAGTGGCTGCTGCCGCTTCGAGTAGCCAAATATAGTCTCATTAATAGGATCATAAGGTACATCATCATGATCATAACCCCTATTTCCTACACCCGAAACTGCACTCTTACTTCCAACTTCATCAAAGGGGTCGAAGGATTTTTCCGAGTCCGATTAAGCTTTTCCTGGGCCTGGAACCTTCCCCTAAGCCTTTGCAGCTGTGTAGGCTTCACCAGTGGGAAATGGGGAGCCTTAACACGGTTCTGCTAGGAGAGAAAATCAACTCCTTTGAATGCTAAACCCTTTTCAACGCCCTGGAGTTGGTGTCCCACCTTTTACCTGTAGAATTTCTAAAAGCTTTGGCTTAGCCTCTAACTCTCTCCTAATTTTTTCAAAGGCTTTAAAACCACGAGAAGTAGTACTTTTGGTTAAAGTATCATTATAGGATAACTTTAACGTATTTCTACTCTCGAGGGTGTTCGGCTAGAGTTTCCTAGTCAATGCGGAGTCTTCTTCTGCGGGGTCTCTATTTGTCTCGACGATTTCCTCTGGCGCCGGCCAGTCGTGACGTTTTAAATTCGCGCCATCATTTTCTCCTTTTTCCGCCCGCTCCGAAGTCGCCACGTCATTGCCTTTTTCCATATTTTTGGATCTTTTCGCGATCGTCAGGTCGATTCGCGGCTACTCGCTAATCTCTTTTTTTTGGGGGGGTGGGGTGCCGCACTGTTTTTTCCCTGAAGCCCCGCACATGCTTTCTTTATTTTCCAACACACCAAGATTCGATGTTCGGCTGCGCCGCAAAATTCGCACGTTTCGGATTATGCCGGCCGCTGCTTTGCATTGATCTTATCGAAATCTATCTGGTCGGCGATTGTGGGGGGTGCCGATCGCTCCGTGCAAAGATTCTTGTTCAGCCCATTGTGTCGTGTTTCATGTTGACCCTTGGTCAATGCGTCGAACCGTTCGGCTGCGCAGACCATGCCACGGTAGCTACCGTAGTTCGCTGCAATCACCGGTCGGCGGAATTTGCTTTTTAGTGCCGCATTGTACGCCTAGATTTTTTCACCTTCGGTCAAGATGTCGATTCAATTAAAAAAGTTCTCCATCTACTGTATGTACTGCGCCACACTTCCGGATTGTCAGTGCCGATGAATCTACTGGCGTGCCATATACGACAAATTCATTGGCTCGAAACGTTTTATATGGGCTGCCCGAAACGTTTTACAAATCCTCGGATTTTGCTGCTACTGTAGATCCATTCGAGTGCCGGGCATCGTAGTGTGAAAATAACGAGTTGTGATTGCATTGAGCAGCATGAGGAGTACAAGTACCAAACCCTAAAGTGTTGTACCCCATATGAGCTACCCCACTACAGCCTACACAGACTATAGCATATAAGTTTGACACACCCCCATAGGCAAAGTGGGGGAGAAGAAGGGGTCACAAGACCAGTCAAGCAAAGCACAACAAGCTCAGGGTGGATCACAACGTCACCACACATTCTGAGCACAAGTTCAAAGGCCACAAGGCCAGTTCACATGCAGGATTATATATATATAGGACTAAACATGCAAGTGCAGGTATATATATAGGCCACAGTACAAGCAAGGTCAAGAGGTGAGCAAGTGAGGTAAAGTAGGCACAAGACCTAACAGAGTACAGAAACGCTGATGATCACAAGGCGGGAGTGCCTTGGTGAAGACATCAGCAGTGTTGGCCTGAGAGGCCACGTAAGCAAGTCGGAGCTGACCAGGCTGCTGCAGCTCACGAGCAAGGAAGTAGCGAAGAGCAATGTGCTTCGTTCTGTGCTCCAGTCTGTGCTCCCGACACAAGGCCAGCATGGCCTTGTTGTCTACGTACAGAACTGGAGGAGAACGAGGCGGCTCTCCAAGGTCAGTCAGCAGGTAGGTGAGCCAGCGTAACTCCTGTGCAGCCATGGCCCCCGCGTAGATCTCAGCCTCACAGCTGGAGCTGAGAACAGAAGTCGAGCGGGTAGACCGCCACGAAACAGAACCGGAACCAAGGCTGAAGGTGTAACCCTGTGACGACCGCTGCGTAGCCAAGTCGTCAACCCAAGACGCGTCTGCGTGACCAGTGAGGAACACTGGACTCCGCCCTCCAAGCACGAGCCCCATGCCCGATGTACTGCACAAGTAGCGCAACACCCTCTTCGCTGCAGCCATGTGCTCTGGTCGGTGTCTCCTAGGAGCAACATAGCGTGCCAAGATGCTAAGAGGGTATGCAAGGTCAGGTCAAGTGCAGGTCATCAGGTACATGAGGCAGCCAACAAGCTCTGGGTACGGGCCACTCGGCTCTACGGACTCATCCGAAGGCAGAGCTGAGAGCGAGTGGCGAGTAGACAGAGGAGTGGCCTGAGGCGAGGAGTACGTGAAGCCGAAGCGCTGAAGGACCTGCTGCACCATGTGTGACTGAGTCAGGGTAATGGTGCGCTGTGCTTTGTCCCGAGTGATCTGCAAGCCAAGGTAGCTGCGCAGTTCACCCAGGTCTGTGCACGTGTGTCTCTTCTGCAGCTCGGACTTCACGTGGGCGAGTCCAGCAGTGTCAGCTGTGGCAAAGACCAAGTCGTCGACGTACACGAGGATGTAGAACGGCGGCAAAGAGGTGTCGGTGCGCAAAAACAGCGACGGGTCGGCAGTAGAAGGAGCAAACCCAAGAGCCGCAAGTGTAGTCCTCGGTGTGTCGTGCCACTCACGAGGCGCCTGGCGGAGACCGTAGACTGGCCGCCGGAGGCTCCACTGGGTACCAGGAGGAAACGACCCAGTGAAGCCAGGTGGGCGGCGCAGCCAGATCTCCTCGTGCAGGCTGCCCTGAAGGAAAGCAGTGCTGAAGTCAAGAGAGTGAAGCTCGTAGTCGCGCTGAGCGGCTATGTGCAGCAGCACCCGAAGAGTGGTCATCTTCGGGGTGGGAGAGAAGGTCTGAAAGTAGTCAACTCCCTGCCGCTGACTGAAGCCTCGAGCCACGTAACGTGCCTTGAAGACAGGCGGAGAACCCGACGGCCGCTTCACCCTGAAAATCCACATGCCACTGACGATGTTCGCCCCAGGTGGGGGAGCCTCGTCGACGTAGGTGCCTGTGGACTTCCAGGAAGCCATCTCTGCGTCCATGGCTGCCTGCCACTGAGAGGAGTAGGGACCCTCAACCGCCTCTGCGTAAGAGCGCGGAGTCGGGATGTCTGGTGCATCCGGGTCTCCCTCAGGGGCAAGCAGCATGGACACGAGATGAGGTGAAGCAGCAGCAAAACACTGGAACTCCTCCTGCCTGTCCTCAAGGACGTCCGTGCCAAGGGCACACTCACCCCCGACGGACGGAGGACAGACAGACTCAGACTCAGCAACAAGACTAGTAGCGTAGTCTAGACGACAGCGAGCAGCGAAGTCGACAAGCTCAGCAACTAAGGCAGACGCAGCAGTGGACTCAAAGGAAGGGTCAGTGACAACAGTAGCAAGGAGACGTGTGACAGTAGGACTGGCAGCACGAAGGGAGTCCGACTCCGGGTCAGAAAGAGCAGGAAGAGAGGACTCTGGAGGAGACGGCAAAGGGACACGCAGTGGAGCAGTTGAAGGACGCAGAGACATCCGGTGCGTACCGGGGACAGGAGGAGGACGCTGACGCGAACCACGACCACCAGTGCGAGCAGCACGCACAGGCGACGCAAGACGAGACGCAGGCTCACGACGCTCAGCAAGACCTCCAGTAGGACCAGTGTAGGGAGAAGGAGCAGGCAGAGGGGAGGCGGGCTGTAACTGTGACTCGGACAGGACAGGCGGTGGACACTCTAAGGGAGGAGCAGGACTAGTAGAGTACGGAAGACCAAGAACCTGCTCTAGGAGCGGAACGAAGTACGGCCGCGGCCGTGCAGCACCCCCAGAACCAGCAGGAACAGCACCAGCACCCCCAACGGCAGCACCAGCTCCAGTAGCACCCCCAGCGCTAGCAGCGCCAGCAGCACCAGCAGCTCCAGCAGCTCCAGCACCAGCACCCCCAACGGCAGCACCAGCTCCAGTAGCACCCCCAGCTCCAGCCGCTCCAGCAGCACCAGCTCCAGTAGCGCCAACACCAGCACCCTCAGAAGTACCAGCACCAGCAGCACCTCCAGCGCCTACACCCCCAGCAGCTCCAGCTCCAGCTCCAGCACCGCCAGCAGCTCCAGCACAAGGAGTACCCGCAGGCTCAGCAGCTCCAGTACCCCCAGTACGAGCACCTCCAACACCAGCAGCACCTCCAGCTCCAGCAGCACGGCTCCAGCGCCGAGCAAACGACTCGCGCAGCTCCTGTGGAGAGAGTAGCTCCCGCCGGGACGAAGCATCCGAAGGACCTCCAGACCCAGTACCGCCAGACGCCACACGAGCAGGCCCAGCACCCTCAGGCTCCGCACCCCCAGTCTCAGCACCCCCAGTCTCAGCACCTCCAGGCTCAGCACCCCCAGGCTCAGCACCCCCAGGCTCAGCACCCCCAGAGTCAGCACCCCCAGGCTCAGCACCCCCAGACCCCGCACCCGCAGTCTCAGCACCCCCAGCAGTACCAGAGTCAACAGCTACCTCGACAGGCTCGACTGCGTCTACCTGGGACACACCTAAGGGGGCAGGACCCTGAGGGGGAAGGGGGTCTACCGGGGGGGGACCTGGCGCGAGGAAGAGCGGCGGTGGGGGGAGGGGTGCACTGCGGTAGGGGAAGAGACGGTAGTAGGGAACCGACTCGTCAAACGTGACGTCCTGGGAGGACAGAACACGGCGCGAGGTGGGGTGGTAAAACTGCCAACCAGGCGCGTCAGGGGGGAAGCCAAGGAAGACGCAGGGAACAGCACGAGGGGACAGCTTGTCCGCAGACAAGTCGCGAACAAACGCCCGAGATCCCCAGACACGAAACGCAGATGCATCGCCAACCTTCCCCGTCCACCGCATAGCAGGGGAGGTCTCCGGCATGGAGACCCGGGGCTGAAGGTTGATCTGATGCGACGCGTACTGAACCGCGAACGGCCACAGAAAATGGGGAGCAGCCGCATGCATCATGGACGAACGAGCGACGTCCATGACCATGCCAATGCGGCGCTCAGCAATCCCATTCTGCTGTGGAGAGGCCGGAAGCGTGAACGTCTTGCGGATGCCTCGTGCACGACAGAAGGCTCGCAGAAGGTCGGAGGAAAACTCTCCGCCTCTGTCGGAGTGCAGACGCAGAACAGGAAAGTCCGAGCCGAAACTCTCTCTGAGCTGGAGACGAGCTGCGCGGATCCAGTCGATCAACACCTCAGTGACCTCACCCTTGCTGCGCAAGGGGAAGATTGTGGTGTAACGCGAGTAGTCGTCAACCACCAGTAGGAAGTAACGCTCGTAACCCGTTCCACGGACGCGGGCTGGGCCCCACACGTCCATGTGAAGCGTCTGCAGCGGAGCCTCTGTCGGAGGAAACTCGGAGGAGTGAGGAGCGGCGCGCTGCCGCCCCTCGACGCAGGGAACGCAGGTAGGGGCAGGCCCCGGAGGAAGGGGAGGGAGGGACCGGGGGAGACCAGAAACAAGGACACGGGAGGCCATGCCTCGGAGACGAGGCAGGGAGGGGTGACCAAGGCGGTGGTGCCAGAAGAGAGTCTGGTGAGACAGGAGACAACACGAGCAGGGGGCAGACTCAAGACCAGACCTAGACGCTGCAGCAAACACCTGACCCGACGCAGCTACCTGACCAGACTCAGCGACTGGAGGAGACTCAGTAGTCAGTGTGTACAGGCTCGACCCCGGCTGACGGGTAAACGTGGCCAAGTGACGGCTCGTCCGAGCACACGTGCAGTGGGTCACTCGCTAACTCGCAGGAGTGAACTGGTCAACCCCTCGATCCTGCAGGTCAGCACCACTCACCAAGTTCGTAGAGAACGAGGGGAGGTAAAGACCTGACAGGAAGCCAGACGGGGCCGCCGGACACGGTAGCACAGTGGAGTAGTGAGCAAGGACAGGACCCCCAGAGGGGTCTGCCAGGGAGACCGCAACCAGCCGACTAAGCGGTGTGAGGGTGGTGCGGTCTCGAAAGAAGGAGCGGGAAGCACCCGAGTCAAGGGTGAAGGTGCGCAAGACCGCAGCAGGCGCAGCACCAGAGAGAGCAGACTCACCAGCACCTGGAGCAGGAGACTCACTAGCACCTAGAGCAACAGCCTCACCGCCACCGACACCTGGAGGAGGAGACACACAAGCACCTAGAGCAGCAGCCTCACCATCACCTAGCGCAGCAGACTGGATACCGGGGTCAGGCGGCACACACAGGTGACAGGCACCCTCAGCACTAGTACACAATGCATACATGGCAGTGAGGATAGTATTATAGTCAAAAGCATAGATATCTACCCTCTGCCTAAGCAGCTCCAGCCAGGAGAGGAGCTCAGCGTCGTCGCCAAACTCTGTACGCCAAGCGTCGCTCAGACGGGCGAAGCAGCGGGACTCTGTGTGACCAGGAGTCCCGCAAGGCTGACCAGTCCGGACACCCGTGCGAATGACGTACGGGCAGCGAGCAGTACTCAGTGACCCTCTACCCTGAGCGTACCACTCGCGAAGCTGCTGGGGCGAAAGGGTCGCGCGCGGACGACGCTGCAGCTGCACCTGGCCACTACAAGAAGCTCCCGAACTACTCACTCCAGGACGACTCCCACGACGGCCACCCCGACAACCCCAACTAGCGTACCACTCACGAAGCTGCTGGGGCGAGAGGGACTCACGCGGACGTCGCTGTAGCTGCAGCTGGCCACCGCCAGGAGTAGCAGTAGCAGTAGTAGCCGCAGTAGCAGTAGTAGCAGTAGTAGCAGCACTAGCAACAGTAGCAGCAGTAGTAGCAGTAGCAGTAGCAGCAGCGCGGCCACCCCTACAACCCCAGCTAGCGTACCACTCACGAAGCTGTTGGGGCGTGAGGGACTCACGCGGACAACGCTGGAGCTGCATCTGGCCTCGCCAGGAGCAGTAGTAGTAGTAGAAAGAGCAGTAGTAGCAGAAGCAGCAGTAACAGCAGTACGGGCAGGGCAGTGCTCACCAGGAACAGCGGCAGGGCGGGGCCGCGACGGTCGCTGCTACAGTGGCGGCTGCTCCAGTGGCGGCCGCTCCAGGGGCCAGGGGCGGCTGCAGGTGCGGCTGCTCCAGGGGCCAGGGGCGGCTCCTGCAGTGGCGGCTGCTCCAGTGGCGGCCGCTCCAGGGACCAGGGGCGGTTGCAGGTGCGGCTGCTCCAGGGGCCAGGGACGGCTCCTGCAGTGGCGGCTGCTCCAGTTGCGGCCGCTCCAGGGGCCAAGGGCGGCTGCAGGTGCGGCTGTTCCAGGGGCCCGGCGCGGCGCGGGGTAGGGCAGGGCGTTGTGGCGGGCAGGGGCGACGTCGCGGGCAGGGGCAACGCGGCAGGCAGGGCGACGCGGCAGGCAGCAGGGCGGGGCCGCGTCGCCGACACGGCGAGGCCGCGACTGTGGCCTGACAGGGCCGCGACGGCGGCCTGATGGGGCCGCGACGGCGGCCTGACGGGGCCGCGTCCGCGACCTGAAGGGGCCGCGACCGCGACCTGACGGGGCCGCGACGGCGGCCAAACGGGGCCGCGACTGCGGCCTGACGGGGTCGCGCGCGGTCTGACGGGGCCGCAACCGCGACCTGACGGGGCCGCGACGGCGGCCTGACGGGGCCGCGACCGCGACCTGAAGGGGCCGCGACGGCGGCCTGACGGGGTCGCGACGGCGGCCTGACGGGGCCGCGACCGCGACCTGAAGGGGGCCGCGACGGCGGCCTGACGGGGCCGCGACGGCGGCCTGACGGGGCCGCGACGGCGGCCTGACGGGGCCGCGAATGCGACCTGACGGGGTCGCGCGCGGTCTGACGGGCCTGCAGGGGCGGCTCTCGGGCTGACGGGCCTGCAGAGGCTGCTCGGGGGGGGGGGACCTGACGGACCTGCAGGGGCGGCTCGAGGGCCGTACTAGCTTGCAGGGGCGGCGGGCACTGGCCTAGGGCAGTAAGAGGCAGCGCAGGCAGAACGAAGGGCGGGGCGCGTGAGGGCGCACTCGCAGAGAAAGGCGCACGAGGGCGCACGTAAGGTAGGGCGCACGAGGGCGCTCCTAGCGGAATAGTGGGCCCATAGTAGTAAGCGGTCCTAGGTGGCAACCTAGACTCGTGATACCATGTGAAAATAACGAGTTGTGATTGCATTGAGCAGCATGAGGAGTACAAGTACCAAACCCTAAAGTGTTGTACCCCATATGAGCTACCCCACTACAGCCTACACAGACTATAGCATATAAGTTTGACACGTAGCAGTGTAGTCGCGAGCTGAATCCGCATCCCGTCGTGTGTCGGGGTTGTGCATCCAACGGCCTCGAAATAAATTTCGAGTGTCGAGATGAATCTCGTAACGTTCGTGCCTTTTGCGCTCGGATCGAACGCCTCTTGTACCCTCGCACGAGCAGCTTCAAGATTCACTGTAGCGGGTGCCGCTGCTACAGTGTGACATGTCGGTGTCGCCGTTGCTGCTGCTGTCATCGCTACTGCATTCACTACTGTATTTGCTGCTGCTGTGGTAGCTGCCAACTGATTAGCGAGCATCGCCGCGATCCACTGAATCGTCGTGTGCGTCTGGTCTTGCTCGACGCGGAGTGCGACGATTTCTTGAACAAAATTGTCGCCCTACCCCTCCATGCCGGCTGATATCATGTTCAGAAACCGAATCAAGGGGGACTGGAAAATTCGTGGAACTGGTTTTACGTACCCGAATCGGCGCTTTTCGTCGTCGGCCCTGCAATTTTTTAAAGGCTGAGTTTTAGCAGTCGAAGATTGTCGCGTGTAAACGAGCTCTTATTACCGAGTGTGAGGAATGAGGAACGAGTTTAGAAAATAGATTATGAATCCTGGGTACAACGTCAAGGCTATATATAGTCACGACACAAGGCAGGTAACCAGGATGTTAAGTGAAGGTTCTAAGGGTCACGAAGCGTCCCGAAAGGATTCTTCCGGAATTCGGTAGAAGTTGTTCAGTGTAAACCGAAAGCACTGAATTTGGTGCACGTAACATATTTTGGTGCATATAAATATAATAACTAAAACTAAGCAACGAAACTAGGAAAGCAAGCAAAAGCATGCAAGATATAATGAATGTAAGCTAGATAAAGCATAAAAACGTACAGTCAAGCAAGCAAAGCCGTCGTATGTCAGAATGTATTTGCTGTCTAGCCTGCAGTGGGGTACTCTGTAATGAGTACAACCCAATTTAGGGTGTTGTACTTGTATCCCAACTCTTGCTAGTGAAACCCCATTCCTCTCCTTCCAAACCTCTCGATACTTTTCCTAAACTCGAACTCAACTACCAAGGCTCCTAAACTATGGCTCCTAAGCCAAACTCACGCTAGGATTTTGATATGGTATCAGAGCTTAACGTTCCTGGCCTGTGGGCCCACTCGATTCCGCTGCCCTACTGTGTGTCGCGCGCCCCGTGGCGCGCGACATCCCATTTTTCTTCCCACTGCTGCAGCTCTCGCTGAGGGGGGTGGATGTGTGGGAGTCTGGGGTTTAGGGTTTAAGGGGGTGCTGTGGGTGTAGGGCTAGGGTTTGAGCAGGGGGTGTGTGAGAAGGGCGTTAGGCAGCTGGGGAGGTCGAGTGGAGGCAGCAGTCTTGTCGTCAGCAGCAGCAGCAGTCCGGAGGCTACAATCTCCGGTAGTCGCCAGTCGCCCGTGGGTCCGTTGCTCGTCTGCCGCTACTTTTAGCCGCGGGGCCAGTTACCCCAGTAGTCCGGAGCGCTGTTCCGGTAGCCACTGAGCCAGCAACTCGTCTGTGTGTCTGCAGCGTCAGCAGTCGCCTCAGCAGCAGCAGCCCCAGCAGCAGCAGCCCCTGGAGCAGCCGCCCCAGCAGCAGCAGCACCTGGAGCAGCCGCCCCAGCAGCATCAGCCCCAGCAGCAGCAGCCCCTAGAGCAGCCGCCCCAGCAGCAGCAGCACCTGGAGCAGCCGCCCCAGCAGCAGCAGCAGCCCCTGGAGCAGCCGCCCCAGCAGCAGCAGCCCCTGGAGCAGCCGCCCCAGCAGCAGCAGCCCCTGGAGCAGCCGCCCCAGCAGCAGCAGCCCCTGGAGCAGCCGCCTCAGCAGCAGCAGCCCCTGGAGCAGCCGCCCCAGCAGCAGCAGCCCCTGGAGCAGCCGCCCCAGCAGCAGCCGCCCCTGGCCCCTGCAGCAGCCGCTCCTGGACCCGGTGCAGCCGTGGGGGGGTGGGTGTGGGGGTGATGGTTGTGGGGGTGTCGGTTGTGCGTGCCGTTCCCTCCTCCTCCTCCTCCTTCGTCTCCCACTGCTGCAGCTCTCGCTAAGGGGGGTGGATGTGTGGGAGTCTGGGGTTTAGGGTTTAAGGGGGTGCTGTGGGTGTAGGGCTAGGGTTTGAGCAGGGGGTGTGTGAGAAGGGCGTTAGGCAGCTGGGGAGGTCGAGTGGAGGCAGCAGTCTTGTCGTCAGCAGCAGCAGCAGTCCGGAGGCTACAATCTCCGGTAGTCGCCAGTCGCCCGTGGGTCCGTTGCTCGTCTGCCGCTACTTTTAGCCACGGGGCCAGTTACCCCAGTAGTCCGGAGCGCTGTTCCGGTAGCCACTGAGCCAGCAACTCGTCTGTGTGTCTGCAGCGTCAGCAGTCGCCTCCCATCTTCTCTCCCCCACAGTCTCTCCTCCTCCTCACTTGCCCTCTGTGATTAGCTCTAGCCTTACTTACCTATTGTGGACTCTTGCTCTATGCTTGCTCATTGTGCTGATTACACCCCACTTTGGCTATGGGGGTGTGTCAGAATGTATTTGCTGTCTAGCCTGCAGTGGGGTACTCTGTAATGAGTACAACCCAATTTAGGGTGTTGTACTTGTATCCCAACTCTTGCTAGTGAAACCCCATTCCTCTCCTTCCAAACCTCTCGATACTTTTCCTAAACTCGAACTCAACTACCAAGGCTCCTAAACTATGGCTCCTAAGCCAAACTCACGCTAGGATTTTGATATCGTACTCTCACAGCCACTAACTAGCTACACGTATCTGCGGAGATAACTCGTGCAACGGGAGATAGACTACGGGTCAGGCACGGATGCTCGTGTGATCCCTGCGTTCGTTCGTTCCTTAGTCGTTTCCAAGTGCTAACACTGCTTGCTAGTTCACGGGGAAAATTGGCAAGAGTTTCACTAGGAAAACATGACAACAAAGGTCCGGAATGATTAGCATCAACATTGGCAACACAGACTACATCAGACCTAGCACGGCTGCTGGTCGACTGCCAGCGCAGCACGGTCGACCGCGTGCCAGCACGACTTGGTCGACCGCGCTCCAGCAGAGCAGAGTCGCGGCTTGCCAACGTTGCCCGTCCGCGGTGTGCCAACGCTGCAGTAAGTCGGCTGCACAGCGATGCATCCGCGGGAAAACGGTGCACCAGCTTCGCAGGTGCACGCTGCTGGTTGGCGCCCAACTCCCCATCACACGCCCAGCGCAGACACCTCACCCGTGACGGCGCCCACCAGCCACGTCGACCTCGGGATACCACCCCCGAAATCGTACTTGCAGAAAACACCCCTGGCGACATTCGCGCGCGTCGCCGGGGTATCCTGGTTGGCCGGGTATTTCGCGGTCCTCCCGCGATTTCGCGGCCACCGCGGTCCTTCCGCGATTTCGTGGCCACCGCGGTCCTTCCGCGACTTCGCCACCGCGGTCCTCCCGCGACTTCGCGGCTCCCACGGTCCCCCGTGGTTTCGCGGCTCCCACGGCCCTCCACGATTTCGCGGCTCCCATGGTCCCCCGTGGTTTCGCGGCTCCCACGGACCCTCGTGGTTTCGCGGCTCCCACGGTCGGCTCCGCCCAAGCGAGGACGGGGCCAAACACAACTCTCGTTGACACTCCCCTGCCGCGTTCACGCTTGGGCACTCCCCCCGGCCCACACGGCAGTACTGCTTGGAGAATAGCCCGTCGGTGTGCACACAACGCACAGCACGCCGGTCACCGCACCAGCCATGCAAGAGGGCATGGCACCTACTGCTGCACGTCGTTGTCACCGTCGCCCAAATCGGCCTGGCGCACTTGGCCGATTGCAACGGAGCACCGGTTGAAGGCCGGATAGTGCAGCGCCTTCGTCAGGAAGTCGGCCGGCTGCTCAGTGGTCGGGATGTACTTCAGCGAAAACTTCCCGCGCTTCACCATGTGCTGCAGCCAGGCCTGTCGCCGCTCCATGTGCTTGAGGTTGCCCGTCAACCCCATGCCCTCGCCGACCGTTATGGCCGACTTGTTGTCCACCCTGAGGACAGTCGGATTCCCAGCGTCCAGCCGCTGGAACTCCGCGAGGAGGAAGCAAAGGCGACGTCCCTCCTTGCCAGCTTCGACGGCCACCACGTACTCCGACTCGGTCGACGACAGCGTCGCGCACTTGATGCGCTGGCTCGACCAGGAGACCGCGGCCCCTCCGTAGACGAACACGTAGTCGCCCGTGCTCATCCGGTTCTGCTTGTCACCCGCGTCGTCGGCGTCCACGAAGCCGACCAACTCCAGTGACTCCGGACCACCGCCGAACTCCAGGGCGGTGTCTCGCGTGTTGGCGAGGTAGGCGAGGCAGCGGTCGACTTCGCGCCAGTGCTGGTCGCTCCTCACTGTGAGGCCGCTCCCCAGCTTGCTGCACGCGATTGCGATGTCCGGCCTCGTCGTCGTCGCCGCGAACTGCGGCGAGCCGACCTTCTGCCTGTACTCCTCCTCCTCGCGCTCCTGCGCCTCCTCGTCATCGAATGTCTGCTCTGCGTAGGCGGCGACGGAAACCGGCGTCTTCGAAGTGCGCCCGGTCTGCTCCTCGTCGATGAAGGGCCTGCGCAGCTTATCGGCGTAGCCCTGCTGGTGCAGCCACAATTTTCGCGCCGGCCTGTCGCGCACGATCTCCAGGCCGAGATACTTCTGCACCGGCGAAATTTCGCGCAGCTCGAAAGCGCCCTCCAGCAGCTCCTTCAGCATCGCGGTGCTGCTGCTCGCGGCGAGAAGGTCGTCGACGTAAACCAGCACCCAGCAGGTCACCTTGTCGTCGCCGACCTTGAAATACAGAGCCTCGTCAACTTGGCTCTTCTTCCACCCACCGCCCACCAACACGTCGTTGAGAGCCGTGTACCACAGCAGCGGCGACTGCTTCAGCCCATAGAGGCTCTTCAGCAGCTTGCACACCCGGCCGGTCCCATCATTGAAGTGGTCCGGCTGGTACATGTACAGCACGCGGTCGAGCTTGCTCTGCAAAAAGGCATTCTTCATGTCCAGCTGCATCAGGTTGAGGTCGAGGACGGCGACGATGCTGAGAAAAATCCTCAGCGTGACGTAGCTGCTCACCGGCGCGTACGTCTCGTCGTAGTCAGCGCCATACACCTGCGTGAAGCCCTTCACGACCAGCCTCGCCTTTTCGCGCTCGACAGTGTCGTCGATGCGGTACTTCGTTGTCAGCACCCACCGGTTCTTCATTATGTTCACCCCCGGCGGGCGTTTGACCAGCTCCCAAGTGCCCATGTTGATGAGGCTATGAATCTCCTCCTGCATGGCGGCCTTCACCGCCAGGCCCTTCCAGCTCGCCAACGCCTCCTTCACCGTCATGGTCGAAATGTCCCAACGGTGTTCGGGATCGGCGTGAATATCGGGGTCGAGCTCCGAAAACTCCTCATCGTCCTCGGCGCCATCGTACGCCAGGTCGTCGTCGTCCACATCGTACACCGTGGTGAAGGCAGCAGGGACGAAGAAGTCGGGTGGCCTCCGAATTCGGCCCGACTTCCGAGGTCCGAGCTGCACCTCCACCACGTCGCTCGATGTGCCTTCATCGAACTGCTCCCCTGTCGTCCGCTCCTCTGAAGCGAGCTCCGCGTTCGACGGCTCCCCTGTCGTCCGCTCCTCTGGAGCGAGCTCCGCGTTCGACGGCTCCCCTGTCGATGACTTCTCTGAAACGCGCTTCCCGTCCGACGACTCCCCTATCGGTGGCTTCTCTGAAACGCGCTTCTTGTTCGAAAGCTCCCCTGCCAACTGCCCCGCGGTCTCCTCCGCGGTCGGCGTGGCGATCTCCTCCGCGGTTTCCTCCGCGAGCTCCTTCGCGGGTTCCCCCGCGGTGTTTTTCGCGGTTTCCTTCGCGGTCTTCTCCGCGGTCCTCGTCTCCGCGACTGGCTGGGCGTCACGTCGGCCACCGGCGATGCTCTTGGCCGGTGCCACAGGCGACGCCCCACAACTCCCCTCATCGCCAGAGGCCGACACCGGAGTCAGGCCACGCAGCTCGACGGGAAGGGAATGGGAAGAAGGGTTAGGAGATGGCGAGGCAGGGGAATCCGCGACATCCTCATCAGCCCGCTCACCGACCTCGGCGAGCAGAGGAAGCGTCGCCGTCGAGGTGTCCATCGGCGGGTTGGCCCGCGTCCGCCCCGATGCAGGCCCGAGGTCCGATTTCCACACCTCCAGTGACAGAGTTTCGTAGAGCACCACGTCCGACGTGGTGACCACCCGGTTGGCGGTGATGTCGAGGAGCTCCCAGCCTTTGCTCTCCTCCGACACGCCGAGGTGAAGGCCCCACCGAGCCTTCGGCTTCAGCTTCCCACCGCGCTGGTGCTCAGGGACGAGGAATTGCGCCATGCAGCCCCACACCCGCGCCATCGACAAGTCGGGCTTCTGCCTGGTGAGGAGCTGGTACGGCGTCATTTTCGCGAGCAGCGAAGACCGCTCCAGGCAGTTGCGAACTCAGACGGCCTGCAGCAGAGCGAGATGCCACCAGTGGTGTTGCACGCCCATGTGCAGCAGCATCGTCCGCACCGACTCCACCACCGTCCTCATCTCCCGCTCCGCCATGCCATTCTGTTGCGGGGTGTAAGGGCAGGTCAAGTCATGGACGATTCCCTTGCTGTCCACGAAGGCGGTGAAGTCCTTCCCGAGGAACTCCCCACCGCGGTCAGAACGCAGTTGCAGCACCGAATGCTTCGCCTGCCGCTCCACCAGCACCAGCCACCTCTGGAACTCCAGCAGCACGTCTGAATTCTTGGCGACCGGCCTCACCCACACATAGCGGGTCTTGCGGTCCTTCAGCAGCAAGAAGTACAGGCTGCCGTCCTTGGCAGCCACGCAAAATGGCCCGCACAAATCAATGTGCACGACGGCCAGGACATCGTCAGCTTCGGAGCCGTGGTCGGGGAAGGTATGCCGCGCCAGCTTCCCGCCGACGCACGAAACACACGGTGAGTCGGCGCCAGACACCGACTTGAGGTCCAGCCCAGTGGCGACCTCGTGCTTCACCGAGCTCCGTATGGTGTCCATGCCAACATGCGCCAGCCTTGCGTGCAGCCTATTCGGGGTTGCTTTCGTCGCTGGGACGATCGCCCGCAAAGCCACCTCCTCTTTCGCGGGCGTCGCCGATTTGACCGCGCATGGGCGCAGGTCAGTGCAAAGGACCCGGCCAGTGTACGTCGCGCGACCGAGCACGTCCCCCTCCGTGGAGACGAGCAGCATCCGGTCACCGTCATCCTTCAGCGTCACCCCGCTCTCCTTCAGCTGGCCAGCCGAAAGCGAATTCGCCTGCACGCCCGGGACGTAGAGAACGTCGGAGATGAGCACCCGTTTCCCGGCCTCCCCTTGTAGCGCAACTGTGCCACGGCCGCGAACGTCCTGCAGCGCCCCATTGAAGCCACGCACGTGCTTCACATCGCCACTCGGCCCCAAGTCGACGAAGGCCTCCTTCGTCCCCATCAGGTGGTGCGAGCAGCCGCTGTCGAGCAGAAGCACCGTGGGATTCACTTGCACGGCCGCCGCCACCGCCTGGAAATCCTCGCCAGCCTCTGGCGCCAGCGAGACGGTCGGCTCCACGATACCGACCAGCGAGCACGACGCCTCCTTGTCGCCTCGCCCTTTGCCACCCGCGGAAGAGTCGGCGTCCTTCGCCGAGGTCGACTTTGTCGGCTGCTTCTCTTTTCGCGGCTGGTTTCCTCGACGCGAACGACGGCTGCCAGACCTTCCGCGGCCTCCCTTGGTTTCGTCGTCGTCCGAGTCACTGCGGTCGGGACACTCGAAGGAGAGGTGATCGGGATCGCCGCACAGCCAGCATTCCCGACGTCGACATCCTCCTCCACGACCGCTATCCTTGGCAGACTTCCGCTTGTCAGCATCCTTCGCCAGCTTCCCGCCACCGCGGTGACTGCCACCAGACTGCTCGCGCTGTCCCGGTCGACCACCTTGTTTCGCGGGGGCCGCGAAATTTACTTGCGTGAGGAGCTCCTGGGACCGCTCAGCCTCCTGCATCGCCTCGTCCTGCAGGATGTACGAGGTCAATGTGTCCTCGTTGAGCGTCGCTCGCGTGCTCGGCGCCATAGACAGCCGCTTCAGCACATTGTAGCTGCTCGGGAGTCCCTGCATGACATGCGTGACATACGAAGCCGTCGAGTATTCCGCGCCAGCCATACGAATGGTGGCGAGAATTCGTCGAGCGCGGTTGCAGTAGTCAGTCGCGGTCTCCTCGTCGCCCATACGCAGGTGCGTCAACTGCCCCTCAAGCTGGGCGATGAACAAGTCGTCGGTGACCTGGTAAGTTGACTCGATGAAATGCCACGCTCGGTGGCCAGCGTCGAGGTACTCCCTGCACGACTTCAGGGCGATCTGTACGCCCGGCGAGAAGCACCGCGAAATGACCGTAAAGGTCAGCAACTGCACGGCGCAAAATTCCGCTCGCAGGTCGGGGTAGTGCTCCTCCGGCGTCGCCACGGTCCCGCGGGCGAAGCCCATCAGCCCGGCCATCTCTAGCTGGGGCGCGATGGCTTCCTTCCACGTGAGGATGTCGGGACGACCGACCAGCGGAGGTGAGACCGAGATCCTGTCCGGCGTAAACTTGAAGTAGCCGTAGCTCGGCGCGATTCCTCCCGCGGTCACGTGAGTCGCCGACATCGGCGCCAATTCACTTCGTCTCCCTCCGACGTAGTTTCGCGGGGCCCCTGCAGCCGCCGATGACTGCATCCCTCGCGTCTGAACGCCGCCGACTTCATCGGCGCGAATCACACCTCGCTGCCTCGACGTGCCTCCCGCGTTGCTACTGACTTGGTCACCCGCGGCGTTGACTCCCGCGTCGACGCCGCCTGCGTTGTTCACCGGTCGAGGAGATACAGGCCGAGAAGGGGGGTACTCCGCCGCCCACAAGGCGCGAATGCCAGCCTCGACCACCGTCAGCGGGAGAGTTCCGTACTCGTTCGCCGCATGACGTCTCCTCGCGTCCTCCAGCCGTGCTCCCAAGGTGTCCACGACACCCGCCTCTACTACGGGGTCCACCATGGCGTCTAACACAGCCGCCGGTCTACGAACAAACAAGGTGAGTGAGAAGACGGCTAAACCGAAGGTTTCTTCGCGGTGTCGTCCACGCTCACCGCACCATGCGGAGATAACTCGTGCAACGGGAGATAGACTACGGGTCAGGCACGGATGCTCGTGTGATCCCTGCGTTCGTTCGTTCCTTAGTCGTTTCCAAGTGCTAACACTGCTTGCTAGTTCACGGGGAAAATTGGCAAGAGTTTCACTAAGAAAACATGACAACAAAGGTCCGGAATGGTTAGCATCAACATTGGCAACACAGACTACATCAGACCTAGCACGGCTGCTGGTCGACTGCCAGCGCAGCACGGTCGACCGCGTGCCAGCACGACTTGGTCGACCGCGCTCCAGCAGAGCAGAGTCGCGGCTTGCCAACGTTGCCCGTCCGCGGTGTGCCAACGCTGCAGTAAGTCGGCTGCACAGCGATGCATCCGCGGGACAACGGTGCACCAGCTTTGCAGGTGCACGCTGTTGGTTGGCGCCCAACTCCCCATCACACGCCCAGCGCAGACACCTCACCCGTGACGGCGCCCACCAGCCACGTCGACCTCGGGATACCACCCCCGAAATCGTACTTGCAGAAAACACCCCTGGCGACATTCGCGCGCGTCGCCCGGGTATCCTGGTTGGCCGGGTATTTCGCGGTCCTCCCGCGATTTCGCGGCCACTGCGGTCCTTCCGCGATTTCGCGGCCACCGCGGTCCTCCCGCGACTTCGCGGCCACCGCGGTCCTCCCGCGACTTCGCGGCCACCGCGGTCCTCCCGCGACTTCGCGGCTCCCACGGTCCCCCGTGGTTTCGCGGCTCCCACGACCCTCCACGATTTCGTGGCTCCCACGGTCCCCCGTGGTTTCGCGGCTCCCACGGACCCTCGTGGTTTCGCGGCTCCCACGGACCCTCGTGGTTTCGCGGCTCCCACGGTCCCCCGTGGTTTCGCGGCTCCCACGGACCCTCGTGGTTTCGCGGCTCCCACGGTCGGCTCCGCCCAAGCGAGGACGGGGCCAAACACAACTCCCGTTGACATTATCTATTGTAAACAAATTGCATGTCTGCAACGCTCTCAAATGGCATTCCAGGCCGTTCCGAACAACGGATTTCCGAACAAGCGACGGGAATGCAATCTGTTGCAATTCCACACAACAATGTGCAATTACAACATCCGAACAACTTTGAGCAAACGGAAACTGGGCGCTCGCAAAGTTGGCGACAAAGCATGAGGATCTCACACTGTCAATTCGTAAGCGGTCGGAAGTAAACGGCATGCTCAATAGGTAGTTGCGCCATTCGGAGCGATTATTGGAGTGTCCAGATTTGTGCCAACTTTTTATCTGGGGGGGTGGGGCAAGGGGCCTGGGGGGGGGGGGGGGGGGGGGGGGGGGGTGGGGGGGCGGGGGGGAAACAAATACAAAAAACGTTCACTGTGCTGGAAGGGAAATCCAACGTCATTTCAAAACATCAAGGGCACTCCGAAGATTTGTGGGTTGTACAAGATTAGAGCCAACTTGGCATTTTGCACAAACCTAAAATGCACGTGGTCAGCGAGACTTACAGCATGTTGTCCAATATCGTCACTATTGTCACCATGATTCTTGCACTGCACCAGCATATGCAAACATATTACAACTTGCAGTGGAGTCATTTGTGTCAGATGGCCGCAGAAAGATACGTTAGCCTCCATGGTAGTGAAATGGATGAGCACGTCAGCAACGACACTAACGTGGCGCAAGCAAGGAGGAATTACTCGAAGCTGAGAAAAATCAAGAAGAATGCACAAATGTATTTTTGGATGTGCAACATAGGGCAAATGACAGAGGAGGGATTTTTTTACCTACTAGGTCAAAAATCCCAGGATCATTTTGTTACCTTGGGGTAACTTTGGACTCACCCCGGGGTAACATGCATGTGGGTCACCCTCAGGTACTCCAACGGGTAACGTGCAATGTAAACAACTGACCCAAAAGAGGCACTCGTTGTATGCTACAGAGCTCCCTACGTCGCCCGCAAACACGCCCGAGTTCGGCTTCGGCGGGACTCGAACTCTCCAGCCTAGTGGTGCACGTGTACAGTGCTGTCACGTGTGTAACCCGCATTGTTACACACTTTATCATAAGTTTGAATTTACCTAAAAAAAAAGGTACTCCATAAGGTTGAACCGCTATTGTCTTTGTCACTTTTGTTGTAGTCACATCATGTATTGGTTTTGTAAAATTACTGTCATCATTTAAATCATTTAGCTAATATGCGCTTGAATTTGCTTATACAATTTACTCTCGTACCCTTTTGGGATACACATTTCACATACTCTCTGTGTTTACCTCATCAGTGCCTAACCCATTTTTGCAGCGTAGCTATTTGCCAAACCGAATTTGGCAACACACACATTTATTTACAAATACTTATGTACATCTCAAAGAATGCCGTCACACCACTTGTCCTCCTCCTGCCATGCTTCCAGCCTTTCTCATACCGCTATTCTTGCTACTTTCCTTAAGGTGGGCCAGAGACGCGTTGTCCATACATCGCGACTAGCCTAGCGGGCTGCATCTTCCTCTACCAAGGGTGCCAGGAACAGCCCATCGTCTGATATCACCACGCGCGCATGATGTTTGAATGCCCACGCTTTGTGCCTTGCCTTCCACCAAGGGCCCTTTTCCACGGTTCTCACGATTATGGCGTGGCGCGCCCACGCCTTTAGGCGCATATGGTACTATTGTGTCAAACTTATAAACTATAGTCTATCTAGGCTGTAGTGGGGTGGACACTAAGGGGTATGGTTTCCTAGGGTTTCATATTTGTACCCTTCACATTCCTTAGTCATTTTCATTCCTCATTTCTTCACATGGTATAGAGCAGGTTCCCTAGTGGGAACTTTTCCTAGGGCCCACCAAAATCGAAAAAAAAGAAAAAATCCTGCCCGGAGCGCGCGTCGCCCCTGCCCGAGGCGCGCCCCGTGTGCCGCCCTCCCGTCGCGTCCCCTGCCCTTAGCGGCCCGTCGCGCCCTCTTAGCGGCCCCTTCGCAGCCCCGTCGCCGCCCTTAGCGGCCCCGTCGCCGCCCTTCGCGGCCCCGTCGTCGCCAGTCGCGGCCCCGTCGCCGCCCTTCGCGGCCCTTCGCGGCCCCTCTCGGCCCCTCGCGGCCCCTTCGCGGCCCCGTCGCCGCCCTTCGCGGCCCTGTCGCCGCCCTTCGTGGCCCCGTCGCCGCCCTTCGCGGCCCCGTCGCTGCCCCTCTCGGCCCCTCGCGGCCCCTTCGCGGCCCCGTCGCCGCCCTTCGCGGCCCCGTCGCCGCCCCTCTCGGCCCCTCGCGGCCCCTTCCCGGCCCCGTCGCCGCCCTTCGCGGCCCCTTCACGGCCCTTCGCGGCCTCCTCTCGGCCCCTTCGCGGCCCCTCGCGGCCCCTCGCGGCCCCTTCTCGGCCCCGTCGCCGCCCTTCTCGGCCCCTTCACGGCCCTGCCGCAGCCGCCGCCGCCGCCGACAGGAGCAGCAGCCGCCGCCGCTGCCGTGACAGCCGCCGCCGCCGCTGCCGGGAGCGGAGCCGCAGTCGCCGCCTACAGCAGCAGCCGCCGCCGCCGCCGTCGTGACAGCCGCCGCCGACGCTGCCGGGACCGCAGCCGTCGCCGCCGTCGACAGCAGCCGCCGCCGCCGCCGCTACCGAGGCCGCAGCCGCCGCCACCGCCACTAACAGAGACGCCGCCGCTGCCGCTGACAGAGACACCGCCGCCGCCGCCGTCCAGGCCCTGCCCTGCAGCCGGGGAGCGCCCCCCCCCCCCCCCCTCCCCCCCCCCCCCTCTGCCGCCCTGTCGCGGCCCTGTCCCTGCTGGCGCGCCTCGGCCCTGGCCCCACCACCTGCGGGCCTCTACCCACCCGCCCTGGTAAGAGCACTCCCGAGCAGCGCCTCTGCCACTGAGCTGCCCCTAGCCTGCTGCTCTTACTGCTAGCCTGCTACTGCCGCTGCTGTCATGGCTACCCCTAGTGTTCTTACCTTTGATGCTGAGGGTCGGGCTGTCGACTTTGAGGTCTGGGTCGATGATCTCCAGCTTTTCCTACAGTGCGATAGGACAGACGGTCTCTCCCTGTTTGACCTCACGTCTGGTGCCTCTCCTGCCCCTGCTGCTGATGCTGACAGCACTGTTCGCTCACAGTGGGCCACACGCGATGCTGCTGCCCGTCTAGCTGTGCGTCGTCACTTACCGACCACTGAGCGTGCGCATTTTAGTCAGTACAAGAGTGCTAAGACCTTGTACGACGCTGTAGTTGCACGCTACTCTTCCCCTGCCACTGCTGCCCTTAGCCGCCTCATGCTGCCGTACCTGTTCCCTGACCTCGCCGCCTTTCCCACAGTCGCTGACCTCATTACGCACCTTCGCACTAGTGACACCCGCTACCGCGCTGCGCTTCCTGCTAAGTTCTGCGCCAAGAACCCCCCCCCCCATGTACATCACCCTCTACTACATAGTCACCCGGCTCCCTGACTCCCTTCGCTCGGTCAGAGACCACTTCCTCTCTGTTTGCCCCACCACACTCACCGTTGACCTCCTCGAGGAGCGCCTCCTGGCAGCTGAGAAGAGTATAGTCGCTGTAGGAGCCTCTCGTGGTGACCCTCGTACCCCCTTCTTTGAGGGGTGTTCCCCCTCCCCCCTTTTGCCCTCTGTTGCCTCTGCTGCTGCGGCCGACCTCGTTGGCCTCGAGTCGGTCGGCGCTGCGTCTGCCCCTAGCGGGAGACGCCGCACCGGCAAGGGCAAGGGGGGCAAGGGCGCTGGAGGAGCTGGCGGGGGCGGTGGAGGTGGCGGTGGAGGTGGCGGAGGGGGTGGGAGTGGCGGTGGGAGTGGTGGTGGGGCTGGGGGCGTCGGTGGCGGCGGTGGAGGCGGAGGCGGCGGCGGCGGTGGCAGTGGGAGCGGAGGTGGCGGCGGTGGCGGAGGTGGCGGCAGCAGCGGTGGAGGAGGTCGGGGTGGCTCTGCGCAGCGGGGCGGCTTCGGTGGTGGTCAGCGCCAGCAGCAGCAGCGCACTCGTGAGACCCCGCCCCCCCAGCAGAGCTTGTTGGCTGCCTCATGTACCTGATGACCTGCACACGACCTGACCTAGCATACCCTCTTAGCATCTTGGCACGCTATGTTGCTCCTGGGAGACACCTCCCTGAGCACATGGCTGCAGCGAAGAGGGTGTTGCGCTACTTGTGCAGTACGTCGGGCATGGGGCTAGTGCTTGGAGGGCGGAGTCCAGTGGTCCTCACTGGTCACGCAGACGCGTCTTGGGTTGACGACTTGGCTACGCAGTGGTCGTCACAGGGTTACACCTTCAGCCTTGGCTCCGGTTCTGTTTCGTGGCGGTCTACCCGCTCGTCTTCTGTTCTCGGCTCCAGTTGTGAGGCTGAGATCTACGCGGGGGCCATGGCTGCACAGGAGCTACGCTGGCTCACCTACCTGCTGACTGACCTAGGAGAGCCGCCTCGTTCTCCTCCAGTTCTGTACGTAGACAACAAGGCCATGCTGGCCTTGTGTCGGGAGCACAGACTGGAGCACAGAACGAAGCACATTGCTCTTCGCTACTTCCTTGCTCGTGAGCTGCAGCAGCGTGGTCAGCTGCACCTTGCTTACGTGGCCTCTGAGGCCAACACTGCTGATATCTTTACCAAGGCACTTCCGCCTTGTGATCATCAGCGCTTTTGTACGATGCTAGGTCTTGTGCCTACTTGGCCTCACTTGCTCACTTCTTGACCTTGCTTGTACTGTGATCTTTCTATACCTGCACTTGCTTGTTTACCTTTATATATGATCTTGCATGTGAACTGGCCTTGTGGCCTTGCTCTTGTGCTCAGACTGTGTGGTGACGTTGTGATCCACCCTGAGCTTGCTTTGCTTTGCTTGACTGGTCTTGTGACCTCTTGTTCTCCCCCACTTTGCCTATGGGGGTGTGTCAAACTCATATGCTATAGTCTGTGTAGGCTGTAGTGGGGTAGACAATATGGGGTACAACACTTTTAGGTTTTCCTACTTGTACCCACCTGCTTGCTAGTTCATTCATTCCTCATTCTTCACAGGGTCGTAGTATATGAACGTGCCATCTACACGATTTTGTTGACCCGACAATCGCGAGGAGGGGCGTGGGCCAGGAGGTATAGGCGAGTTTGCGCGATACATCCTGCTAAGTTGTCGAAGAATTCTATCACGCCGACGGACAAATGCGAGTTACGCCAGGGCTAAATATTGCCTCCTTGCTCGGCCTACTCATTACAACGCCCTGCTTATCACCCTGTGCGATGCAAGATTAGGAGACGCTGGTCATCACCCCTTGCACTGTATAGAGAAACTACGAACTTTGTCTTGTTGTTCAGTTGCACACTATAGTTGTTTGCTCTTTCGTGATCCATTGTCCCCCCTTTCGTTGTTGCGCCAAGGGCGTTGCTCTATGGTTCTCAATTGGGAAACGTCGAGGTCTTTTTGGTGAATGTGGGTTTCCCACTCTCAGTGCACGCCCTATTGTTCGATATGATGCTCTACAGTACATCGGTTTAAGCCGTCAATGATACCTTGGCATTTGTTTCTGAGACTGTACCGTGCAGTAATTGTATCGGGCAACGAATCTTGATGTCCACGTCATCGTCAAAATAATGTTGGCCCTGTATCGTTTAGGACGCGTTGAAAGTAGACGATCGATCGTGGGTGGCGATCGATGTGCGGACCTGTAACCCTATTTACTGTGCAGTAACCTTGCTACAGCACGGTTTTTTGCCAAAATTTGTGCACAGTGTGTGAATGCGACTGATCACTAGTCGCGGGAGATCAGTGAGAGGCATCAAAGCGTCATTGATGCTCTCGAACCGAGCCTACCTGGCGCGATTCATTCTGATGCCTGCGACTTTCTGAAATTTCGCAGAGCCACGAATCACTGTCGCCCAAATTGTCCACATTTGGCAAAATCTGTAAACATCACATCGCCAGGGTGGTTGCCCTGTTGGCTGCGAGTGTCGCAGGTGAGTATGGACGACGTATATGTTTTGGGTGCGAGTCGCATGCAGGGCAGTAATCTCGGCCCTGGAACATCCACCACAAAGCTCAGGTGCGATCGTTACAACGTATCGGTCTTCATGTTTCGCCAATCGATCTGCCCACTCGATTGTGGGGCTCGATTTATGCTCGCGATCCCGCGATATTTGCACTTTCAACGCGTCCTTAGCATCACATGTTTCAGTCTCTGCAACACTGGACTCTGCAGTGGCACTGTGTGAGAATAACGGGTTATGATTGCATTGAGCAGCATGAGAAGTACAAGTAGGAAACCCTAAAGAGTTGTACCCCATATGAGCTACCCCACTACAGCCTACACAGACTATAGCATATGAGTTTGACACACCCCCATAGGCAAAGTGGGGGAGAACAAGGGGTCACAAGACCAGTCAAGCAAAGCACAGCAAGCTTAGGGTGGATCCCAACGTCACCACACATTCTGAGCACAAGTTCAAGGGCCACAAGGCCGGTTCACATGCAGGTATATATATATAAAGATAAACATGCAAGTGCAGGTATATGTAAGTCAAAGTACAGGCAAGGTCAAGAAGTGAGCAAGTGAGGCAACGTAGGTACAAGACCAAACCGAGTACAAAAGCGCTGATGATCACAAGGAGCGAGTGCCTTGGTGAAGATATCAGCAGTGTTGGCCTGAGAGGCCACGTAAGCAAGTCGCAGCTGACCACGCTGCTGCAGCTCACGAGCAAGGAAGTAGCGAAGAGCAATGTGCTTCGTTCTGTGCTCCAGTCTGTGCTCACGACACAAGGCCAGCATGGCCTTGTTGTCTACGTACAGCACTGGAGGAGAACGAGGCGGCTCTCCGAGGTCAGTCAGCAGGTAGGTGAGCCAGCGTAACTCCGGTGCAGCCATGGCCCCCGCGTAGATCTCAACCTCACAACTGGAGCTGAGAACAGAAGAAGAGCGGGTAGACCGCCACGAAACAGAACCGGAACCAAGGCTGAAGGTGTAACCCTGTGACGACCGCTGCGTAGCCAAGTCGTCAACCCAAGACGCGTCTGCGTGACCAGTGAGGACCACTGGACTCCGCCCTCCAAGCACTAGCCCCATGCCCGACGTACTGCACAAGTAGCGCAACACTCTCTTCGCTGCAGCCATGTGCTCAGGGAGGTGTCTCCCAGGAGCAACATAGCGTGCCAGAATGCTAAGAGGGTATGCAAGGTCAGGTCGTGTGCAGGTCATCAGGTACATGAGGCAGCCAACAAGCTCTGGGTACGGGCCACTCGGCTCTACAGACTCATCCGAAGGCAGAGCTGAGAGCGAGTGGCGAGTAGACAGAGGAGTGGCCTGAGGCGAGGAGTACGTGAAGCCGAAGCGCTGAAGGACCTGCTGCACCATGTGTGACTGAGTCAGGGTAATGGTGCGCTGTGCTCTGTCCCGGGTGATCTGCAAGCCAAGGTAGCTGCGCAGTTCACCCAGGTCTGTGCACGTGTGTCTCTTCTGCAGCTCGGACTTCACGTGGGCGAGTCCAGCAGTGTCAGATGTGGCAAAGACCAAGTCGTCGACGTACACGAGGATGTAGAACGGCGGCAAAGAGGTGTCGGTGCGCAGAAACAGCGACGGGTCGGCAGTAGAAGGAGCAAACCCAAGAGCCGCAAGTGTGGTCCTCAGTGTGTCGTGCCACTCACGAGGTGCCTGGCGGAGACCGTAGACTGGCCGCCGGAGGCTTCACTGGGTGCCAGGAGGAAAAGACCCAGTGAAGCCAGGTGGGCGGCGCAGCCAGATCTCCTCGTGCAGGCTGCCCTGTAGGAAAGCAGTGCTGAAGTCAAGAGAGTGAAGCTCGTAGTCACGCTGAGCGGCTATGTGCAGCAGCACCCGAAGAGTGGTCATCTTCGGGGTGGGAGAGAAGGTCTGAAAGTAGTCAACTCCCTGCCGCTAACTGAAGCCTCGAGCCACGTAACGCGCCTTGAAGACAGGCGGAGAACCCGGCGGCCGCTTCACCCTGAAAATCCACATGCCACTGACGATGTTCGCCCCAGGTGGGGGAACCTCGTCGACGTAGGTGCCTGTGGACTTCCAGGAAGCCATCTCTGCGTCCATGGCTGTCTGCCACTGAGAGGAGTAGGGACCCTCTATCGCCTCCGCGTAAGAGCGCGGAGTCGGGATGTCTAGTGCATCCGGGTCTCCCTCAGGGGCAAGTAGCATGGACACGAGATGAGGTGAAGCAGCAGCAAAGCACTGGAACTCCTCCTGCCTGTCCTCAAGGACGTCCGTGCCAAGAGCACACTCACCCCCGACGGACAGAGGACAGACAGACTCAGACTCAGCGACAAGACTAGCAGCGTAGTCTAGGCGACAGCGAGCAGCGAAGTCGACAAGCTAAGAAACTAAGGCAGACGCAGCAGTGGACTCAAAGGAAGGGTCAGTGACGACAGTAGCAAGGAGACGCGTGACAGTAGGACTGGCAGCACGAAGGGAGTCCGACTCTGGGTCAGCAAGAGCAGGAAGAGAGGACTCAGGAGGAGAAGGCAAAGGGGCACGCAGTGGAGCAGTGGAAGGACGCAGAGACATCCGGTGCGTGCCGGGGACAGGGGGAGGACGCTGACGCGAGCTACGACCACTAGTGCGAGCAGCACGGACAGGCGACGCAGGGCGAGACGCAGGCTCACGACGCTCAGCAAGACCTCCAGTAGGACCAGTGTAGGGAGAAGGAGCAGGCAGTGGGGAGGCTGGCTGTAACTGTGACTCAGACTGGACAAGCGGCGGACACTCTAAGGGAGGAGCAGGACCAAGAGAGGACGGAAGACCAAGAACCTGCTCAAGGAGCGGAACGAAGTACGCCCGCAGCCGCACAGCGCCACCAGAACCAGCAGGAACAGTACCAGCACCCCCAACGGCAGCACCAGCACCAGTAGCACCCCCAGCTCCAGCAGCGCCAACTCCAGCACCTCCAGCACCCTCAGAAGCACCCGCGTCAGCAGCACCTCCAGCGCCAACAGCCCCAGCACCTCCAGCTCCAGCCGGACCACCAGAAGACGCAGCAGCTCCAGCACCAGCAGCACCGACGCCAGCCGCACCACCAGCTCCAGCACCAGGAGCACCCGCAGGCCCAGCAGCTCCAGAACCCTCAGGACGAGCACCTCTGGGACCCGCAGCACCAGCACCCTCAGCAGCAGTAGAACCTCCAGCACCAGCAGCACGGCTCCAGCGCCGAGCAAACCACTTGCGCAGCTCCTGTGGAGAGAGTAGCTCCCGCCGGGACGAAGCACCCGAAAGACCTCCAGGCCCAGTCCCGCCAGACGCCACACGAGCAGGCGCAGCACCCCCAGGCTCAGCACCCCTAGGCTCAGCACCCCCAGGCTCAGCACCCCCAGGCTCCGCACCCCCAGGCTCAGCACCCCAAGGCTCCGCACCCCCAGGCTCCGCACCCCCAGGCTCAGCACCCCCAGTCGCAGCATCCCCAGTCTCAGTACCCCCAGGCTCAGCACCCCCAGAGTCAGCAACCCCAGGCTCAGCACCCCTAGCAGCACCAGAGTCAACAGCTACCTCAACAGGCTCGACTGCGTCTACCTGGGACACACCTGAAGGGGCAGGACCCTGAGGGGGAAGGGGGTCTACCGGGGGGGGACCTGGCGCAAGGAAGAGCAGCGGCGGAGGGAGGGACGCAGTGCGGTAGGGGAAGAGACGGTAGTAGGGAACCGACTCGTCAAACGTCACGTCCTGGGAGGACAGAACACGGCGCGAGGTGGGGTGGTAGAACCGCCAACCTGGCGCGTCAGGGGGGAAGCCAAGGAAGACGCAGGGAACAGCACGGGGGGACAGCTTGTCCGCAGACAAGTCGCGGACAAACGCCCGAGATCCCCAGACACGGAACGCAGACGCATCGCCAACCTTCCCCGTCCACCGCAGAGCAGGGGAGGTCTCCGGCATGGAGACCCGGGGTGAAGGTTGATCTGATGCGCCGCACACTGAACCGCGAACGGCCACAGAAAATGGGGGGCAGCCGCATGGATCATGGACGTACGAGCGACGTCCATGACCATGCCAATGCGGCGCTCAGCAATCCCATTTTGCTGTGGAGAGGCCGGAAGCGTAAACGTCTGGCGGATGCCTCGTGCACGACAGAAGGCTCGCAGAAGGTCGGAGGAAAACTCTCCGCCTCTGTCGGAGTGCAGACGCAGAACAGGAAAGTCCGAGCCGAAACTCTCTCTGAGCTGGAGACGAGCTGCGCGGATCCAGGCGATCAACACCCCAGTGACCTCACCCTTGCTGCGCAAGGGGAAGACTGTGGTGTAACGCGAGTAGTCGTCAACCACCAGCAGGAAGTAACGCTCGTGACCCTGGCCACGGACGCGGGCTAGGCCCCACACGTCCATGTGCAGCGTCTGCAACGGAGCCTCTGTCGGAGGAAACTCGGAGGAGTGAGGAGCACCGCGCTGCCGCCCCTCGACGCAGGGGACGCAGGTAGGGGCAGGCCCCGGAGGAAGAGGAGGGAGGGACCGGGGGAGACCAGAGACAAGGACACGGGAGGCCATGCCTCGGAGACGAAGCAGGGAGGGGTGACCAAGGCGGTGGTGCCAGAGAAGAGTCTGGTGAGACAGGAGACAACACGAGCAGGGGGCAGACTCAGGACCAGACCTGGATGCCGCAGCAGACGCCTGACCCGACGCAGCTACCTGACCAGACGCAGCAACAGGAGGAGACTCAGTAGTCAGTGTGTACAGGCTCGACCCCGGCCGACGGGTAAACGTGGCCAAGTGTCGGCCCGTCCGAGCACACGTGCAGTGGGTCACTCGCTGACTCGCAGGAGTGAACTGGTCAACCCCTCTATTCTGCAGGTCAGCACCACTCACCAAGTTCGTAGAGAACGAGGGGAGGTAAAGACCTGACAGGAAGCCAGACGGGGCCGCAGGACACGGTAGCACAGTGGAGTAGTGAGCAAGGACAGGACCCCCAGAGGGGTCTGCCAGGGCGACCGCAACCGGCCGACTAAGCGGTGTGAGGGTGGTGTGGTCTCGAAAGAAGGAGCGGGAAGCACCCGAGTCAAGGGTGAAGGTGCACAAGACCGCAGCAGGCGCAGCACAAGAGAGAGCAGACTCACCAGCACCTGGAGCAGGAGACTCACTAGCACCTAGAGCAGCAGCCTCACCGCCACCGACACCTGGAGCAGGAGACGCACGAGCACCTAGAGCAGCAGCCTCACCATCACCTAGAGCAGCAGACTGGATACCGGGGTCAGGCGGCACACACAGGTGACAGGCACCCTCAGCACTAGTACACAATGCATACATGGCAGTGAGGATAGTATCATAGTCAAGAGCATAGATATCTACCCTCTGCCTAAGCAGCTCCAGCCAGGAGGGGAGCTCAGCGTCGTCGCCAAACTCTGTACGCCAAGCGTCGCTCAGACGGGCGAAGCAGCGGGACTCTGTGTGACCAGGAGTCCCGCAAGGCTGACCAGTCCGGACACCCGTGCGAATGATGTACGGGCAGCGAGCAGTACTCAGTGACCCTCTACCCTGAGCGTACCACTCGCGAAGCTGCTGGGGCGAAAGGGTCGCGCGCGGACGTCGCTGCAGCTGCACCTGGCCACTACAAGAAGCTCCCGAACTACTCACTCCAGGACGACTCCCACGACGGCCACCCCGACAACCCCAACTAGCGTACCACTCACGAAGCTGCTGGGGCAAGAGGGACTCACGCGGACGTCGCTGTAGCTGCAGCTGGCCACCGCAAGGAGTAGCAGTAGCAGTAGTAGCCGCAGTAGCAGTAGTAGCAGTAGTAGCAGCACTAGCAACAGTAGCAGCAGTAGTAGCAGTAGCAGTAGCAGCAGCGCGGCCACCCCTACAACCCCAGCTAGCGTACCACGCACGAAGCTGTTGGGGCGTGAGGGACTCACGGGGACGACGCTGGAGCTGCATCTGGCCGCGCCAGGAGCAGCAGTAGTAGTAGAAAGAGCAGTAGTAGCAGAAGCAGCAGTAACAGCAGTACGGGCAGGGCAGTGCTCACCAGTGACAAGAAGGACCGGCGTACGACGGAGGCGACTGCGGGGCTGCTAGAGCGGCAGGGCGGGGCCACGACGGTCGCTGCTGCAGTGGCGGCTGCTCCAGTGGTCAGGGGCGGCTCCTGCAGTGGCGGCTGCTCCAGTGGCGGCCACTCCTGGGGCCAGGGGCGGCTGCAGGTGCGGCTGCTCCAAGGGCCAGGGGCGGCTCCTGCAGTGGCGGCTGCTCCAGTGGCGGACGCTCCAGGGACCAGGGGCGGCTGCAGGTGCGGCTGCTCCAGGGGCCAGGGACGGCTCCTGCAGTGGCGGCTGCTCCAGTGGCGGCCGCTCCAGGGGCCAGGGGCGGCTGCAGGTGCGGCTGTTCCAGGGGCCCGGCGCGGCGCGGGGTAGGGCAGGGCGTTGCGGCGGGCAGGGGCGACGCGGCAGGCAGGGCGACACGGCAGGCAGCAGGGCGGGGCCGCGTCGGCGACACGGCGGGGCCGCGACTGCGGCCTGACAGGGCCGCGACGGCGGCCTGATGGGGCCGCGACGGCGGCCTGATGGGGCCGCGTCCGCGACCTGAAGGGGCCGCGAGCGCGACCTGACGGGGCCGCGACGGCGGCCAGACTGGGCCGCGACTGCGGCCTGACGGGGCCGCGCGCGGTCTGACGGGGCCGCAACCGCGACCTGACGGGGCCGCGACGGCGGCCTGACGGGGCCGCGACCGCGATCTGAAGGGGCCGCGACGACGGCCTGACGGGGCCTTGACGGCGGCCTGACGGGGTCGCGCGCGGTCTGACGGGGCCGCGACCGCGACCTGACGGGGCCGCGACGGCGGCCTGACGGGGCCGCGACCGCGACCTGAAGGGGCCGCGACGGCGGCCTGACGGGGCCGCGACGGCGGCCTGACGGGGCCGCGACGGCGGCCTGACGGGGCCGCGAATCCGGCCTGACGGGGTCGCGCGCGGTCTGACGGGCCTGCAGTGGCGGCTCTCGGGCTGACGGGCCTGCAGAGGCGGCTCGGGGGGGGGGGGCCTGACGGACCTGCAGGGGCGGCTCGAGGGCCTGACGGGCCTGCAGAGGAGGCACGAGGGCCTGACGGACCTGCAGGGGCGGCTCGAGGGCCGTACTAGCTTGCAGGGGCGGCGGGCACTGGCCTAGGGCAGTAAGAGGCTGCGCAGGCAGAACGAAGGGCGGGGCGCGTGAGGGCGCACTCGCAGAGAAAGGCGCACGAGGGCGCACGTAAGGTAGGGCGCACGAGGGCGCTCCTAGCGGAATAGTGGGCCCATAGTAGTAAGCGGTCCTAGGTGGCAACCTAGACTCGTGATACCATGTGAGAATAACGAGTTATGATTGCATTGAGTAGCATGAGAAGTACAAGTAGGAAACCCTAAAGAGTTGAACCCCATATGAGCTACCCCACTACAGCCTACACAGACTATAGCATATGAGTTTGACACACTGTACACGTATCGTGCTGCAATATCTTGGCCTAGTGTTCATGTGATTCACGGGAACAACGGGTACCTTACAACCACTCTCTGGATCCATCACTCACATGGTTCTCAAAATAGGAATGCAACGGAATGATGAAACTAGGAAGTGTGGAAGTACAAATATGCAACCCTAACAACTGTACTCCCTATTGTGCTACTCATTGTAGCCTACAACCATACAATTACATTTGACACACCCCCATAGGCTAAGTGAGGGGCATCAAAACAAGCAAGGTGAACAAACGGTCACAAGACCAGTCAAAGCAAGAAACAAGGCAAGCTCAGGGTGGATCTCAAGGACACCACACAAATTCCGAGCGCAAGCAAGCGGCCACAAGGCCAGTTCAAGAGTTCACTAGGATATAAATAGGAAGCACAACAAGTAGAGCAAACAACAAGACTACAGCAACTGAGGGCCTACCTCAACAAGCCCCAACTGCACACAGAACCTGTGGTGATCACCAAGCGCCAAGGCCTTGGTGAAGACGTCTGCAGTGTTGGCCTCTGAGGCCACAAAGTCCAGGCGTGCCTGGCCGCGTCGCTGCAGCTCTCGCAGGAGGAAGTACCTCACGTCAATATGCTTCACTCTGCTCTCCAGTCGAGGCTCTCGACACAGGAGGATCATGGCCTTGTTGTCAGCGTACAAGGTCGGTGCAGAGCGAGGCCGCTCACCAAGGTCGGCGAGCAAGAAGGTCAACCAGCGAAGCTCCTGTGCCGCCATGGCACCAGCGTAGATCTCTGCCTCTGCACTGGAAGTAGCCACAGACGACGACCGTGTAGACCTCCACGACACAGCACCAGCTCCCAGACTGAAGCAGTAACCCTGAGTCGAGCGCTGAGTCTCCACGTCGTCAGCGTAGGAAGAGTCGCAGTGACCAGTCAACGCCACTGGCTGAGTCCCTCCAAGCACAAGCCCCATGCCTGATGTAGTCGCCAAGTACTTCGCCACCCTCACAGCAGCTGTCCAGTGGACAGGGCGGTGTCTCCCAGTCGCAACAAAGCGAGAAAGGATGCTGAGGGGAAAGGCGAGGTCCGGTCGAGTACAAGTCATCAGGTACATGAGGCAGCCCACCAGCTCTGCGTAGGGTCCACTGGACTCGAAGGGCTCGTCAGGAAAGGGGCCCGTGAGTCTGTGGTCAACAGCAAGAGGAGTGGGCTGTGTGGTGGAGAACTGGAAGTCGAACCGCCGAAGGACATGCTGCACCATGTGTGACTGCGTCAGTGTGATGGTGCGAGCGGCTCTGTCCCGGGTGATCTGCAGGCCAAGGTAGCGCTGCAGCTCACCCAGGTCAGTGCACTTGTGTCTCTTCTGCAGTTCGGACTTCACCTGAGTCAGGGCTGCCCTGTCAGCTGTAGCAAACACCAAGTCGTTGACGTAGACAAGGATAAAGAAAGGAGTAGAACCCGCTCGAACAAACAGCGACGGGTCGGCGGAGGACGGGCTGAACCCAAGGTCACGAAGCGTGGAGCGAAGAGTGTCGTGCCACTCACGGGGCGACTGGCGGAGACCGTAGACTGGTCGCCTCAGGCTCCACTGGGTCCCAGGTGGGAAGGTGTCAGTGAAGCCAGGAGGACGGCGCAGCCAGATCTCCTCGTGCAGTCGGCCCTGGAGGAACGCAGTGGAGAAGTCGAGGGAGTGCAGCTCGTAGTCTCGCTGCGCTGCTATGTGGAGTAACACCCGAAGAGTAGTCATCTTCGGGGTCGGGGCGAAGGTCTGGAAGAAGTCAACTCCCTCACGCTGACTGAAGCCCCTAGCCACGTAGCGCGCCTTGAACACCGGCGGTGCTCCAGGCGGCCGCTTCACCTTGAAGAGCCACATGCCATCGACTACGTTCGCCCTGGGAGGGGGAACTGCGTCGACGTAGGTGCCTGTGGATCTCCAAGACGCCAACTCTGAGTCCATAGCCGCTTTCCACTGAGAGGCCGACGCCCCTGACACTGCCTCGCGGTAAGTCCGAGGAGTCGGTATGTCAAGGGCGTCGGGGTCTCCCTCAGGGGAGAGCAGCATGGCACACACAGAGGGAGAAGCGGCTGCCCAGTACTCCAGCTCAGACTCTCTGTCCTCTAGGACGTCACAGCCAAGGGCAAACCCACCCCCGACGGACAGAGGACGGTAGGGAGGAGCTGGCACCACCCGGGTGGCGTAGTCAAGGCGGCTGGCGGCAGCAAACTCAGTGACAGCGGCAGTAAGAGCCGAGGTAGACGACGGAGGGAAACGAGAGTCAGTGACAAGAGTGGCGAGGACACGTGCGGCAACAGGACGAACAGTGCGGTAGTAGTCAGTTATAGGAGTGGGGAGGGCTGGGAGAGAGGACGGAGGAGGAGACGGGAGAACGGACACAGGAGAACGAGAACGACGACGGGACGAACAAAGGAGGGCAGTGTGGAGGTCAGTAACAGGGGACGAGTGACGAGCACGCGGAGGACAACGAGTGATCAAGTCGTGACGGGCAGAGTGAGGAGGAGACCGAGGAGGAGGAGAAGACCAGACCGCCGGACGGTCGTCAGGAGGAGGCAACGGAGGAACAAACACAGGAGGAGACAGGGAGCGGACAGGAGGAGAGGAGGAAAGGCCAAGGGCCCGCAGGCCACTCACAGGTGGGAACAACTACCGCTCCAGAGGAAGCTGCGGTGGCGGCTGCGGCTGCTGCTGCTGCAGCGGCGACGGCGGCTGCTGCTGCTGCGGCTGCGGCTGCTGCTGCTGCGGCTGCGGCTGCTGCTGCTGCTGCTGCTGCCGCTGCTGCTCCAGAAGGTCCAGCACCCGCAGCTCCTGCCGCTCCCTCTCCAACCGCTCCTGCTCCTCACGCTCACGCCGACGGGCAGCCTGGAGACGCGTGTCGTGGCGGTGGGGAGGCGGAGTGGACTCCGCAGAACCAGGGTCTCCAGCGTCAGTCTCCTCAGACTCAGCACCCCCAGAACCAGCACCTCCAGTGCCAGGACCTCCAACTCCAGCACCCCCAGAACTAGCACCTCCAGTGCCAGCACCTCCAGCTCCAGCACCCCCAGAGCCAGCGCCACCTGCGCCGGCACCTCCAGCTCCAGCACCCCGCGACCGAGCAACCCCAGACCGAGCACCGCCAGCGGCTGCACCTCCAGCTCCAACACCAACCGAGTCCACAGTAACCTCTCGCGGAAGTGCTGAAGGCTGCTGAGGGGACTGTGAGGAGGACTGCGGGGAGGGAGACGCTACCTGACGCGCGACCGAGGGTAGAGGGGTAGCGTGGGACACACCAGACGGGGCAGGACCAGGGGGGGGCGGGGGTACCGGAGGAGCAGGAGCAGGAGGAGGAGAGGGTGCTAGGAACAGGGGGGGAGGGGGTACCGGGAGACCTCGACAGGGGTACCGGGTGTAGTAGGACACAGACTCGTCAAACCGGACGTCACGGGAGTCTAGGAACTGGTGGAGGGGTGGGTGGTAAAAGGACCAGTCGGCAGAGTCCACTGGGAAACCAAGGAAGACACAGGGGACGGCGCGTGCCGAGAGCTTGTCCGCGGAGGTGTCGCGAACAAGTGCAAGGCAGCCCCAGACTCGAAAGGCCGACCCAACACCAGGGGAACCAGTCCAAAGACTGGTCGGTGAAGCCTCGGGCCGCGAGACACGTGGCTGGAGGTTCAGCTGGTGTGCGGCGTAGCGAACCGCGTGAGGCCACAGAAAATGGGGCGCACGGGCATGGATCATGGACGTACGGGCGATGTCCATGACCAAGCCTATGCGGCGCTCAGCAACCCCATTCTGCTGTGGGGACTCTGGCAGCGTCCAGGACTGGGTGATGCCCTGTTCGCCGCAGAATCCGCCGAGAATGCCGGAGCGAAACTCGCCCCCACAGTCGGAGTGAAGACAACTGACTCGACGACCACGAGTGCCCTCAGTGGCTAGAAGCCACCTGATCAGCGTAGCAGTCACCTCGGACTTCTTCGCAAGAGGGAACACTGTGGTGTACCTGGAGTAGTCGTCGACGACCACCAGAAAGTAACGCTCTCTCCCAGACCCCTGCGTCGGGGCAGGGCCCCAGACGTCCAAGTGGAGAGTCTCGAAGGGAGCGGTGGCCGGACGAAGGGAGGAGGAGTGGGGAGTGGCGCGTAAGCGACCGGCGACGCACGGAGAGCAAGGAGGGGCAAGCGAGGGAGGGAGCGACGGGAAGGTGCGTGGGAGACCTGTGACAAGTCCCTGACTGAGCATGCCACGAAGGCGAGGGATCGACGGGTGGCCAAGGCGGTGGTGCCACAGAACGGTGCGGTGGGCGAGAGAGCAACAGGAGCAAGACGCAGCGACTGGACTAGACACAGTGACCGGACTGGACACGACTACCTGGCTAGACACAGCAACTGGACTGGGGACCTGGGCCGGAGGGGACGCAACGACCTGAGGGGAGGACGCGACCGGGGAGCGCTCGGTGTGGAGAACGTAGAGACCGGAGCGGGGCTCCCTGGTGAAAGTGGCCAGAACAGCACCTGTGGTAGCGTCAGTACAGACTGCAGTCCGCCCACCCCCCACGAAGGTAACCGTGATCCCCCTGTCCTGGAGGTATCCAACACCCACCAAGTTCCGAGTGAACGAGGGGATGTGGAGGCCGCGCAGGACACCAGAGGGGACCACAGGGCACGGGAGGGTGGTGGAGCTACGCGCAACGGCTGGTCCAGAGGTAGGATCAGCCAAAGCCACCGACACAGGGGTGAGGAGTGGCGTAAGGGTCGTGTGTTCACGGAAGAAGCACTGAGACGCGCCCGAGTCCAGCGTGAACGACAGAGAGGCCTCAGCCGGAGGGTCAACTGACCCAGTCGCTACACAAGCACCTAGAGCAGCAACACAAGCACCTAAGCTAGACAGGCTCAAGGCTACACTAGCAGGAGGCAAGCAGGCTAACCTACGAACACGCGAGCACACAGACCCATCAGCACTAAAGTCAGCATCAACATACAAAGCATGCTGACGCGCATCGTCCATGGACAGATCAAAAACATCAATCTTACGGGCTAACAGGCGAGACCAGCGAGGCGTGACCGCCAGAGGGCCCCAACGAGCCCGGTAGAGGTCGTCGAGGCGGCGGAAGCACCGCGCGGCAGAGTGGTCGTCGCGACCACAGAGACAGGGGCTGCCCGGCCCGGTGAGGCACCAGTGGGTGCAGGGGCCAGCGTCACGGCGAGGGGGGCGAGGGGCCCAGCTGGAAGAGCTGCTGCTGCGGCCGGTGCTCCCAGGGCCTCCCGGACCCCACTGCGGCGGGGGACCCCAGTGCTGCTGCGGACCCCACTGCAGCGGGGGCCCCCACTGCTGGAACTGCTGCGGTGCCTGCTGCTGCTGCTGTCCCTGCTGCTGCTGCTGTCCCTGCTGTGGCTGGTGCTGCTGTGGCTGCTGCTGCTGGGGGGCAACGCCCCCACCGGTCGGGCCACCACCTGTGGGTGGGCCTGTCTGTCCTGCACCTCCTCCAAGGCGTGAGCGTGAGCGTGAGCGTGCACTTGTCCATTCTGCCTTCCGACATACCTCCGATACGCCATGTCGTTTCTTCCATGGGAATAATTTACGCGGAAAAGGGACGGTGGATTCAGGTTATTCGTCATAACACCTGAGAGACTGCCATAGACGGGAAGATGGTCAATCAGGTGATTCTTGGCTGTGAAGGATTGTCGGGACTCGCTTTCCGTGTCGATCATAATCGCCGCTCTGGAGAAGCTCTAGGAGTCAACGGGGTTGCACCGGGGCTATTGGCAGAGCCCAAATGACTATTCGATACTGACTCCGCCTCCCGTGGTAGGAATGATGCAAAGACGAAAGAAGCAGGGATCTGAAGCAGTCGACAAACACCGACAAATCAGGACGCGGTGAGTGTCGGTGGTGATTTTGGAAGGCAGTCGAGGTTCTTGTGGCATTTGGTTGGATGAGCGAGGTGACTGAAGGGATGGCTGACGGGGATGTGTTCTGCCTTGCTGAAATTTCTTGCAATGTCTGCGGTAGGGGGCGCAACGATTTGGCGGGAACGTCACCGTAGAAGCTCTCAGGGGTGTTTCGATTTCGACCGTTGGTCGGTTTGGAATGTCACCGTGGAAGGAAAAGGATCAAGAAAGCAATCGCCATGGAACGAGATTGCATTTTCTCCTTACTTTCATGGTGCTATTTATTGCCATGTGCTACTTAGTGCCACTAGGAAAGGGGCAGCCGTACTCAGAAAATCGGAATAAATAGCCATTTATTTAAGCCAATAAATGGCATTTGGTCACTGTTGCTACTCGATGGTGTTTGGTCTCCAAAATTGGAGGGAAGGGGCAACCGCACTCAGAAAATCGGAAGTGGTTCTCCGTCGTTCACATTGGCTTCCCGAAAACGTCCGCCGAGTAAGGACGCGGTAAGAGTAGGCGATCGATCGTCAGTCGCGATCGATGTGCGGATTGGTTACCCTATCTACTACGCTTTAGCCATACTACAGTAAGCTTTTTGGCCCAATTTTCTGTACAGTGTGTGAATGCGACTGATCACTGATCGCGGGAGATCTGTCAAAACTCAGTAGCGATCGTTACAACGCCGCGATCGCCACGCTTCGCCAATCGATCTGCCCAATCGATTGCGGGGATCGATATGTGCAGACGATCCTGCGATATTTGCACTTATATCGCGTCCTAACAGTTCTCGCACACTCGGCGTTACCTGCATCGGCGCTGGTTGGATTATGGTTTCAAACGCGATACAGCCAGTCCACCATAACAACAGAGGGAGCTGTAACAAGCCACAACAGATCAAGAATCATGCAAGGAATAACATGATTGACTGATTCTGTATTGCAATTTAGCGGGTACAGTTCCAAGGGACATGCGTCACTTTGTTGCTAACTGCAAACGACGCTCTCTGCAAACGAGGCTCGCTCGATTCTTTTTCGCGCGCCTCTCGAACCAACTTGCCAAGCTCCTCCACTACTGAATCCCGTCTCCTGCGTGGTCATCTGACACGTGGCATATCGCCATTAACCATGAGGCAGCCACTTCTTGCTCCGCAAGATCCGGAAACCGGAACGGCGAGCTCGTCAGAAGAACCGGCGCTACTTGACGGCGCCGGCGGCGGTCATCCGAGCTCCGATATTGGAAGCAGGCAAGAACAAGGAAGCGCGGCTCGTTCCGCAGCCGCACAAGGAAACGGCGCGGATTCAACCATAGGTCACTCTCACTACTCGCACCGCTCGCCATGGCTGCGCGCCGCGCTTCTCGGGTCGAACGACGGCCTAGTCTCCATTACCTCCTTAATGCTCGGAGTCGGCGCTGTAGACACTTCCCGAACGATGATGGTTATATCGGGGCTGTCCGGGCTTATAGCGGGGGCGTGCAGCATGGCTATTGGCGAGTACATTTCGGTATACGGGCAACGCGACTCGGAGGAGGCGGATCTAAAAAGAGAGCGGGAAGAATTTGAGAAGGGCCCCGAAGCGGTGGCGCGGGAGTTGCGCGAGCTGACGCAGATCTACGTGTCGCGCGGTGTGCCGCACGATCTGGCGCGACAGGTGGCGGAGGCGCTGCATGAGAGTGATCCGATAAGAGCACACGCGAGGGAGGAATTGGGCATCGACTTGGATGACTTGTCGGATCCGGGGCAGGTGAGATTCGGGGCAGGTAAGATTCGGGGCAGGTGAGATCCAGGGCAGGTGAGATTCGGGGCAGGTGAGGTTCGGCCAAATGGTTATGGGTGGAAGTGCTTCGGAATGCATGCGAATAAACGGGAAAGGATGGGGATGGATATCAATGGGATGAAATTATCAACGGGTGGGATATTGGGTGGCAATGAATGAATGGAAATCTATGGTCATTGCATGGGAATGGATGGTCATTGCATGGGAATGGATGCAATGGGAGTGGATGGGAGATGGCATTGGAATCAGGTGGAATCAGGCCATGAGAGCCCATCATTCGTTTTGTACTCCCATCTGCCTCCTGTCCCCCCTTTCCAAACGTCCTCCCTCCCTCCCTCTTCCGCCCATCCCATCCTTTTCTGGATCACTCTCTCTCTCCCTTAGTCACAAAATGCTGCTTCTTAAAAACTGATTTGTTACAGACCCATAGAAGCAGTCCTTCCCTGCCTTCCCTCACCCCCCTGTCCACCTCTGCAGGAGGGACTGGTTTCGGCCGTATCCATCTTTCTGGGAGGAATCTCCCCCCTCCTCTCAGGCTGCATAATCACAGATTCATTTAAGCCCCCATTACTTAAACAGTCTCCCCATCCCCCCCACCCCCACCTATGCAGGCAGCAATGGTTTCGGCTGTCTCCTTCTTTCTGGGGGGGATTCTACCCCTCCTCTCAGGCTGCTTCATTACAGATTACAAGGCGCGCATCACTGTACTCGTCGGCCTATCCACCACGCTCTTTGTCTTTTTGGGCGCGATCGGCGCGTGGCTGGGCGGCGCACCTCAGGCCCGGGCGGCACTGAGGACGACTGTGGGCGGCTGGCTGGCCATGGCAATCACCTACTCAGTCGTGTGGGCTTTCGGTGCTTCAGGTGTTTAGTTAAGTGTGCACTCAGATTTGCAGCCGGCAGGAGTTGATGAGTGCCCTTGTCAACCTGAGTCCAGGTGTGGGCGTTTGGGGCTTCAGGTGTTTTTTTAAGTGTGCACTCAGATCTGCTGGCGGCAGGAGTGAGGGGTGGTCTTTTCAACTTGATCCAGGTGTGAGGCATCAGGTGTGCATATGCAGCTGTGCAGCATGCAGGAGTTGAGATGTGTGGAGTGCGGTTTTGGAAGCGGAGATTCCAGGCATGGTCTTGACTCTTGACCTTTGGGTCTTGGAAGCTGAAAGCAGAGAGTCCATGTATGGGCGTGGTGTGTGGGCGTGGTGTATGGGCGTGGTGTATGGGCGTGGTGTGTGGGCGTGGTGTATGGGCGTGGTGTGTGGGCGTGGTGTATGGGCGTGGTGTGTGGGCGTGGTGTATGGGCGTGGTGTGTGGGCGTAGTGCATGGGCGTAGTGTATGGGCGTGGTGTGTGGGCGTAGTGTGCGGGCGTTGGGGAGTGCATGGGTTCACATAGAAGTGCGTTGCAGGCACCAGCCAGCCTCCAGTAGTCCAAGTCTTCAGTTTTCGAGTCAGCTGCTCTTAAGCTCCATATCGAGGCGCCCCTGTAACGACAATGGAGTGTATGAGGGAAAGCTTACAAGTAAGATGTGCTGGTGTGGTGTGGATCCTACCATAGGTTCAGTCAGAGCAGCTGTTCTTGCTTTTCAATGCTAGTAGCCCATGATTGCTGACACTGCAAATTAGGTATGGGCCAAAGGGGGGAATATAACCCTACCCTGATTTCAAGGCTGTTATCAGCAGCTGTATGTGTACTTGCTGTACAGTACATATCTGTACATACAACTTAGGTAAGCTAGGCATCTTCTCTGCAAGCCCTTCGTATCTGATTCCAGCCAAGCATGCCTCATGAAGGCTGCTGCTCAACAGAGCAGGGTGTCGTGTCAGTCAAGGGAATGAGCACAATACCATACCACTAAAAAAATCCAATTAGGTGACAGGGTAGCCTGGCTGTGCTGTGAGCAGCACCATAATGACATGCTGCCGTGGTGGGTGGGCAGTGGGCACTCGGTGAGTCGACTCAGATCAGAACACGGCGTAGGCATGAGCATGCTTGGCTGTGCTGACAGCAGCACCATAGTGCCATGCTGAATTTGTGGATGGGGCATTGTGGGGCAGCTGGCTGACAGGCGTGAGTGAATCTGTGGGTTCCAGGCCTGGCGGAATGTTGGGAAGGGCACATGGGGAGAGGGGAGTGAGATGTGGAAATGCGAGGAGAGAAGGGAGGATGTACGAATTGGGATGCAACGGGGCAGTATGCTGCCGGTGCATGCTCTACATATGTCAGATGCATGCTCTACATATGTCAGATGCATGCTCTACATATGTCCAATGCATGCTCTACATATGTCCAATGCATGCCTCTACATATGTCCAATGCATGCTCTACACATGTCAAATGCATGCTCTTCATATGTCCAATGCATGCTCTACATATGTCCAATGCATGCTCTACATATGTCCAATGCATGCTCTACATATGTCCAATGCGTGCTCTACATATGTCCAATGCATGCTCTACATATGTCCAATGCATGCTCTACATATGTCCAATGCATGCTCTACATATGTCCAATGCGTGCTCTACATATGTCCAATGCATGCTCTACATATGTCCAATGCGTGCTCTACATATGTCCAATGCATGCTCTACATATGTCCAATGCATGCTCTACATATGTCCAATGCATGCTCTACATATGTCAAATGCGTGCTCTACATATGTCCAATGCATGCTCTACATATGTCCAATGCGTGCTCTACATATGTCAAATGCATGCTCTACATATGTCAGATGCATGCTCTACATATGTCAGATGCATGCTCTACATATGTCAGATGCATGCTCTACATATGTCAGATGCATGCTCTACATATGTCAAATGCATGCTCTACATATGTCCAATGCATGCCTCTACATATGTCCAATGCGTGCTCTACATATGTCAAATGCATGCTCTACATATGTCAGATGCATGCTCTACATATGTCAGATGCATGCTCTGCATATGTCAGATGCATGCTCTACATATGTCAGATGCATGCTCTGCATATGTCAGATGCATGCCTCTACATATGTCCAATGCATGCTCTACACATGTCAAATGCATGCTCTTCATATGTCCAATGCATGCCTCTACATATGTCCAATGCATGCTCTACACATGTCAAATGCATGCTCTTCATATGTCCAATGCGTGCTCTACATATGTCAAATGCATGCTCTACATATGTCAGATGCATGCTCTACATATGTCAGATGCATGCTCTACATATGTCAGATGCATGCTCTACATATGTCAAATGCATGCTCTACATATGTCCAATGCATGCCTCTACATATGTCCAATGCATGCTCTACACATGTCAAATGCATGCTCTTCATATGTCCAATGCATGCTCTACATATAATCAAATGCGTGCTCTACATATGTCCAATGCATGCTCTACATATGTCCAATGCATGCTCTACATATGTCCAATGCATGCTCTACATATGTCAAATGCGTGCTCTACATATGTCCAATGCATGCTCTACATATGTCCAATGCATGCTCTACATATGTCCAATGCGTGCTCTACATATGTCCAATGCATGCTCTACATATGTCAAATGCCTGCTCTACATATGTCCAATGCATGCTCTACATATGTCCAATGCATGCTCTACATATGTCCAATGCGTGCTCTACATATGTCCAATGCATGCTCTACATATGTCCAATGCATGCTCTACATATGTCCAATGCGTGCTCTACATATGTCAAATGCATGCTCTACATATGTCCAATGCATGCTCTACATATGTCAAATGCATGCTCTACATATGTCCAATGCATGCTCTACATATGTCAAATGCGTGCTCTACATATGTCCAATGCATGCTCTACATATGTCCAATGCATGCTCTACATATGTCCAATGCATGCTCTACATATGTCCAATGCATGCTCTACATATGTCCAATGCGTGCTCTACATATGTCCAATGCATGCTCTACATATGTCCAATGCATGCTCTACATATGTCCAATGCATGCTCTACATATGTCAAATGCATGCTCTACATACGTCCAATGCGTGCTCTACATATGTCCAATGCATGCTCTACATATGTCCAATGCATGCTCTACATATGTCCAATGCATGCCTCTACATATGTCCAATGCATGCTCTACATATGTCCAATGCATGCTCTACATATGTCCAATGCATGCTCTACATATGTCCAATGCGTGCTCTACATATGTCAAATGCATGCTCTACATATGTCCAATGCGTGCTCTACATATGTCCAATGCATGCTCTACACATGTCCAATGCATGCTCTACATATGTCCAATGCGTGCTCTACATATGTCCAATGCATGCTCTACATATGTCCAATGCATGCTCTACAGATGTCCAATGCATGCTCTACATATGTCTAATGCATGCTCTACATATGTCGAAACATTTTAGACTTCCGATGCGAAGCACTGCAAGAACGAGCTTGTGCAAGCAACATAGCAAGCAAAGCATTGTGCAAGCAACATAGCAAGCAAAGCATTGTGCAAGCAACATAGCAAGCAAAGCATTGTGCAAGCAACATAGCAAGCAAAGCATTGTGCAAGCAACATAGCAAGCAAAGCATTGTGCAAGCAACATAGCAAGCAAAGCATTGTGCAAGCAACATAGCAAGCAAAGCATTGTGCAAGCAACATAGCAAGCAAAGCATCGTGCAAGCAACAAAGCAAGCAAAGCATCGTGCAAGCAACATAGCAAGCAAAGCATCGTGCAAGCAACATAGCAAGCAAAGCATCGTGCAAGCAACATAGCAAGCAAAGCATCGTGCAAGCAACATAGCAAGCAAAGCATTGTGCAAGCAACATAGCAAGCAAAGCATTGTGCAAGCAACATAGCAAGCAAAGCATTGTGCAAGCAACATAGCAAGCAAAGCATTGTGCAAGCAACATAGCAAGCGAAGCATTGTCCAAGCAACATTGCAAGCAAAGCATTGTGCAAGCAACATTGCCAGCAAAGCATTGTGCAAGCAACATTGCCAGCAAAGCATTGTGCATGCAAGCAACATAGCAAGCAAAGCATTGTGCAAGCAACATAGCAAGCAAAGCATTGTGCAACAATGCAAGAAGCACTAGACATGGCAAGAAAGAAAGCAGGAAATCTGCTAAACCTGAGGTACGGATAACTTACCCAATCCCGAGGTGAGGAGGTGGAAGAGGTAGCTCGCATCGAGACAAGCGTACGGAGCATCCTGGCCGTTCATCAGTGGAAACTTCCTGGTGGCTGCTTGCAGGGGAATGCCACATGTCTCCTCCGCTATCCGAGCAAAGTGTTGAGCTGTGATGGGTGCTGCAGTGGTTTCTGCCGTGGCTACTGCGGTGGAGTTGCTGTGAGGGATTAGCCCGAACTGCTTATAAAGGGGATGGCGATACAGATGCGAACCGCTAAAGAATATTAGTGGATGATGGAAAAATGTGGAGAAGATGTGGCATCAGGGACATGAGGGGGCGTCGATGGAAAACACAAAATTTTAGAGGCAATCATGGGGCATTGAAGTGCAAAACACACAGAACCGCCTGTTACACCAAACCCACTCATTGCACTGTCAATTGAAGCTGCACTGAAGGCGATCAACTCTGCCCCCGTCCACCGCGCATACCATCCCACACCCGGTGCCCGCACCATTCTTGAAACCTCCCACCAAAACACAAGCACACAGGTCACCTGGTGCGCTGTGTCAAAAAGAGCCGAGGTGACGACCAGCTGCCGCACTGCGCCCTCCCCTCCTCTACCTCCTCTACGTGGTCCCCCCAGCAGCCCATCCAGTGCTGTGGGCAGCAAGCAGGCACGGCCTCGCGGACACACATGTGTAGGAGAGCCCAGCATGGGATCCAATGATGCATCGGCAGAAGCCGCGTGGGTGTCAGCGTGAGGAGAATCCTGGGCGGAGAAGGACGAAGCAGTTGTGCTGGTGGTGGTGCTTGCCGCACCAGCTGCTGCTCCCTGTTGCAGGGCGTGGAGTGTGGCCTTGGAGCAGAGGGCTGCATGCAGGGAGGCAGGGGTAGTGTCGCTGCTTTGCTTGGATGTGCCTGAAGAGGCGTGGGGTGGTTGACATATGAGTCAGGGGGAGGGGCACTGGATGGGGGAGTTAGACGAGGGCTGCATGCAAGGAGGCAGGGGCAAATGGAGTGGGAGGCAATGGAAGGGTGGGAAAAGGCTGGTATGGCATGGGCGCTGCCCGCTCTCATGCAATTGCCTGTGATAGCAGGGGTGGTGAGAGGTGGGGGATACACGACATGGGAGTGGGCATGCAAGGAAGCAGTCACCCTCTGAAAGCCAAAAGCGTACAAGAATATGCCAGACCATAAGTTTAAGTGCACAAAACCAAAGGGAACACACAACTCTACCACAAGAGCCCATGTGCACGCATGCATGCATGCACGGCCATACCATGAGAGCCCATGCATGCACGGCCATACCATGAGAGCCCATGCATGCACGGCCATACTATGAGAGCCCATGCATGCACGGCCATACCATGAGAGCCCATGCATGCACGGCCATACCATGAGAGCCCATGCATGCACGGCCATACCATGAGAGCCCATGCATGCACGGCCATACCATGAGAGCCCATGCATGCACGGCCATACCATGAGAGCCCATGCATGCACGGCCATACCATGAGAGCCCATGCATGCACGGCCATACTATGAGAGCCCATGCATGCACGGCCATACCATGAGAGCCCATGCATGCACGGCCATACCATGAGAGCCCATGCATGCACGGCCATACTATGAGAGCCCATGCATGCACGGCCATACCATGAGAGCCCATGCATGCACGGCCATACCATGAGAGCCCATGCATGCACGGCCATACCATGAGAGCCCATGCATGCACGGCCATACCATGAGAGCCCATGCATGCACGGCCATACCATGAGAGCCCATGCATGCACGGCCATACCATGAGAGCCCATGCATGCACGGCCATACTATGAGAGCCCATGCATGCACGGCCATACCATGAGAGCCCATGCATGCACGGCCATACCATGAGAGCCCATGCATGCACGGCCATACTATGAGAGCCCATGCATGCACGGCCATACCATGAGAGCCCATGCATGCACGGCCATACCATGAGAGCCCATGCATGCACGGCCATACCATGAGAGCCCATGCATGCACGGCCATACCATGAGAGCCCATGCATGCACGGCCATACCATGAGAGCCCATGCATGCACGGCCATACTATGAGAGCCCATGCATGCACGGCCATACCATGAGAGCCCATGCATGCACGGCCATACCATGAGAGCCCATGCATGCACGGCCATACTATGAGAGCCCATGCATGCACGGCCATACCATGAGAGCCCATGCATGCACGGCCATACCATGAGAGCCCATGCATGCACGGCCATACCATGAGAGCCCATGCATGCACGGCCATACCATGAGAGCCCATGCATGCACGGCCATACCATGAGAGCCCATGCATGCACGGCCATACCATGAGAGCCCATGCACGGATGGCCCTGGGTGTCATTAGCAGCTCGCAGCACCAATGCTCTCCCTGCCATCAGCCCATAGCCCTGCATGCTGGAGCCGCAGTGGGGAGCGATGCAGAGGGATGGAGATGGAGAAGAAAATGAAGATGGGAGAGAAGAGGGGTGGGCAAGATGATTACTAAGGCGCCTAGAAACCAGAGGTGATGGGTGAATTTATTGGTTCATTTTTGCATTTAGGCAGACCCATCCTGCATCCTGCTCGCACACAACATCACCATTTCCCCCCCCTCCTCATTTTCCCTTCCCTCTCCCTCTCAAACTGCTACCCTGCATGCACGCACAGGCTATCAACAGAACCAGCACCCCCTCTCACCTGTGCAGAGTTGACTTTTGAGTTGACTTTTGAGTTGACTCTGAAGTCACCAGACTCCCCCCCACAACTCACCTGCGCACATAGACATGGTGGGTGCTTCCCGAATCGCGCAGCATTCTCACGTTTCCAGCTGGCAACTTATCCGCCACGTCAGCAGGAACAGCATATGCCACGTGGGCGCTGGTATTCCCCAGCTCCACGACTGCCACTGTTGGCTCCAGGTGGATTTTCAGGTGCTTTTCCTGAAGCTTTCCCAGGTTTCCCAGGAGATGGTTCACAGCTGTCTGGATAGCATGGGGGAAGGGGGGAGAAAGAAGCAGTGCATTAAGAAGAAGTGCCACACCAACAATGCACCATGCCATGCCATCGCCATCCCATGACGTCATCATGCCATGCATGCCCATGCTCCCCTACGCCCCCATGGCCACAACCACCCCGGCTCATCTACACGCCCTCTCTGTCTAAATACCGCATCTCCCCCACAGCCACCCCCCCAGCCTCGTCTCTCGCCCCCCCCTCCCCCCTCCCCCCACCCCCCACGCACCCAGGCAAAGAAGCCCGCATCTGTATCACCAAGCGTGCTGACGTCACCATGGCTGAAGGGGAACGGGTACTCCGTCAGCATCTGGCGGATCTGGGGGAAGAGGAGGGGTGGGGAAAGGGGATGGGGTAGGGGGGAAGGGCGAGGAGGAGCAGGGAGGGGGAGCGGGGAGGGAGGAGGGGGATGGGGAGGGCAGGGTGGGGTAGTGGGGAACGAGGGATGAGGATCAAGGGAGGGGATTTTTCTCCTGGGTTCAACCGAAATAAAAAGGAAGAAATAAAGGAGGGAGAGAAGAAGGGAACGCAGACCAGGAATTCGCTGCTCTCTGTTTTACTCTCTTCTTGTTCTCTCCATCAGTCACGCCTCTAAAACGCCTCAACGGCTGCTGTGCTGAATACTGAAAACTACGCAATACGCCATGCCATCCCATCCCCCACTCGCCTCTCTCTCTCTCACCCTCACCTTTCTCCTCCCTCCCCCACTTCTTGGCAGGCCCCCAAAATCTTTCAGCCCAGAGCAAAAAGCCCAAAGCCCAAGGCCCAAAGTTTAAAGCCTCACCTCTGCGAGGATCTTGCCAGCCTGGTCTCTTGACAGCTGTTCCTGCCCTCCAGTGGCCTGCCATGCATACAGTCACATGCGTGCGATACAGTCACAGTTGCGTGAGGTCACCATATGCGATACAGTCACAGTTGTGTGAGGTCACCATATGCGATACAGTCACGCAGACATAAGGTCACCAAACCAGTATAACCACAATCACTTCACTTGTAAAAAAAAAAAAATCTTAAGGCCAGGTGTAGTGCATGGCTAACTGGGTGCAGCCAGCAACGTACCCTGCGAAAGTGAATACACCAATCAGCGTACCCTGACAAGAACGGGTGTGACTGGTCTCATGAAATCAGGCACGGCTTTAAGTGCCTTCTTCATCAACGGTCGCAGGCTGTTCGCTGCTGCTGTGGCGTTATCCCCATACGCACCCAGGCCAGGCTTCACCTGCCATGGCAACAAACAGTGTGAAGGGAGCATGGGGAGTGCATGAGGAGAGCATGGGAGTGGCTTTCAGTGCATTCTTCATCAGCGGTCGCAAGATGTCCGCTGCTATCCTGGCATTAGCCCAACATGTTCCAACCCGGGCTTCACCTGTCATGGCATGGCAACCAACAGTGTGAAAAAGGCATGAGGAGAGCATGGGTGGCTTTAAGTGCATTCTTCATCAACGGTTGCAGGATGTCCGCTGCTGCCTTGGGATTATCCTATTATGCTCCCAACCCGGGCTTCAGCTGTCATGGCATCAAATAGCATGGCATGGCGAAGCATACGTTGAGAATGGGTATGACGAGAGCATTCCAGCAAAGAATATGAGCGGCGGAAGGAAGCATTTGCGTTGCCAAGAAAGCCGTCTACAATACAGAACAAAGGAAAATCACTAATAGGATCTCTCGGAAAAATATCAGCAAGCGTGGAAGTGAGACGGAACAATAAAGACAAACAAGGAACTCACTGATCAGAAGAAGCTCACCGAGTGCACCATTTCAGACCCTTTCTGAATCTCGACCAGCTCCATCCGCGAATCAAATCTGTACACGTGGACGCTGCTGCTCTCCGCGCTCACAGCGTCAACAACAACAGCATACGTGTCCCCCCCGCCCTCCCCACCACCACCACTGGTGCCGCTTTCACCGCCGGCCACCATCTTAATCGCCTTCGACTTCCCCTTCTCGCGCATGTTTCTTATTCTTCCGTCGCGGGACGAAGCCTCGCGATCCGACGCGCTTCCGCCATGAGCGGATGATCTGCCATGCGCGCCGATTAGGGCAGGGGAGCTGTTGTCGTTGTCCGAGGCGGGGGTGAGGACGAAGACGAAGAGGATTAGCGCCACGAGTGCCACCGGAATGGCCGCTACTAGCGCGACGCGACGCGATCGCACCACGCGCTCTCGCGCGGAATCCTGCCGTCGCGCCGCGACCATTGACGGGTTTAATTGGAACAAGTGGGATTTGGATGCTAAAAAACAGCGTAGTCACAGGGAGATTCGTTGAACAATATCAGCTTCCCGCGTCATTTTGACAATGCAACGCGACAGCACTAGAATAGCCATAGGAGAATCTGCTAGCGACTCGTGCCCGACGTAATGCCTAGATGGTGTCCGGTAGAAATTCAGAGGTTCGGCCTTAAGATGGTTACAGATTAGTTGTTTCGCATATAAGCAAAAAAGCTTCGCAAACATACCTACGAAACCGGAACAATTGCAGTTATAGTAGTACCGATGCAGTAACGTGTTTTGGAAAATCTTTGAAAATTGTCAAACTGCAACCACGACGCGTTCAGACCCGACACGTCGTGGCGATTTCACCTGAACTTTATGAACGAACTAGATACAGAATACCACCTCAATGCTGAGCTGAGTGCTCGACGAAATGTTTCTTCCCTTGATATCCCCGTTAGCACAGAGCACAAGGTGAATGGAAAATGGTAACGGGTATTACCGCTACATGACAGAAAGCATACACAAAGCACTCACTACGGGTACTAATCACCAGGTGGCTTTAAGCCAAGTTTTTAGCTGAGCAAGATTCAATTATACAAAGCATATAACATGGGGTTAAATGTGACCAGAGCAAGTTATTATGCTCTGCAAAAACCAAGTGCGGTGTGCCAACCAATGACGCAGTGGCAGAAATCACTTTTGGAAGCGACCAATGTCTTTCGCAAAACCCTCTCACAGAATCCTCCTATGGTATCTAGGGCCTACTCAGTAGAGGCGGAATTCACGGGAATGACACCATGGGCGCTCAGCAGCACCTCGATCCCTCAATCCCTCCATCCCTCTTCCGGAGCTTGTGTAGGCAACTCCCTTGTTGCACCGTAGGCTCACAACGCCAAGAAATCAGCTTCCCTGCAGCACACCGCCTGCTCTCCCTTGCATTCCCCACAGTCCACCAGCCCATGCCAATTTTCCTCCTCAAACTCATCTACCCATCCTACCCATCCTCCTCCTCGTGCTCCGACGTAACCACAACCGCGCGCGCACGGCACATTCCTCCTCCAGTGGTGTGCCAGCTCAGTGAAACCGACATGGCCACTCTTGCTTTGAAACAGCTCAGAAACCATTTTATCCCTCCTCCTCCTCGTCCTCCTCATGCTCCGATATAATCACCACCGCGCACGGGGCGTTCTTGCTGCAGTGGTGCGCCAGCTCAGTGTGGCTGACGTGGCCAATCTTGGACAGCACTTTCTGGATCGTGTTCTGCTGAGCTGGCTCGTGCCTGGAGATGCCACGTGTCGTGGCCAGCACCAGCACATCCGCTGAGATCATGTCGCAGAAATTGACAACCGCAGATGGCACGGACTTGGAATCCAGTAGAGCCACCTCAAAGCGCACCTGGGACGAGCAGGGGAGAAGGGGGGAGAGCACGAGCACTTCAGCAGAGATCAAAGCACTCTGCGGCGACGCAGAGCATCAGCTGAGATTATGTGGCAGAAACTGACCGACTACCGCAGAGGCCACAGACTTGGAATCCAGTAGAGCCACCGGTCTGATGACACAGGACAGCGCCTGCTCAGCATCCATGCTTTTGCCTCCCACCTCTCCCCCTTGCATTCCCTCCCATAATCCCTCACCAATTCCCTCCCCCGATCCTTTCCATCCCCCCAATTCCCTCCCCTCACCTTCTTCTCAATGGAAACCCCCACGAGCCGGGAGAGCGCCTGCTTGGCGTCCCTGTCCCGCTTGACTCGTTTCAGCAGCACAGGCACCGTGGCCTCATCAATCACCGCCGTGCCCGTCCGGTCGTCCCTCGTGCCTTATCCCCTCACCTTCTTTTCAATAGAGACTCCCACAAGCCGGGAGAGCGCCTGTTTGGCGTCGCCGTCCCACTTGAGGCGTTTCAGCAGCACGGGTGCTGTGGCCTCGTCGATCACCGCTGTGCCCGTCCCGATGGTCGACACGTTGCTCACCGACGGGCCGTGCGCTCCTCCCCCGCCCGCCCCGCCCGTGGCCGTCATGAGCTCCTTGAGCGCCTGCTCCCTGTCGCTGCCATCAGTTTCCTCGCCGTCTTTTATGGAGTCTGGAGGAGGAAAGGGGAGAGAGAGGAAAGGGAAAGGGAGGGTAATGTGAGGGAGGGAGAGGATGGGAAGGGACAATGAATGGGGCGTTGCCGGTCGGTGCCGTCCGTGTCGTATCCGTCCTTTATGGAGTCCGCAAGGAGGGGGAAGAGAGAAGGGGGGAGGTTCGAGGTCAGGAGGTAATCGTAAGGGAGGGATGAGAAGGGGCGATGAATGGGCTACTCCCGGTCGCTGCTGTGCTGTGTGTATCCTCCTTCCCACCCTTCATGGAGTCTGGTGTACATGGGAGGAGAAAGGCAGGTGAACGAGGGGAAGAGGAGGAGAGTGGGGTGTATGGGGAATGGAAGGAGGAGGCGAGGGAAGGTGTGGGATGGGAGCTGGATTAAGTTTGTGACAGCAGGTGGAGGGAGAGGGGAGGCGGCGGGAGGAGAGGGGGGACGGGAAAGGGAGGTGGAGGTGGGGCCTGTGGGCGGAGGGGGGCATTTGCAATAGCCTAGAATGTTGGAGGAGGGCAGCTGGTGGGCTGCGCTGCTGAATGGAGCTCAGATGTGGGGGAGGGTTGCTGGGTTGTTGTGGGGGAGGGTTGCTGGGTTGTTGTGGGGGAGGGTTGCTGGGTTGTTGTGGGGGAGGGTTGCTGGGTTGTTGTGGGGGAGGGTTGCTGGGTTGTTGTGGGGGAGGGTTGCTGGGTTGTTGTGGGGGAGGGTTGCTGGGTTGTTGTGGGGGAGCTTCAACTCTTTCTCGTATATTCTGGATGGATGCTTTCGGGGAGAGGAATATACGAGCCTAAACATGAGATTAACATCTAGGGTTGGGGATGGGTAGCTGATCGTGAGCAAGGGGTACGCATGGGGAAATGGAGGAGAGAGGAAGGGGTGAGGAAAGAGTGAGGAAGAAGTGAGGGAGGGAAGAGGAGGAATGAGGGAATGGAGAGGAAGAAGGGAGAGATGGAGGGGCGTTGCTTGCCTGCTCGAGGGACGCGGAGCGCGGATCGCCACGACGTGCGGTTGTGATAGAGCGCCACGATCAAACGGTCGTCGTGCTTCCGCATCCGCTCCTCCACGAAATCGCGTAGCGCGTCGATGCACATCTCGCAGCCGTCCATCGCCGCGACAATCGTACGGCCCTGATTGACGCTGAAGATGGTCGGCAGCCGATGCTTGGCCATCATCTTGACCCGAGACTTCTAAAAGACGAATCGCGCTACAAACCGCAACCGCGCGAAACTCCGTTCGGTCGGGGCGCCCCAAAACGACTCTTAACGGACTTTCTCGAATCGAAGCCTCTACCGCGGCAACCGCGCGGGTGCTCCAGAGATATCAGATTTCCGCAAACGCCTATTAAATACTGTAATCGAGCGAAGACCTGCTATTGTCTTCGAGGCTAAAGAAGACGACTCGAGGCTAGCCCACTTGTCGCCAGGCAGCCATGGCTGGTCCTGGGCGGCTCGCAGGCATGGCGATCGACCCGGATGTCGCCCGAATGTCGCCTGCCAAAGACACCGGAAACAGCGCAAGGCTGGACCGCGGCTTCTACCGTCTGCTGTCCAGCAATGCGCAATGCGGAAACGTTGGCGGAAATTGGGAGAGATTGGCGGTAGAAGTGACCTGTCTACTAGCGGCAAGGTGACACGAGAGCGGTGGTACCCATAATAGGCATTGGGAAATTTTGGTGCGCACAGCGTTCCAGCAGAGTTCGCTTCGCCTTGCACGCCCTGGGGTGGGGGAGGACGCTCGACCTAGGTCATAATGCCGGCTTACACCTTGCCTTGCTAGCGAGCAACATATTTTTTTCTCTCCTTTCCTAATCGGTAGCAGCGGCGTTGAAATAGGGAAAGAAGCACGAATTGCGCAGAGACGGTGTCGCGACTATTCAACTATAGTGACGGGAGTAATGTGCTTGCGTCTGCGTTGCGGAGGAAAATAGGCGCTGAAGTTGGTGTGGCCGAAAGAAAGGACTGCCAGAGATTAGTTGTTGAAATTACTCGATATAAGAGTGACGAGGAACAAATACGGTAGAACGAGTATACGGGTACATGAATCGTGCATATTATACTCTTTAAGAGGATTTCGTTTGTCTCTTTCACGAACCAATATGAAATTTCCGATGGGTAATATTCACAATATATTATGTGTAGAAGCGTATCGGGGGTCATTTTTGGATTCATAAATAGACGAGTAGGGCGTACCAAAACCTGCAAACAAAACCTAAAAGAGCACAACAAATCGTAAACATTGCAGATTAGGAATCGCATATAGTTTCATCTATAGAGGAGCTCTCATTAGCAGATATTTTCCTCCCAGAATTCGCAGATTCTTCAAAATATCCCACGCCCCTAGCAGCTTGCTTCACAAGTGTCTTCACTCCGCTTCCTTCCATGCTCCCCTTCACCGCAAAACCAGCCAACAAATTCGACTCCTAGTCATCTGACACGAAAGGGGCATCGCTTCAGCTCGGTCGGTGGTTTCAGCCCAGACAAAGGCGCAGACTTTCAGTTCTAGTTACGATCCATAATCCGCTGTGCCACCGTCGGCGAGCCTACGGTGTCACGACGTGCCAACGTTCCGATGGCGGCAGTCCCGGCAGGCCCGGTAGGGGCGCTGCCGCGGATGCGCGTTGCATGCCCCGCGTCCGCCCCGTCTCTCGCCGCTCCAACGGTCTCTTCCCTGCAACGCCTCGGGTTCCGCCAAATCGCGAGCGCGCAACCAGCACGCACCGCGCGCGTCACCTGCGATAGATGTGCCCGCGTGTCGAGGTCTGCCCCTGGCGCACTCACGCCCGTGCGCCCGTCGCCCGCTCCTCTCTCGCTCGCGCCTGTCTCGCTCGTTCCTCTCTCGCTAGCACCTGTCTCGCTCGTTCCTCGCGCGTTCGCTCATCGCGCCCTGCCGCCGCCTCGCAGACTCCTCGCGCGTCGCCTCGCCTCTTCCGATCTGCGCAGGCAGGTCCTTCCGCCGCTTCCCCAGCTGCTCTCGCCAACCACAACCGCAGGGCGCAGGCGAGTGGGTTCCGTTATTCGTAGCAGTGCTAGTAACGGGGATGCATCGGCCAGTTCCATCTGCTCGTCAGAGACGTCCGATAAGCCAACGCGTTTAGCGAGTCCCGACTCTGTATCGGGGACAGAAGACCCATGGATCGAAGGAGAAACGTTACCTTCGAGTAGATCGGCCAACGGGAATGCGCATACGCCTTTAGAGAATGCGGCGGTAGAGAATACGCCTTCAGACGATACGACTTTAGAGTCCACGAGTTCAGAGGTTACGACTTTACAAGCTCGCACGTGGCACAGCGCGAGCCCGAGTAGCGAGGGCGCCCGAAAGCTTGCTTCTGAATTTGCGCAAGCGCGGCCACCGCAGCCTCTCCCAGTGTTGGGGCGCCCAGCGCAGCCAGCGCAACTAGAGCAGGTGCAGGTGCAGCCAGCGCAGGTGCAGTGGCAGGGGCAGGGGCAACCAGCGCAGCGGCAGAGGCAGAGGCAGGGGCATAATGTGGAAACGCGGGGTCGTTACTCCCCGCGGCGGAGAGGTGAATCGGATGCGCGTACGCGTTATTGGGGCTGGCGGGAGGTTGTATCGGAGTGGGCGGCGCTGGAAATGCAGAAGAAGCTTCTTCTGGCCAAGCAGCGACAAGCAAGGCGAGGGGACAGGGTTTTACCAAAAAGGGTTTTAGAAAGTAGGGGTTCAAATGGCAGGGTTTTAGACAGTGAAAACGGTGATATAAGTGAGGAGAGGGAAGATGAAGGTGAGGGGGAGAGGGGGGAGGGGAGGGGGGAGGAGCAGAGTGAGGAGAGGAGTGTGAGGGAGCAAGCGGGGACATGGAAGGGGTGGAAGAGGTGGGAGGACAAGAGGCAGCGGCGCGACAGGGAGGGGCAGAATGAGAAGAATGGTGAATGGCAGACGGAGGAGGAGGAGGAGAGGTGGGAGGAGAAACGAGGAGGGGATGCAGGTGGTGCTGTCAGAGGTGGAGAGCGGGATGGAAACGAGGAGGGATCCTCTGTCCAGGTGGCTGCTCAGGTGGCGGCTCAGGTGATTTCAGCAGAGAGGAGTGGGGAGGGGCGGAGCGTGGAGGAGATTGTGGATGGGTGGAGGGGCAACCGATACCACATGATGGAACTGGTGAGTGCCACGTGGCAGGATTCTTGTCTAGTCCTCAATCTAAAACGCCAGAGCTTCAACACCAAACCCCAATTCTTGAATTTCAAAACCCCAAACCTTAACCTCGAGCAATTATATTCCAAAGATCTGCTTGCAACCCATCCCGTCGCTCCTGGCCGGCTCTGATTGGATGTATCTGCACCCTGCTGCCACCGCCACTCCTCATACTACCCCTCCACCTCTTGCCCTCCCTCCCATCTCACATTACCCCTCCACACCTCGTATCACCCCTTTCAACAGATCATGGAGCTCTGGATGCAGCACTCCTTGGCGCTGCCCCTCATGGTGTTTGACTGGATGCGCCAGCAGCCCTGGTGCCACCTCATACCACCCCTCCTAACCTAGTTTGTTTCTGTTACCTGGTTACCTGGCAGATCTTGGAGCTCTGGTTGCAGCAAGCCCCTTCTCTCTCCTTGAGGGTCTTTGATTGGATGCGCCACCAGCCATGGCGCCGCCCACGCCCCACCTTGTACCACCCCTCCACACCTCATACCACCCATTCGACAGATTGTTTGTGGAGCTGTGGATGCAGCACGCCCCTACTCTCTCCCTCAGGGTGTGTGACTGGACTGGATGCGCCAGCAGCCCCGGTGCCGCCCACACCTCATTCCACCTCTCATAAAGTGGTTACTCTCTCTTACTTGCGTGGCAGATATTGGAGCTGTGGATGCAGCATGCCCCAGCTGTTTCCCTCAGGGTCTTTGATTGGATGCGCCAGCAGCCATGGTGCCGCCCGCGCCTCGACTCCTACAGCCTCGCCGTTCAGATCGCCGCCCACTCCCGCATGTGGGGACGAAGCGAGGCGCTGTTCGAGGAGATGCAGGCGGACGGCGTGCGGCCGGACTCGTTTGTCTTTTCTGCGATGGTGCGTGTGCTGGCGCAGCAGGGGCGGTGGGAGGATGCGATTGGATTGGTGGAGAGGCGGGCGGCAGCAGACGTCCCGGAGCTGATGTCACTAGTGAAGTGAGTGATGTGATTGGTCCAGAAATCTTGCTTTGCTTGCTGATTGGCCCACTTTTCACCTACTTGTTCTGGCCTCCAGTCACCTTTGCCACCTCACCACACGGCCTTCATGTTTTTTCTGTCTTTCCACCCCCACCTGAGAATTCTCAAAAGTCTTTCCACCCCCACCTGAGAATTCTCAAAAGTCTTTCCACCCCCACCTGAGAATTCTCAAAAGTCTTTCCACCCCCACCTGAGAATTCTCAAAAGTCTTTCCACCCCCACCTGAGAATTCTCAAAAGTCTTTCCACCCCCACCTGAGAATTCTCAAAAGTCTTTCCACCCCCACCTGAGAATTCTCAAAAGTCTTTCCACCCCCACCTGAGAATTCTCAAAAGTCTTTCCACCCCCACCTGAGAATTCTCAAAAGTCTTTCCACCCCCACCTGAGAATTCTCAAAAGTCTTTCCACCCCCACCTGAGAATTCTCATAAGTCTTTCCACCCCCACCTGAGAATTCTCAAAAGTCTTTCCACCCCCACCTGAGAATTCTCAAAAGTCTTTCCACCCCCACCTGAGAATTCTCAAAAGTCTTTCCACCCCCACCTGAGAATTCTCAAAAGTCTTTCCACCCCCACCTGAGAATTCTCAAAAGTCTTTCCACCCCCACCTGAGAATTCTCAAAAGTCTTTCCACCCCCACCTGAGAATTCTCAAAAGTCTTTCCACCCCCACCTGAGAATTCTCAAAAGTCTTCCCACCCCCACCTGAGAATTCTCAAAAGTCTTTCCACCCCCACCTGAGAATTCTCAAAAGTCTTTCCACCCCCACCTGAGAATTCTCAAAAGTCTTTCCACCCCCACCTGAGAATTCTCAAAAGTCTTTCCACCCCCACCTGAGAATTCTCAAAAGTCTTTCCACCCCCACCTGAGAATTCTCAAAAGTCTTTCCACCCCCACCTGAGAATTCTCAAAAGTCTTTCCACCCCCACCTGAGAATTCTCAAAAGTCTTTCCACCCCCACCTGAGAATTCTCAAAAGTCTTTCCACCCCCACCTGAGAATTCTCAAAAGTCTTTCCACCCCCACCTGTCGTCCTCTCCTCTCTAACTCCCTGTCGTCTCTTGCACTCGCCCTTCCTTTCCTCCCTACCGCGGTTTCCCTCATCCCCTTCCCCACCATTCCCCTTCTTCCTCATCCCCATCTCACCCATTCCCATCATCTCGCAGGGTCTTGCTGCACGACATGGCATGCTCGCCACACGCCGCCTCCCTCACAGCAGCCCTCCTCTCCTCACTCTCCTCCCTCCCCTCCTCCTCCTCTCCCTCCTCCTCCGCCTCCTCCTCGCCAAACCCCTTTTCTCTCGACCACGAGTCATACCGTCTGCTCCTCCGCTCCTTCTACTCCCACAACCACCTCCCCCTCATCCCACCAACCGTAACAAGCATGATCCAAGCAGGCTATCCTCTCAGCCAATGGGATGCCGCCATGTGGCTCGAGGCCCTGGCTGCCCAGGGCGACGTTGCAGGGATCCGGGCAGCTGTTGCGGAAAGTTTGGCGCTCGGGCTGCCCGAGCCGGAAAGTTTTCGGATGGCGTTGGTTCTGGGGTTTGCGAGAGCTGGGGAGATGGACCGAGCTTGGATTGTGTTTGTAGGGAAGGAGGAGAGTGAGAGAGTGAGTGAGGGAGTGAGTGAGGGAGTGAGTGAGGAAGTGCAGGAGGGAGTGAGTGAGGGAGTGCAAGAGGGAGTGGCGAGCCAGGTTTCTCAAAAACAGCCTAAGAGGGGTGTGGAGCCGAGCTTGTATGTGATGGTGGTGGAGGCGATGGTGGGGGCGGGGCGCATGGAACAGGCGGAGGCGGTGTGTGCGGAGTATGGGCGCGCTCACTTGGTCACTGTGCAGCGGTTCAAATACGGGGTGAGTGGACGCTAGTAAGCAAGCACCACGTCAGCAAGCACCACGTCAGCAAGCACCACGTCAGCAAGTTGCACCTGAGCTAACTTATGCTCAATGGTCACCTGCCATGCCACATTGCCCTGCATCACCCTCTCCTTGTCCCTCTCTTGCTCCCTCAGCCTTCCCTCCCTCATCATCCTCCCTCCTCCCTCCTCCCTCCTCCCTCCTCCCTCCTCCCTCCTCCCTCCTCCCTCCTCCCTCCTCCCTCCTCCCTCCTCCCTCCTCCCTCCTCCCTCCTCCCTCCTCCCTCCTCCCTCTTCCCTCCCTCCCTCCCTCCCTCCCTCCCTCCCTCCCTCCCTCCCTCCCTCCCTCCCTCCCTCCCTCCCTCCCGCCTCCCGCCTCCTCCTTCCTTTCATCCTCTTAGCCTCTTCCATTCTTGAATAGCACGTCCTCCTTTCCTTCCCCCCGGTCCTCCCCACCCCCCTCCCCTCCTCCCCATCAGCGCCCCTACACTGTACTCCTGTCCGCCTACCTCCTGGCCGGCAATCTTTCGGCCTTTTCCCGTGTATGGACAGCAATGCGGGCGGGCGGCCGCCCGGCGGACAGTTACGCGCTTCGTCTGCTAGCCAAGGCCTGCGCGTCTATGGGCGGGCTCAGGGGGCTGGCGGTAATGCTGTGGGCGGCAAAAGAGGAGCGGGAGAGGGAGGTGGGAGGGAGTGAGGGAGAGAGTGAGGGAGGGAATGAGGGAGGGAGCGTGGGAGGGAGTGAGGAAGTGGATAGTCCAACGTGGGAAGCTGTCGGGGCGAGCGGTGGAGCAAGTGTAGCAGTTCCAGAAGGCAGTGTGACAGATGAACCATGTGCAAGCAGCGCTGCAGTGGCAGCAGGTGCATCTGCAGCAGCGCCGTTGGCAGAGTTGGCAGCAGGAGCTATGGTGGTAGAGGTACCCCCGGAAGAGGTGGAGGCAGCAGAGAGGCAGTTCCCCGTGCTGGCGGGCGAGCTGAGGGGTAGCGACAAGGCGCTCAGGGTGGTTGTCAGGTACCTGTTTAAGGATGCTGACGTGGCGGGTGGGGATGACATCGTGCCTGCTGACGTGGCGGCTGGCGATGATGTCGTGCCTGCTGACGTGGCAGCGAGCGGGGAGAAGGTGGACGGTGGCATGGCGGAGGGTGACGGGCACGGGGTTGTTGAGGCGGGAAGCGGATGGTCGGAGGAGTGTGTGGGTGTGCCGGCAGCAGCTGAGGAGGCTGTGAGCGTGCCGGCAGCAGGACAGCAGCATGTGTGTGGTGGAAGGGGCGAGGAGGCGTCAGAGGGAGATCATGCGGGCGAGTCTGATTGGGACGTGCTAGGGCAGTCAGTGTGCGCGAGTGATGGGATGGTGGAGGGGGTGGAGGGAGCAGAGGCTGTTTTTAAGTCGACTCAAAAACAAACACGTGGTGTGCTGGGGCAGTCGGTGTGCGCGAGTGATGGGATGGTGGAGGGGGTGGAGGGAGAAGAGGAAGCACAGAGAGAGGAGGAGGAGAGGGGACAAGGGGGGGATGCGGGAGAAGAGAGGGGGGGAGGAAAAGCGGAAGAAGAGAGGGAGGGAGAGGAAGGAGGAGCAGCAGAGGCGAAGGGGGAGGTAGAGGGAGGGCTGCGAGGCAGAGGAGGGCAGGAGAGGGAGGAACGGATAGCTTTGGGGGCTCAGGTGGTGGAAGTAAGGGGCGGGGCAGGGGAGGTCGTGGAGGGAGTGGGAATGCCAGTGGCGACAACAGCAGGGGACGGGACAGGGGCGGCAGCAGTGGTAGTGGCAGAAGGAGCAGGGGAAGGAGCGGCAGACGATGTAGCAGTGGCGTCAGCAGTGGTGGCAGCAGCAGAAGTTGATAGGGAGAGAAGAGAGATGGAACGGACGGGAGGGGAAGGCGAGGGGTCAGGAGTGAGGAACGGAGGGGAGAACGGAGGACTTTCAAGTGGTGAAAATGGTAGCAACAGTGGCAGCAGCAGCAGCAGCAGTTTGAGCCTGGCAGAGCGAAGGCTGGCGATGGGATGGGTTGGGGGAAGGCGTGGGGAGGGCAGAGGGGGTGGAGAAGGAGGGAGGGGGAAGAGTGTGGATGAATCCATGCTGAGAAGGCCGGTTGTGGGTGGCAAAGTGGAGGCTGGTACAGTGCAGCACGGTGGCAGTTGGAGGGATGAGAACCAACTAGGTGCAGTGCACATGGCTGTAGCAGAGATGGCTGTAGCAGAGGCGGCTGTAGCAGAGGCGGCTGTAGCAGAGACGGCTGTAGCAGAGACGGCTGTAGCAGAGACGGCTGTAGCAGAGACGGCTGTCGCAGAGATGGCTGTAGCAGAGCGGGCTGTAGAGGCAGCTGTAGCAGAGGCATCACCAGAGGGGGATTTTCCTGAGGAGATGGTGGCACAGGCGGCTGGAGGAGAGGCAGAGGCGGTGGATGACGCTATAACGAAGGTGATTGCAGCAGAGGCTGGGGGGAATGAGGCTGCTGCAGCTGCAGGGAGTGATGCTGCACCTGAGGAGATGGTAGCAAAGGCAGTTGGGGGAGTGGCAGAGGTGGTGGATGGCTCTACATCGAAGGTGACTGCAGAAGAGCCTGTGGGAAATGAGGTTGCAGGCACTGATTCTCATGCAGTTGAAGGAGACGCACATAGGGTAGGCAACAGGGTAGGCGACAGATTAGGCCAGAGGTTCGGCAACAGGTTTGGTCGCGACAGGTTCGGCGACAGGTTTGGCAATGACAGGGTGGGTGACTATGTGCAGAGCACTTACTGGGGCGTGGTGTGGAACCCTGAGAGTGGCGCAGAGGGAGGGGATGCGAGGGCGGGAGGCACAGGCAGGCGGGGCGGAAGGGTGGGAGGGCGGGAGCGGGCGCGGGTGGGGGAGAGAGTGCGGAGTGCGTTGGAGGAGCTAGAGAGGGCGGAGGAGGGGGAGCTGGCGGAGAGATGGGCGCAGCTGGCGCAGGGGGAGGGGGAGAGGGCAGGGGAGAGGGGAGGGGAGAGGGGAGGAGCGAGGGGGAGGAGGCAGGGGGCGGCTCAGAGAGTGGAGCAGACGTGGGAGCTGATGGGGGAGAGGCGGGCGAGGCTGCGAGGGGATCGAGAGCGGTTGAGCCCGGTGATGGGGGGTGGTCGGGGAGTGAGGGGGGAGGGGAATGAAGGGGCGGATGAGGCGGGGATGGGGGAGTGGGAGCAGGAGGGGGAACGGGATGGGGAGGGGAGGGGGAGTGAGGTGGTGTGGAAGAGGGTGGATCCTGAAGAGGCGTGGCTGTTGGTTCAACAGCAGATGGTGAGTGCAGTGCGCTTTGAGGCGCCTCAAAGGTTTTTTAAGCGAGTTGTGAGGCGCCTCAAAGGTTTTTTAAGCGAGTTGTGAGGCGCCTCAAAGGTTTTTTAAGCGAGTTGTGAGGCGCCTCAAAGGTTTTTTAAGCGAGTTGTGAGGCGCCGCAAAAGATGTGGTGGTGGCGGTGTGGAAGAGGGTGGATCACCATGAGGCGTGGCTGCTCGTTCAACAGCACATGGTGAGTGCAGCAAGCTTTGGGGCGCCTCAGTGCAGAGCAGTGGTGAGTGCAGTGCTGCTCTCTTGCTGTATTTATCTGAGCTTTCAAGAACCAATCATAACTGTCACTTGCTTCTTCGTCCCCCTGCACTTCTCTCCCCCCCCCCCCCATCAGGCGGATCCCGCCGCGCCTCCGCCCCCTCCTGCTGCATGGGCGCGTGTTTTCTCTGCCCTGCGCGACCCCGGGCAGTACGGGCAGCTGAAAGAAGTTTACCGGATGATGCTAAGTGCTGTGGGGCGGGAGGGGACTCAAATGCACGGGCAGCAAGGGCAGGAGGGACAGGAGGAGGGTCAAATGCGCAGGCAGCAAGGGCAAGAAGGGCAGGAGGGACAGGAGGAGAGTCAAATGCCCGTGCAAGAAGGGCAGGAGGGACAGGAGGAGAGTCAAATGCCCGTGCAAGAAGGGCAGGAGGAGCTGAGATGGGTGCAGCAGGGGCGGGAGGAGATGCAAGTGGGGCGGAGCATGAGCCGCTATGCTGGGACTGCTGATGGGGGGGTCGACAGTAAAAGAAGTGAAACTCAAGAGGGTGACAGTAGGGGGAGGGGCAGCGGTAGAGTTGACAGCAGTGGCAGTGATAGTAACGAGGGTGATAGTAATGAGAGTGCTACAGTGTTCACAGGAGGGTATGTGCTTCCATTCAATCTGGTGCTGATGTCAGCATGCAGGCAGGAAGCAGCTGATGACGTGGCAGCTGTTTTTGGTGACATGCTCAGTCATAACGTCATCCCGTCATGGGTATGTGATGGGCAGCATGAAATGTGATGGGCAGCATGGGTATGTGATGGGCAACTCTACTGTCCTAATTTCAAACCCAAAGCCCCTGAGCCTGCCACCCTAAACCCTAAACTGCAAACCTTCTTGGTGCACCCTCTCCCCCCACTCCTCCTCAACCTTCCCCCCCCACACACACACTTCCTCACTTCTCTCTTCCCCCTCCCGAGCTCCCTTTACAGAGATCTCTACTCTTCGTGCTGAAGGGTGCATGCGGCCCCAACCAGCCGTTCCCCTCCCCCACATCGCTCATTGCCTTTGTTGCCTCTAAAACCTTTCCCCCTTTCCCCTCCTCTCCCTCCCCCCACTCTCTCCCTCTACAGAGGTCGCTGCTCTTCGTGCTGAAGGGTGCATGTGGCCCCAACCAGCCGTTCCCCTCCCCCGCAACCCTTGTTGCCTTTGTTGCCTCTAAGGCCACTCAGCTGCCACCAGAGCCCCACGCGTCTGAAGAACCGGCGACAGCTGGCGCGGTTACATCTGATACAGTTACATCGGACAGGGTTACGTCTGCGGCGGCCCCGTGTGCCAGCTCAGCGTTGTCCGCGCATGCCAGCTCAGCGTTATCCACACGTGCTCGAGAGGTTCTGGAGAACATGGCAGTGCTGCTGATCGGAGAGCCGTGGGCCGTTGATCGTCTGAGATGGAGCGTGGAGATCGCAGAGTGCATGCAGAGGGCTCAGGGCAGCAGCCCCCTCCTTCTGCCCTCTCCTCTCGCGAGACGGTTCTTCTTTGCCTCTAGGAGCCTACGATTGGTTGGGAAGGAGAGAGATGAGGAGGGGAGAGGAGAAGCAGAGAAGCGGGATGAAGGGAGGGGCAGAGAGGAGGTAGAAGAAATGGAGTATGTAGGGAAGGGGAGGGAGCAGGGGGGAGGAGAGAAGGGGTCGGAAGGGAGAAGGGGAGGAGTAGAAGGGGAGCAGGATGAGGAGGCAGAGGAGGGATTGGATGGAAGGGGTGTTGGCCTTGGTGCTTCTGAGAGAAGGGAGCTTCTGAAGCAGCAGTTGATTGGAGTGGTTCGGCCGGACGAGAGACGCGAGGAGGAGAAGTGGGAGGGAGGCTCGGTGGCTGTGCTCGGCTCGGCGGAGGCTCGGGAGGAGCTGGCCGATCGGATGGAAGCACTTTTAGAGGCCAGTGCTGCTGCCCGGCAGGCTGCTTGGGAGGAAAAAACTGCCCGGCGGGCAGCTGAACAGGCAGAGTGGGCAGCAAAACAGTTGCGGGTGGAAGCAGAGTGGAGGGAGGAGAGGGAGAGGGAGAGGGGAGTGGCGGTGGAACGGTGGGTGAGGGGGAAGGGGAGGGTGAAGAGTGTTAATGAGGCGTGGACTCAAGTGGTGGAGCGAGAGAGGGGTGTGGAAGAGGCTGTTGAAGGGGAACGAGAAAGGGGGATTGTGGCGGGTGAAGGGGGGGGGGGGAGGAGGGTTCGGAGGGGATGAAGAGGGAAGAGTGAGGGGGATGGTGAGGGGCGGTTTGGGGGAGGGGCCGGAAGAAGGCAGATGGGGGGCGGAAACAAGAGGGGATAGGATGGAAGAGGAGGAGGAGGTAGAGGAGGGGGAAGCGGAGGGTGCAGCGGGGAAGGGGGTTGCTGTGGGTGCAACAGGCGTGGGGGCAACAGACTTGGGAGAGCAGGAACAGGGGGTGGGGGAGCAGAGGGAGCAGAGGAGGCAGAGGGAGGAGAGGGAGGAGAGGGAGGCGTTTGCAGTGGGGGTGGCGGAGCAGGTCAGGATGCTTGAGGTGCGGCTGGTGAGTGACTCGTTTGTTGTTGTGGGCCTCCTTGGCCGCAGTAGACTCTTCACCTGTTGTGCTATGGTGTGATGTGGTGCAGTGTGCTGTGGTGCGGTGTGGTGTGGTGCGGTGTGGTGTGATGTGTTGTCGTGCCGCGTCGTGTCATGTTTTGTCATGTGGGTTCTTGTTATATCATGTTATCCCAGAGTTCAGCTGGGTGAAGATACGTGCACGCCTCAACGAGCAGTTGGACCAGGTAGGAGATGTTTAGAAATTGGCTGGGTGCTGAAACAAGGTGGCACAAGCCAAGCGAGGTGTGTTCGAAGGGGGGGGAGAGAGTAGGCATGGGGATGGGAGTAGCAAGGAAAGGAGAGTGGTATGGGGAAGGGAGAGGAAGGGAGTAGCATAGGGAAGAGGGTGGCAGGGAAAGGGAACACATCCGGCTCTTATTGTTGGCCTTGTTCACGTGGTCTGTCAGGTGCAGGGAAAACATAGTGGAAGGAGATAAGAAAGAGCTCGATCCCCATGCCACTACCCTCCTCACGCCGCCCCACTCATCCCCCGCTACCCCCTTCTAATGCCACTCCCATCCCCCAGCCATTTCCCTCCGTAAGGAGGAATGGGCCACATCGTAGGGAGAGAAGTGGTTGGGGAATGGGAGTGGCATGTGGAAGCGGGTAGTGGGGGATAAGTTGGGCGGCGTGGGAGCGGGGTAGCATGGGAACGAGTTCTTTCTTATCTCCTTCCATTATGTTCTCTCTGCACCTGACAGACTATATGAACAAATTCGACGATAAGAGCAACGAGTTGGATGAGCTCCCTTTCCCTGCCGCCCTCCTCCCTATGCTACTCCCGACCCTTGTCTTCCCCATGCCACTCTCCTTTTCCTACCACTCCCATTCTCATGTCACCCTCCCCCCCCCCAAACACACCTCGCTTGGCTTGTGCCACCTTGTTGCAGCACTCAGCCAATTCCTGAACATCCTCCATCTGGTCCAACTGCTCGTTGAGGCGTGCACGTATCTGCACCCGGTTGAAATCTGGGAACACGGCACACACAGACATTGTCATATCATGTCATTTCAAAGTTCGACTGCTCTCTGAATTGTTTTTTAGGATTCTCAAAAGCGACTCAGATTGAACCTCTCATCCTGTCTCACATATCCTCTCCTTGCTTACCCCTTTCCTGCCTGCTCTTTCTCCCTACCCTCTCTCCCCACCCTCTCTCCCTGCCCGTCCTCACCTCCAGGCACAAGGCATCCTTCCAGACCCCACCTCCTGTGAAGCCCTGCTCTCAGCCCTTCGCCTCGCATCAACGCACCACCCTCAGCACCAAGCCCCTTCCGTTACCTCTCCCCGTCCTCCTCCTCCTCCTCGTCCCTCCTCCACTCCCACACCACACTCTCCTCCAACCCCTGCTCCCACCACTTCCTTCCCCATCCCTCAGAACGCATCACCGCAAGAATCCACAACGCCCCGTCTACCCACGGCACGGGCCATGCTGCGGCGCCTGGCCACTGCAGGCGCTGCTCTGTCTGCTGCTGCTTTCAATGAGGCCATTCGTGAGGCCATTGGGGACAGCGAGGGGAAAGACGAGGGGAATGAGTCTGAAACGACATTAGCAGCAGCAGCGTCATCTGCATCAGTATCAGGTGGAGCAGCAAGAGCAACAGCGATGGTGGAGGAGGTGGATGGGCTGTTGCTTGAGATGCATCGACGGGGCGAGCTGCCCAACCAGGTTAGTGTGTGTTCCTTTGTGGGTGTGTTTTTGTGAGGTGAGTGACAAACAACAACAACAGCAGCAGCAGCAGGAGCAGGAGCAGGAGCAGCATCGATGATGGGAGGAAGACTGGGTTGCTGCTGGAGATGCATCGACGGGGCGAGCTGCCCAACCAGGTGAGTGGCAAACGAGGTGCGTGCCCAACCAGGTGAGTGGCAAACGAGGTGCGGGTACGTGCATTGCTCAATCACTCTGCTGTTCATCTGCTGTCGCCACTGTTCTATTCATCCTTCCACAATCCACCCTCCCCCTCTCTTTCCCTGCCCCCTCTACCCATTTCCCTCCCTTCCCTCCGTTCCCTCCCATCCCTCCTCCCTCTCGCCACCTCTCCCAAGAAACAATTAACTTTCTCAGGACACGGTTCACATTCTCACTCACTCGCTCGTGGGCCCGCCTCCCCTCCCCTTCTCCTCCCCCGCACGTCTCCTCTCCCACCTTATCCGCCTCGCAGCCCTCCACCTCTCCTCCCTCGCCTCCCCTGTTTCTGCTGCTACCACTGCAGCACCACCAACAGCAACAGAACCAGCAGCAACAGCGGCAAAAGAAAGAGAATCAGAATCATCACCAACAGCAGCACAAGTAGCAGGGGCAGCAGCAGCAGAGGGCCTTACAGGTGACGCTTTGACCTCCCCTCTCTCCTCCCCCCTCTTCCACCGTCACCGAACCAACCTGATTTCCTGGACCGTCCAAGCCTGCTGCTCAGGCTCGGGCTCAGGCTCAGGCTCCGCTTCGGCCCCACTAGGTCCGGTGGACATGCCACGTGTCGCATTCTCATTGGACCTCCTGTGGCTGCTGAGGCGAGAGGGGCAGGAGCCTTGTGCTGCTGCATGCTGCGCTCCAGTCGCTGCTCTGGTGGGGGAGGGGAGGGTGAGGGGAGAGGCGGTGCAAAGGGAGGAGGGGAGGGCGAGGAGTGGGGCGGTAATAGGGGGAAATGTAGAGATGAGTGATATTGGAATGACTTTTGAGAATTCTCAAAAGAGTGGGGCAGTAATAGGGGGAAATGTAGAGATGAGTGGTGGAAAGGAGGGGGGAGAGGAGAGGGAGGAGGAGGAGGAGGATTGGGCGTTGAGGGTGGCAGCAGGGGTGGTGGAGGAGGCAGTGCAGGAGGGGTGGTTGCATGCTGGTGACATGGCTCTGGTGCTGCTGCTGGCACATGCAAGACGAGGGCTCCGAGACGAGGTGAGGGGGGAGAAGGGAGGGTGAAGGGGGAAGAGGGGAGGATGAAGGGGGAAGAGGGAGAGGTAAGGGGAGAGGGAAGAGGTAAGAAGATGTGAAATCTGGTTTTTCCTTGTTTTCCAAGAGGTAACAGAGAGGGGAAATGGGACAGCGAGGGGAGAGAGAGTCTTCAATAATCTTTCCTGTATTTTCAAAAGGTTTTAAGGTTCAAACAATATTTTGCTCTTCCTCTGCCTTCCTACCTCCCTATCGCCCTCCTCTCCTGCCTCCCCCCCTGCTGCCCCCCATCCCTTGCTACTGGCAGGCCGCCTCTCTCCTCCACTGCCTCTCCCATGCCAACATCCCTGTACCGGGCGACTTTTGAGAACCTCTAAAAAGCCCTTTCCTTCCCCCTGCTGCCGCTTACCCCTTGCTTCTGGCAGGCCGCCTCTCTCCTCCACTGCCTCTCCCGTGCCAGCATCCCTGTACCGGGCGACATTTGTGGCGTCTAAAATCCCTTCTCTTCCCACTGCCGCCTCCCAACCTTTGCTACTGGCAGGCCGCCTCTCTCCTCCACTGCCTCTCCCGTGCCAGCATCCCTGTACCGGGCGACATTTGTGGCGTCTAAAATCCCTTCTCTTCCCACTGCCGCCTCCCAACCTTTGCTACTGGCAGGCCGCCTCTCTCCTCCACTGCCTCTCCCGTCCCAGCATCCCTGTACCGGGCGGCGCACTGCTGGACGTGCTGCGGGCGGCAGCAGCGCACGGGCAGGCGGACTTCTTTGTCTTCTTGCTGCGGGAGTGGGTAGCGGCGGACGTGACTGTATTGGGGGGCCCGCGGGCTCTAGAGGAGGTGCTGCAGCTGCTGCTGCGCTGCAGACGACCCCACCAGGTGAGGGACAGGCAGCTTCTGTTCCATCTGCTGCTAATGCTGCTGCACCTGCACTGCTGCATTTGCGCTTCTGCACCTGCACTGCTGCATCTGCTTCTATTCTGCTAGTGTTTCAGCTGCTGCTGTGCTGCAGACGCCAGCTGCTGCTCCTACCACTTCTGCTGATGCTACTAATGCTACTCATGCTTCTAATGCCGCTGCTGCTGCCGCCACCGCCACCGCCCCCTCTCCCTTCCTGCCCTGCCATTCGCCATGCCGTACCCACTCCTCCTCATCAACCTGTGTCCGCCTCTCTCAACCCCTGCCAGGCTGTGTCGTGGTTCCAGCGGTGCCTGGGAGCGCACCCGCACGCCCCCCCCTCGCCTGCACTGGTGCAAGCGCTGCTGCACTGCACTCTCTGCCCCACACCGTAACCACCCCCCCTCCCCCCCCCCCCCGTTTCTGCCACCTTCCCCCTTCCACTCCCGTCTCCACCTCCCACCCCCTGCCAGGCTGTGTCTTGGTTCCGGCGGTGCCTGGGAGCGCACCCACATGGAACCCCCTCGCCAGCAGTGGTGCAGGTGCTGCTACATTCGGTACCCCTTTCCGTAACCCCCCCCATTCCTGCCATCTTTCTCCATCCCCCCTCTTGTTACACTCCCGTCTCCACCTCCCACCCCCTGCCAGGCTGTGTCTTGGTTCCGGCGGTGCCTGGGAGCGTACCCACACGCTCCCCCCTCGCCAGCAGTGGTGCGGGCGCTGCTGCATGTGCTGCAGAGGAAGAGCATGTGGCACGAGATGCTGGACGTGTTCGGGTCGCTGCAGCACTACCCAGGATATCATGACAAGGTGAGGCGTTGATAAGGGATTGTGAGGCGTGCGGGAATGGTTGCTGCAGAGGAGAAGCATGTGGCACGAGATGCTGGACGTGCTCGGGTCGCTACAGCACTACCCTGGCTATCATGACAAGGTAAGGACCATGCGGGGTGTGAGGGGATGTTCTTTGCATGGCACGTTTTACTTGTGCTTGGGCGATGTGAGGCGTGCCGGGGGAGGTGCCTGCAGACGGGAAGCATGTGGCACGAGATGCTGGACGTGTTCGGGTCGCTACAGCACTGCCCGGGCTATCATGACAAGGTGAATGGATGGGGGATGCTTAGGGTATGTGAGAGGAGTATTTATTAGATGAAACATGCTGAAGCATGCTGAAGGGGCGTGGGGCATGTGGCACGAGATGCTGGACGTGTTCAGGCCTATGAGGGACGACCCAGGTTTCCATAATAAGGTGAGGCGTGTAGTGGGGCAGTGAGGGGTGCACAGTCGTGCGCACTCTCCAGCACTGCCGCCAGCCCAGGCTGACCATCACCCTCCTTGGAGAATTCTCACAAGTGATTCACAAAAGTGACTCTCAAAAGAGAATCCTCAAAAGTCTCTCCTGCACTGCTGCCTGCCCAAGCTGTCACTCACCCTCCTCCTCGACATGTGTCCATTCGCCTCTGCCCTCTTCCATGCATGGCAGGTCAACTACACCACACTCATCCGCACTCTCCGTAGAGACGTTTCAAAAGTCTTGTGTGTGTGTCCATATGGGTGTGTGTGCATGCATGCGCCAGTGTGTCCATGTGTGTGCATGCATGCGCTGTTCTGTCCATGTGTGTGCATGCATGCGCTGTTCTGTCCATGTGTGTGCATGCATGCGCTGTTCTGTCCATGTGTGTGCATGCATGCGCTGTTCTGTCCATGTGTGTGCATGCATGCGCTGTTCTGTCCATGTGTGTGCATGCATGCGCTGTTCTGTCCATGTGTGTGCATGCATGCGCTGTTCTGTCCATGTGTGTGCATGCATGCGCTGTTCTGTCCATGTGTGTGCATGCATGCGCTGTTCTGTCCATGTGTGTGCATGCATGCGCTGTTCTGTCCATGTGTGTGCATGCATGCGCTGTTCTGTCCATGTGTGTGCATGCATGCGCTGTTCTGTCCATGTGTGTGCATGCATGCGCTGTTCTGTCCATGTGTGTGCATGCATGCGCTGTTCTGTCCATGTGTGTGCATGCATGCGCTGTTCTGTCCATGTGTGTGCATGCATGCGCTGTTCTGTCCATGTGTGTGCATGCATGCGCTGTTCTGTCCATGTGTGTGCATGCATGCGCTGTTCTGTCCATGTGTGTGCATGCATGCGCTGTTCTGTCCATGTGTGTGCATGCATGCGCTGTTCTGTCCATGTGTGTGCATGCATGCGCTGTTCTGTCCATGTGTGTGCATGCATGCGCTGTTCTGTCCATGTGTGTGCATGCATGCGCTGTTCTGTCCATGTGTGTGCATGCATGCGCTGTTCTGTCCATGTGTGTGCATGCATGCGCTGTTCTGTCCATGTGTGTGCATGCATGCGCTGTTCTGTCCATGTGTGTGCATGCATGCGCTGTTCTGTCCATGTGTGTGCATGCATGCGCTGTTCTGTCCATGTGTGTGCATGCATGCGCTGTTCTGTCCATGTGTGTGCATGCATGCGCTGTTCTGTCCATGTGTGTGCATGCATGCGCTGTTCTGTCCATGTGTGTGCATGCATGCGCTGTTCTGTCCATGTGTGTGCATGCATGCGCTGTTCTGTCCATGTGTGTGCATGCATGCGCTGTTCTGTCCATGTGTGTGCATGCATGCGCTGTTCTGTCCATGTGTGTGCATGCATGCGCTGTTCTGTCCATGTGTGTGCATGCATGCGCTGTTCTGTCCATGTGTGTGCATGCATGCGCTGTTCTGTCCATGTGTGTGCATGCATGCGCTGTTCTGTCCATGTGTGTGCATGCATGCGCTGTTCTGTCCATGTGTGTGCATGCATGCGCTGTTCTGTCCATGTGTGTGCATGCATGCGCTGTTCTGTCCATGTGTGTGCATGCATGCGCTGTTCTGTCCATGTGTGTGCATGCATGCGCTGTTCTGTCCATGTGTGTGCATGCATGCGCTGTTCTGTCCATGTGTGTGCATGCATGCGCTGTTCTGTCCATGTGTGTGCATGCATGCGCTGTTCTGTCCATGTGTGTGCATGCATGCGCTGTTCTGTCCATGTGTGTGCATGCATGCGCTGTTCTGTCCATGTGTGTGCATGCATGCGCTGTTCTGTCCATGTGTGTGCATGCATGCGCTGTTCTGTCCATGTGTGTGCATGCATGCGCTGTTCTGTCCATGTGTGTGCATGCATGCGCTGTTCTGTCCATGTGTGTGCATGCATGCGCTGTTCTGTCCATGTGTGTGCATGCATGCGCTGTTCTGTCCATGTGTGTGCATGCATGCGCTGTTCTGTCCATGTGTGTGCATGCATGCGCTGTTCTGTCCATGTGTGTGCATGCATGCGCTGTTCTGTCCATGTGTGTGCATGCATGCGCTGTTCTGTCCATGTGTGTGCATGCATGCGCTGTTCTGTCCATGTGTGTGCATGCATGCGCTGTTCTGTCCATGTGTGTGCATGCATGCGCTGTTCTGTCCATGTGTGTGCATGCATGCGCTGTTCTGTCCATGTGTGTGCATGCATGCGCTGTTCTGTCCATGCCATGTGTGTGCATGCATGCGCTGTTCTGTCCATGTGTGTGCATGCATGCGCTGTTCTGTCCATGTGTGTGCATGCATGCGCTGTTCTGTCCATGTGTGTGCATGCATGCGCTGTTCTGTCCATGTGTGTGCATGCATGCGCTGTTCTGTCCATGTGTGTGCATGCATGCGCTGTTCTGTCCATGTGTGTGCATGCATGCGCTGTTCTGTCCATGTGTGTGCATGCATGCGCTGTTCTGTCCATGTGTGTGCATGCATGCGCTGTTCTGTCCATGTGTGTGCATGCATGCGCTGTTCTGTCCATGTGTGTGCATGCATGCGCTGTTCTGTCCATGTGTGTGCATGCATGCGCTGTTCTGTCCATGTGTGTGCATGCATGCGCTGTTCTGTCCATGTGTGTGCATGCATGCGCTGTTCTGTCCATGTGTGTGCATGCATGCGCTGTTCTGTCCATGTGTGTGCATGCATGCGCTGTTCTGTCCATGTGTGTGCATGCATGCGCTGTTCTGTCCATGTGTGTGCATGCATGCGCTGTTCTGTCCATGTGTGTGCATGCATGCGCTGTTCTGTCCATGTGTGTGCATGCATGCGCTGTTCTGTCCATGTGTGTGCATGCATGCGCTGTTCTGTCCATGTGTGTGCATGCATGCGCTGTTCTGTCCATGTGTGTGCATGCATGCGCTGTTCTGTCCATGTGTGTGCATGCATGCGCTGTTCTGTCCATGTGTGTGCATGCATGCGCTGTTCTGTCCATGTGTGTGCATGCATGCGCTGTTCTGTCCATGTGTGTGCATGCATGCGCTGTTCTGTCCATGTGTGTGCATGCATGCGCTGTTCTGTCCATGTGTGTGCATGCATGCGCTGTTCTGTCCATGTGTGTGCATGCATGCGCTGTTCTGTCCATGTGTGTGCATGCATGCGCTGTTCTGTCCATGTGTGTGCATGCATGCGCTGTTCTGTCCATGTGTGTGCATGCATGCGCTGTTCTGTCCATGTGTGTGCATGCATGCGCTGTTCTGTCCATGTGTGTGCATGCATGCGCTGTTCTGTCCATGTGTGTGCATGCATGCGCTGTTCTGTCCATGTGTGTGCATGCATGCGCTGTTCTGTCCATGTGTGTGCATGCATGCGCTGTTCTGTCCATGTGTGTGCATGCATGCGCTGTTCTGTCCATGTGTGTGCATGCATGCGCTGTTCTGTCCATGTGTGTGCATGCATGCGCTGTTCTGTCCATGTGTGTGCATGCATGCGCTGTTCTGTCCATGTGTGTGCATGCATGCGCTGTTCTGTCCATGTGTGTGCATGCATGCGCTGTTCTGTCCATGTGTGTGCATGCATGCGCTGTTCTGTCCATGTGTGTGCATGCATGCGCTGTTCTGTCCATGTGTGTGCATGCATGCGCTGTTCTGTCCATGTGTGTGCATGCATGCGCTGTTCTGTCCATGTGTGTGCATGCATGCGCTGTTCTGTCCATGTGTGTGCATGCATGCGCTGTTCTGTCCATGTGTGTGCATGCATGCGCTGTTCTGTCCATGTGTGTGCATGCATGCGCTGTTCTGTCCATGTGTGTGCACGGCCTGTGCAGGTCAACTACATGACGGTCATCCGCACTTTCCTGCGCTGCCATCAACCCAACCTGTCAATAGTCCTTCTCCCCAACTTGTGTCCCTTTGCCTCTGCCCTCTTCCATGCCCGGCAGGTCAACTACACGACGGTCATCCGCACTCTCCTCCACTGCCGCCAGCCCAAGCTCCCACTCACCCTCTTTCCCAACATGTGTCCCATTTCCTCTGCCCTCTCCTATGCATCACAGGTCAACTACACCACGGTCATCCGCACGCTCCTGCACTGCCGCCAGCCCAAGCTCGCACTCACCCTCTTCCGAGACATGCTCACTTCAGGGGTGCTCCAATGCGACACCCACGGGCGCGTGCTGTCAGCCCGTGATAACGACACCACCCATGAGAGGCTGCTGCAGGCCGTGCGGCACGCGGCTCACCTGGTTGGGGATCGAGAGGTGCTCGGCATGGTGGCTGGTGCTGCTGTGGGTGCTCGCAGCACGAGCAGGAGCGGGAGGTTCAGACCTGCTCCTTCTGCAGTCAAGGATGTGGACTCTTCTTTGACCCCGAGTTAACTTTTGAGTCGACTCAAAAGTCGATGTGGACTCTACTTTGACCCCGAGCGCTGGTGATCCAAGCGTGTGAATGGTGTAGGTAGGTTGTGCTGTGTGGGCAAGTGATGCTGTGTCGACCGCGCCACTGACATGAAGCTGCTGCAGGCCGTGCGGCATGTGGCTCTCCTGGTGGGCGACAGAGAGGTGCTCGGAATGGTGGGTGGTGGTGCTGTGGCTGCTCGCAGCACGAGCAGGAGCGGGAGGTTCAGACCTGCTCCTTCTGCAGTGCTCGGCATGGTGGGTGCTGCTGTGGCTGCTCGCAGCAAGACAAGGAGGGAGAGGTTCAGACAAACTCATCCTCCTCCTGATATTGGGGATGAAAAAGACACTCCTTCGTGGCTGAGCCCTCCTGATAGCTAAAGCTTGTGATTGGTTTAGTGCACAGCGTGTGACGGCCACGTGCAATGTAGTGCAGGAGACCAACATCAGTGCTGGTAACCAACGGCTCCGATGTTAGAGGTGCCGCATGCCATGCCACTCTCCCGGTGGGCACCGATGTGAGGTCGCCGCAATGCAGGCTGTGCGGCATGCAGCTCTCCTGGTGGGCGGCAGAGAGGTGCTCGGCATGGTGGGTGGTGCCACGGATGCTGGTAGCAAGAGTAGGAGCGAGAGGATTAGACCGGCTCTTCCTGGGGTTGGGGATGAGAAAGACTATTCTCTGATGCGGAGTTGTGACAACCAGGGCTCGAGTCGTGAGAATGGATATAGTCCACCAATCACGGCAGCTCGGGTGTTGCAGAGAAGCACCAGTGACAGGTGTTGGTGTTTGGTCCTGGATTTGCTGCGGCAGGACCTGCAGGCTGCAGGCATGCAGTTCAACATGCGGCGGATTGTGGGCACTATGGCTATGTTGTACGGTCGATGGATGTGGTGTGGTCAGAGAAATGTATGAAATTGGTTGACACATTATTACAAGTGTAAGTAGAAAAGAGAGCTAGAGAAACACCACTACAAAGAGCACCACGTGTATCAATGAAGTATTGGCTGCAGATTACCAACAGATACCCTGTTTCAAAACTTGCAGGTACCTTGGTTAGTAGCTTTAAGTTTCTTAGTAGCCTTTATGGTGAAAATGACATAGTTTGAGATGAGGTAGAGTTTTGGAAGTGGAGATTTATTGTTCTTCTTAGGACTAGGGTTGTTAGGTCGGTCAAAGGTTTTCTCAGACGTTATGCTGTACCGAATTCGCTTCAGCAGAACGCTACAGAACAGAGCAAAGGTGGTTCGGCAGAAACAGCCAAAAGCCAGCAACACTTGTTTTCCAAGGGAAATCAGTCAGCAGGAGGGACTGTTGAGCTAGTCGACCAATCGGCTGGCAGAGAAAGTAAACTGCTGCTCGAGTACAAACAACGGACGCAACTGTCGGGACTAGGAGAGGGACTGCAGTCAGGCTTTGGGATGAACACCTTCGACGCCCCTCAAACCGATCTATTACCTGCGAGAGGTATTGTAGACCGAAAAAACAGTCCACTTTATCCACCAATTAGAGCAATCGCAAGTTTAGATACAGAGCAGACTTCTTCGGGCCCCAACGAACCCACACTTGCTGGATTGCTCCCATTTGCAACCAAACCAAGCACAACCATGGTGAAGCGTTCTGTATAGCATCAAGCCGCATCAAGCCAATCTGAACCACGAAGAACCCAACCGAATCCAACTTGCTACCATTACAACCCACCAGCAGGAGCATCGTTTATGTAAGATTCTCGCTGCAGCTGGAAGCTTGTGAAAGCATTCCCTTCCCACAGCAGCAAGCAGAGCAAACGGCGCTTTCCGATGTAAATTCCGGCAAAGAAGCGGCAAACAAGCCGTAGACTGTTTCGTCTGCGGCTTTCCGAGTGCTTGCTACCGTTGCCAGCCATATGTTATCAGCATTAGTCAAATGGCCCTTTCTCCAATCCCGTCCCTTACCTAGCAGCGCAGCACCATCTTGCTCCCTGCAGTGTAACAGCCATTTGCGGTCCGTGCCGGGCAGCACACCATTCGGGGTGACGTCTGTCTCTTCTGACCAACGGCTAGCGCTGTGGGAAGTGAGGACCCATGAGTTATGACCATGGCTCGTGGGAACTGTACAGTCCTCGTTCAAGTGTGCGTTTCCTTGCCGTTTCTAGTTCCTCGCACCATTCACAGCCTGACGAATTCCAAGGTACCCCCGAATGTAAGAGACAGCGGTGCAGTGTTCTATCGACCCAACTCTCAAAAGAAGCGAGCTCGGGTAATCGTTGAGCATTGCCTTTCGAGTCGTTCCAAAACCACCCTCCATCGCACCGCGAAGTCTCGAGGATAAGACCTCGAGTTCCCCTGCTCCGTCCTCGATTGAGTTGCCGATTCTTGTCAGTATCGGCCTCCAAAGCGCTTAGCAGCAACGCGTCGATTGGAATCTTACATCTCGGAAGTACGCGCTACGACACAAGCTACTTGTTGTTTAGTAGGTCGCAATACCTACCAGATCCTTAACTATCCGAATAGAGACCCTGAAGGTCTCATCACATCACGAACCAAGAAGAGCGCTTTTGGAACAATGCCGCCGCCGTTTAACTCCGGTACGACGAAGCTCGATACTCTATTCAGCGTGGGCGAGGAGCGCACGGTCGTACTCGCTATAGACACTTGCAAGTCGTGCCTTACCGCGTTCGACTCCCTTGCCGCCTCCTGCCACAAAACGCAATCATTCCTCCCCGCAAATCTCGCCGCTTCTGAAGAATTCCAGCTGAAATCCACGGACCGCCTTGTGGTGGTGTTCCACCACGCGAACCACACTCCCATTAGCATCATGACACGTGGCTCGGGAAAGCTTCGCGAAGGGTCAAACGACAGATCGAGTGACAAATCGAGCGACAGCCAATCAGAAAACAGCCCCGCGTCGCCGTCAACCCCGCGGTCCATTTTATCTGCGCTCCTGAGTCCTCTGGCCGCGGGAAGCTCGAAGCTCCGGTCGACCTCCGCATCCGGCGCCGACGACGGCGGGGACGACAGCGTCGCGCCACCCAGGCTAAGTCAGCGCCTAACTCCCGTCATCTTTCTTCTCTTTACGAATCCGTGTTAACGCCGTTCCTTCACCACCTATTGCCTCCGCCACCCTCTTCCCCCTCGTCCTAACACCGCCCACTCCCACCTTCCTCTCCTCCCCTGCAAGAAGGCGTTTACCTCTGCTCCCATTTCTAACAATTGCCGACCTTGCTGATTCCCTATCCCCCTTCTCCCATCCCCCAGACCTCCCGCGTCACCAGCTGTGGCGGCCGCAGCTAAACCCTTCTAACGTGGTGCGGCAGATGCAGGAGGCGGGGCGCGCGGACGCGGCGTCGGTGGTTGTGATGGCGCTGATGGAGGAGCGGGAGGTGCGGCGCGCGTTGGCGGAGAGGACGGCGTGGGATCGGCGCACCAAGCGCGCGGTCATGCGCATGGCGGCTGTTGCGCGCGTGTGCAAGGTGAGGGAGGAGGGGGAAGGTGGATTTGGTAGGGAATGCAAGGTGAGGGCACTGCGGAGTTCGCCACGTGGGGGTGCTAGGGCGTGCAGCGTGAGGGGTATGCAGGGTGATGGTGATGGGATTTGCAAGCTGCAAGGCAATGCGAGTGCAAGGTAATGCAAGGCAATGGGATTGTGATGAACGCGGTGCTTGGTGGCATGGCTTTTAGGGCCTGCCTTGTGACACATGTCCTCCGTGCTTGCTCTCATACTCTGCGGCATAATCTCCACATTTCCTCCTCTCCCGTTGGCGTTTTGCAGATTCGGTTCGAAGCTATCGACCTCTCCGACATCGCAGGGGAGACGGACGGCAGCAAAAAACGGGAGACTAATCCCGCCCCATCCACGCAATCGCCACCCTCGGAATCTCCGAGGAAAACCTCTGAAAAATCACCGCCGTCGCAGGCACTCTCGTGGGAGGCAAAGGCAGAAGCAGTGATTCGGTTCTGTCGCCATATCAATGCGGAACTGCTGCTTCTCCCCTCCTCCCATGCTTGTAAAGCGCTCAACTTCTCTGGCAAATTCGCCTCCCATAATTTCACGATTCGCTGTGCCCGAGACGCGCCCTGTCCGTTGATCAAGCTTGGAGCTGATTTAGGTGGTGACCGGAAGGATGGGCGAACGAGGAGTTGCATAGGCCATAGATCGGTGACGGTGAAGGATAGTCAAGTGCCTCGGAGCGCCACGGTGGATGACATTGCAATGTAATAGCACAAGTGTTATGAATGAACTTGCAGAGTGCGCAGTAAAACGAATAACGAGAATGACTGATTACTGAATTACTGAATGACGATACAATGGAAGTGACGAGGCCTAAATAGGGGAAGTCCTAGCAAGGCGGGGAGGTTGGGCGAGGATGGCTCGGTGATGGATGCGATTGGTGCGGAGGCGACTCGGGGGTGGTTCGGTGCGACGAAATAGGAAGGACAGGTTCGTCGCGTGACCCTCGGGATTGCCTCGCTAACGAGTGCCTCAGTAAAGATTCTGTAAATCCTTACAACAAGAATCTGTACATTAAAATCATCTCTATGGGTATGGGCTATTCTTCCTTCTAACTTTGGTTGGCCGAGATCCCGTTGACAGCCAGAAACAACCACTTCACTGTGGATAAGAACTCTTGAGATGACATCATCTCGCTGTATCAGTATGTATTTATATACTTAAATTACTGAGAGCTACTGAATAATAGTAAGAGAGAAGTAGACACGACCTCTCATCCTGTTACGAGTGCAATTGAGTGAACGAACGAGAATTGCACTATCGAAGCAAAAGTACAATGAGCGAAGGCATGAGCGAAGACTATATAACGAAACTACAGTGGTAACGGTAATGGACTGTGGTTGGGAAAAGCGTCGAAGCGGAGGCCCGGAGCGCGGGTTACCCGCCGAGCCGTGAGGTCGGGGTGCGATGTGCGAAGGTGGCGGGCAGATTGTCGATGCGAGGGTTGCGAGTGGTAACGGTGCTGACTGTGGTGCTACAGTGATGTACGCGTTGAGCAGGGATGCGAAGTACGGAAAAGGAATTTTCCTTACACTACCCCCCCCCCCCCCCTTAAGGAGGTCCTCCTTACGAGAGTGCGTGTACATCCCTGAAATTTCGGCTGCGCAGAGACTCGGTGAGGACGGGGTGGTTTTCGATTCTGTCCAGGGGAACCCAATTGTCTTCGGTGGGTGTACGCTCCTTCCAGCGGAGTAAGAACTCGATCCTTCGGGCTCCTCGAGGGTCGCGAACTCTGTGACTCAGGATTTTTTCGGGGGTGATGATTGGTTCAGTTGGTGGTCTTGTCATGCTGGTTGGGCGATTGCGTGGCAGTTGGCTCGTGGACGGGACGTAAGGGCGAAGTAGGCTGACGTGGAATGAGGGGCTGACGTACCAGTCAGCAGGGAGGAGGAGGTGGGCAGTGGCGGGTGTAATCATGTGGCTTATGCGAAATGGCCCGCAGTATCGGGGGCGGAGTTTCGGAATGATGGGCAGTCGGAGGTTCTGAGTGTCAAGTAAAACTAAGTCGTCGGGCTGGTAAGTGACGGGTCTGCGGTGGCGGTCGGCGTTGCGTTTAGCGATGATGTTAGCCTTTTTAATTGCGTCTGCTGCCCTGGTCCGTGCTGCTTGCAAAATCTCGGCGAACTGTTGCGCGCGTGGAACCGGGTTGTCGGGATTCGAGGTCGTGGGTACTGTTGGGTCTTGTCCGTAATTCAGGTAAAACGGTGACTGTTGGGTCGTGGCGGATGGGGCGCTGTTGTATGCGAATTCGATGAGTGGCAGTTGCTGTTCCCACGTGTTTGGGTCATCGCACGTGGCCCGGATGAGCTGTTCCATGGTCTGATTCGTCCGTTCTGTCTGTCCGTCTGTTTCGGGGTGGTACGATGAACTAAACTGTAGTCGCGTGCCGAACTGCTGCCACAGGTTCTGCCAGAAGTTGCTGGTGAATTTCGTGTCTCTGTCGCTGATGATTGATGTTGGTATCCCGTGCAGTCGAACGACGGTAGAGATGAAGAGGCGGGCTGTTTCTTCGGCTGTGATTGAATTTTCGCAGGCTGCGAAGTGTGCCATTTTCGTCAGTCGGTCGACGACGACCAGGATTGCGTCATTCCCACTCGCCCCGGCCGGTAACCCCGTGACGAAGTCCATCGTCACCTGCTGCCAAGCACGCTCTGGAGGTGGGATTGGCTGCAACTGTCCCGCCGGCCGCTTCCGTGTTGACTTCATGATCTGGCAAGTGGGACACGATGCCACGTGTCGCTGCACGTCGGTCAACATTTCGGGCCAGTAATAATACCGCTGCAGCTGCTGCCGCGTTTTCTCTACCCCGAAATGTCCCGAGGTAACCCCGTCGTGTGCCTCTTGTAATAGTAATTCCCGTAGCAGTGTGTACCCTGGTACCCAGATGCGGTCGGTCCCGGCTTTTACGCAATAGACTCCCTTGGCTGCTGCGAACTGCTGCGAATTTCCTCCTGTGAAGAATGGGTCCGTTTGATATCCGTGGGTAAATAGTCCTGTCAGTAGCGGGCTGGTCTAGGCGAGTAGTATCGCGTGGATCTGGGCAGTGGGGCGGGTCAGTGCGTCGGCGATGTTCGAGGCTCCTTTTTTATAGGTGACTGTGTAGTGGAAGTTTGACTCGAGGAAATCGAGCCACCGAATCTGTCGTGGGTTAAGGTGGGGCTGTGCGCGGAGGTACTGTAGTGATCGGTGGTCTGTCCGTACTGTCACGTCTGCGCCGGTCAAGTAGCAGCGCCACACTTTGAACGCATGCACGATCGCGAGCATTTCGCGGTCGTGTATCGGGTAATTTCGCTCGGGCGGATGAAGTTTTCGTGACTCGTATGCGATGGGCTGTAGGCCGTTGCCGAAGTCCTGTAGCAGTACGGCTCCAATGGCGATGTCGCTTGCGTCTGTAACAACCTCTAAGGGGCGGTGTGGGTCGGCGATGCGCAGGACGGGCGGTGAACAGAGAACATTTTTCAGGGCAGAAAAGGCAGCATGCTCTTTCTCCCCCCACATAAAAGCGACCCCCTTTCGCAATAAATCCGTCAGCGGGGCAGTCAACTGTGCCATGTCGGGGACGAACCGACGAACATAATTAACGAACCCTAAAAAACTCTGCAGTTCCGTGATGCTCGTTGGGGGACGCCACGCTTTTACCATATCCAGCTTCTTTGGGTCGATTTCAACTCCAGCCTCCGAAATAACGTGCCCCAAAAATTCTAGTCTGTCCCGAAAAAACTCGCACTTAGAGCCCTTGGTGAGTAACCGATGTTCCTTTAAAACTTTAAATACTGCTTCGAGATCCGCTAAGTGCTGCTGCTTGTCGCGACTGTAGACGAGGATGTCGTCGAGGTAAACTATCACGCATTTATCTAAGAGTGGCCTAAACGCCTCGTTCATGGTCATCTGAAATATTGCGGGCGCGTTGGTCAGCCCGAAAGGCATCACCGTGTACTCAAACGACTAGTCCTAAACGCTGTCTTGGCGCAGTCCGATGGTTCGACCCGAATCTGATGGTAACCCCCCCGTAAGTCTATTTTCGAAAACACCCGTGCTGTTCGCAGTTGGTCGATCAGTTTGTCGGCGCGGGGAATGGGGTACCGCGACTTGACTGTTACCCTGTTGAGCGCTCGGTAATCGATGCACATGCGAAACCCTCCGTCTTTTTTCGGTGTGAACAGTATCGGTGCGGCGAACGGTGACGAACTTGGTCGAATAAACTGCTTCTCTAACAAATAACCTAACTGCTTCCTCAGTTCGTCGAGCTCGGGCTGTGTCAGTCTGAACTGGCGCTGTACAGTTGGTTGTGCCCCCGGTTCTAACTCGATCCTATGATCATGCGCCCGCTGAGGTGGCAGCCCTTCCGGTAAGTCGTCTGGAAAAATCCCCGGGTACCGTTTCAACAGTTCCTGTAGTTCGGGCGGTACTGCTGCCAACAGTTTCTGAAAATCGCTCGGCTGCTCCGCTTCTCCTACTAATGCTATATCTACTGCGTACACGTCAGCTCCAGCGGCGACAACCCGTTTCATTGTAATAGCGTTGACGTGTACCGTTGAAGACTCGGGTGACTGCCAGCGAGGTAGCTCGACCCAGTTACCACTACTTCGTATGGTGCAGCTACCCGTCGTCCAGTCAATTCGCGGGTTATATCGTCGCAGCCAATCACGTCCCAGTAAAATATCGTGCCCATCCAGTGTCGTTGCGAGCATTTCCTGTGTAAACCCGAAATTTCCCCCGCAGCGGACTTTGACTCTCTCTACCTTCTCCCGTATGGCCAGTGGCGTGCCGTCGACTAAGCGTGCGTCTATCTCCGGTAAGCAACGGCTAAGTGTCAGCTGCAGTTTTCGTGCGGTTGCGGTATTAACTAAACCGTGGCTTGCTCCTCCATCGATAAAAATCTTCACTGCTGCTCCCTGTATTTTCCCGTGGATCACTACTGGGCAATCCGTTACTGTACCCTCCTTATTCGTCCGAGTCCGATCGATAGCATGAATCGGTACTGTGACTCGGTGAGGGTCGGTGAGGTTGGGCGAGCAGGCAGTCTCGTCAGTAGTTGGCCCGGTTCCTACTGACTGCTGGCGTTTCCCTGCCTTGGAGACTCCCTCCCCTGCTCTGCTCCGCGGCGCCTTAGCTCCTCTGGGCATTCGCTCTTGCGATGGCCCGGCCTATTGCAAGCAAAGCAGCGCCCCTTAAACGGCGCGGCAGCTGCATTCGTCGCAACAGCGTGTACAGTGGCGTGCTCGATCGGTCCCCGAGGACGATGTCCATACTAGGACCCCGGTCTCGGACGGCGTAAAATGTCGATTTTCTCGGCGAGTGCGAGAATCTCGTTGAAGTTCGAGAGCCCGCGTAGCATGATTTCGTGCGAGATGTCCGGCTTCATCCCTCCGACGTAACGGTCCACCCGCTCCGCTTCGTGCATGTAGCCGACTCGCAAAGTGCGAGAAAACCGCTCGTGTAATCTTGAACCGACCCGAGCTGCCGCCAAGTGCGCAATCTCTGACGCGCCGAAATGGAAGCCGCAATCGGCTCGAAGCGCGCCCGAAGCCCTGCGCACCACGCATCCCACGTGCTGTATTGGGCGGTCTCGCAGAATGAACTCCAGGTGACAGCTGGACCCGTGGGCCCTTCCTCTTGCGACGGTGGCTCGTAGGCGCGTGGCGACGTCACGATGACTCGCCACCAGTCCATGGCGGGGCCCCTTAGCAGCGAAACTGCATACCGAATCTTCGCTGCGTCCGACTCGACGTAGTTTGCGTCGAAGAAGACGTTCATCGTGAAGACCCACGATTGAACCGTCGGACCTCCACGCTGGCTCGGGTCGAAGCAGGGCGGGCGTTGCGGCTTGAGTGGCATTGGTGCCATGATGGCCTGTTCGCCACTTGTCGCCGCGAACTCCACGTGCCGACGGGCTTCGCGAGGCTCCCGCGGGCTTGGTGTGACCCTGTTTCCTCCCATGCCAGGCATCGGCTGGGCGGCGCCATCGCTGGCTGTGCCTGAGCGCTGTCCCACGCTGTTGTTTTGTGTTGGTGTGCCGGACGAGATGACGATCGGCTCGTCTGATTGTGCAGATGCATTTGTCGGTGCATGTGGTGGCGCTGGAGTGTTCATCGTTGATTGCTGACGCGCGGAGTCACGTTCCGCCGTGAGCGTCGCAATTTCGAGCGCCGAAGCCTCGAGTTGGCGCACCAGACGGTCGAGCTGCTCCTGCGTCAATGTGGCGAGCGTGAATTCGGCCATGGCGGGGGTGTCGGGCGAGCTCAGCGAGAGCCTCAGTCGTGGCCGTGCGTGCTTACGAGAGAGCACTACGAGCGGCGGTGCTGTGTCGCTGAGGGACGTCTACCCCCCCCAAAAATTGAGATAGTGGGGAAGCGAAGGTGTGGGTGCGGTCCGAGAAGAGGTTGCGGAGAGTCACTCTACAACGGTAGTGAGCTAGACTACGGGGGTTGGCACGAACTACTAGAGGTGATCGTAGCTTTACTTGGTTCCTTAGTGCTTGCACATTCACGGGAGAAATCGGCAAGAGTTTCACTAACAAAGTTGGAATTCCAGAATGATTCAAACAAGCAATAACAACAATGACTACATCAGGCACCTAGCAACCCTGCTGCTAGCCTGGTCGACCGCCAGCACAGCTCAGTCGATCGCCTGCCAGCGTTGCGTAGAGGAGCCGCGCCAGCACTGCAGAAAGGCGACCTGCCAACGGAGCAGGTCGACGGCGTGCCAACGCTGCAGCAGAGCGGCTGTCCAGCGTTGCCCCGTAGAACACAGCAGTGTGCACGCTCGCAGGTGTGCGCAGACGATTGGCCCGACTTGCCTCGTTGGGTATTCCGCAGAACTCGTCGAGCAGGTTACCCGGTCGACCCGGTCGACCACCAGGTGCTTCCGGTCGACCACCAGGTCCCTCTGGTCGACCACAACTCCCGTCGAGCTACCCCCTGGTCGACGGACCCCTTCCGTCGACCAGAACCATCAGCGGTTGTCGCCGAGCTCCCCTCGTCGACCGCTGCTCACTTTTCAGGTCGACGGACTGCTCCGTCGACCTCCCGGTCGAACTGCAGGTCGACGGGATGCTTCGGAGACCTCCCGGTCGAACGGCAGGTCGACGGGATGCTCCGAAGACCTCCCGGTCGACCGGCAGGTCGACGGGATGCTCCGGAGACCTCCCGGTCGAGCTGTAGGTCCTGGTCGACGTCCCACCCGTCGCCCAGACCAGTCAGTTGCAGCTGTCGAGCTCCCTAGTCGACAGCAACACCACAGCGGTCCCCTGCAGCTCGACGAAGCCTGTCGAGCAGCTCTCCCACTGTGAACGGTCGGTTGCTACTCCCGTACATCCGACCAAGTCGTCGGCGTTGCCCAAGCGAGGGCGGGGCCAACACTCCATTCCTGTTAATAGAGGTCGTAGGCTCTGAATACCAAGTGTTACGAGTGCAATTGAGTGAACGAACGAGAATTGCACTATCGAAGCAAAAGTACAATGAGCGAAGGCATGAGCGAAGACTATATAGCGAAACTACAGTGGTAACGGTAATGGACTGTGGTTGGGAAAAGCGTCGAAGCGGAGGCCCGGAGCGCGGGTTACCCGCCGAGCCGTGAGGTCGGGGTGCGATGTGCGAAGGTGGCGGGCAGATTGTCGATGCGAGGGTTGCGAGTGGCAACGGTGCTGACTGTGGTGCTATTGTGATGTACGCGTTGAGCAGGGATGCGAAGTAAGGAAAAGGATTTTTCCTTACACATCCCTTGCATGTACCGGTATCACATTTATTGGCAAAAGTGCTTCGGTAGTAGCCCATGGGAACCATGAAGTATTTTGTACTACCTCTCATCCCTTTCATTTCAAGTATTTTGGTGCCAACGGGACCCATGAAGTATTTTGTACCCATGATCTCCCTTTTTTCGCTCGATTCTACCCCCAACAGAAGTCGGTCAGGCTGGGTGTAGGCTGGTTGGGTTCCGCGTAGTGCGTGCATTGCACCCCCACTTCTGGTTGCCCGTTTTCTTGGGCTTTCGGAGGAAGGCGGCGAAGCAGGGTTCGCGTCGCGCGTTCCCTGCTAGGCGGCGCTGGGGGTTTCGATTCTCTCCAACCAAGTTACAAAGGTCAGCTTGGAGGATCCGAGGGAGGAGTATGGGCGGCTGGGTTACGACGAGCGAGGCAGGAGGGAGGGACAGGTGCAGTAGTAGGAAGGGGAGGGCTGTGCCGCTGGAAGGGTTGCCCAAAACGGAGTGACCGACCAAAGCAGCACTGTCTGGTTTTGAACATAGTGCACCAAGTGACATAGTGGAACAGAGTATACACCTAACCACCGCTAATTTCAACCCCAAACCCTTCCACTGTTCCCGCGTTTCGAAGATACCCTGCACACATTCAACTATTTCAGTTGGGCACTTGATCAACATGGGCTATGAAGCACCCCGATTTTCAATGTTAAGAAACGCATGAAAGCTAATCTGAGACAATTACCGCTCGTGTGAAGGGGCACTCTTGCTGTTGCGAATTCCCTTGTGCCACTTCTACTCTTTTTGGGGGTCTGGAACTAACTCACTGTGAAATAGTGTGAAATTTCTGATGCCCACACAACCCTCGGTCAAAGATTCCAGAAAGGGTGCATACCCACTTGCGCAAGTGGGCTTGAAAATAGACCGAAAGAAAATAGCGGTGGTTAGGTGTACCTACCTCTTCTCAGTTCTGTTTACGCGAACATTTTTTCCCGCTGTACCTTTACTGTAGGTGCACAATAGCGAATAGAGTGCCTGAGCTCGATGCAGCAATTCAAGAAATAATTACGCGACGCGACGTGTTTGGGATTTTGCTTAATCCTGTAGACTAACCCTGCACCGCCTTCCACGTTTTTAAATACCTCTCAATTCCATGGACTAATACAAACGCTTTCGTGGTATGTTCACACTTACTCTGGAAAGAGTGTTGAGACAGTTTCGCTGGAAGTTACATTCTCGAACAGGCATGGTTAACCCTACCTTCCTTGTTTTTGTTTTATTTTATGGATATTCAGGTAATACAGTGCCGTCTAGGTTGTCACCTACTCAGGTGCGTGAGGGAATGCTTGCCGCTGCGATGGTCCACGTATAGAAATTATAACGCGATTATGTCTGATCTTGTTCGGTACAGTTGTACATTCTGCAATGATGCAAGACCCCATGGAAATATCTACCGTCCATAAAAGTAATAAAAGAAACGACTGGTCCAAAACGGTACAATTGACATGCAGAGTGGCGTATGCAGACGACGATCTTGCCTTGAAATGGTCTTCATTACTTTGATGTAACGCGCCCTCAAGGCACTAGTCTTAGCTATACCAGGTGATAAGAAACATTGTAGAGACACTTGGATAACACACAACAACAAAATATCTATCGTTCTCGTGCCACTATGCATCACGATGCTAGTATGGATCATAGCTACAGACGCGCAAAAAGGCAACTCCTACGCTGGGTATGCAATCATTGCATCGGGATTGCGTTAGATTCGTTATCACGCAAAAACAACCGATTTTTGGGACCCTAACATCGAGAAAGCCGAATACACAGAACAACCGCACCGTAATGGCGGGTGTAGAAACAAGTGGCAGTCCATGGGATTGAGAGAAATAAAAAAACAGGGAGGGCGGTGCGGTGGTATTCCGCAGGATTGAGCAAAATGTGAAACGCATCGCGTAGTGCAATTATTTTGCAATTCAAGCGACGATGAGGGCCAACATTATAGCATGCAAATTAGTGTGGTAGCCCTATGCAATTGTATGCAAAACCGTCGATACCTGAGTTGGCCCAAGAAGGGAATGGTGATTTGCCAGGCACACCGTCGTCACCTGTGTCAGCAGTACAGCCGATCCAGCATATATATATATATATATATATATTCAAGAAGCTCCTGGTACAACGCAATTATCATCGTCGAAATGGGACAAATATGAGGGGTCAATTTGCATTTTGCTTGGCGTGATCCGAATTCGCGTTTGACTGTGATTGTTTGTGTTATTTCGAATCGGATATCGGATGGAAAAGTTGTTATCGAAAGCAAGACCTAAATCTGAATTCGGTGCTCGTACCAGCACAGTAAGGGCGTATTCCTAGCTTCGTGTTTCGGATGACACAAAGCCAGGATGATACGAAGCTAGGAATACGCCCTAACACGGATTACACATGATTGGATTTCCACGCAAATGTAAATCGCACCTGAAAATGGCCCCCAATTCAAGAGGTAGAGTTTGTAGAAATCGGTCTCTTGCATTAGTAGGGTGGAAGGTAGAAATGCACCAGTTGCGAAGCGCGCCTGGTTCATTAGCAATGATCGGAACCTGCCGGGGGCAGAACCGGGAAAATGCTTCCCCAGTTAACAACGGCGGAACAGTGTACTGTACTAGTTACTACCTGTACTGTACAGTACCGAGTTGGTCGGTGGTGCCCTCGGTTCGGCATTCAACGTGTCGGCCAGGTTCACCCGCAGCATACGATAAATCTAGCGAATCACCTGACGGTCGGTGACACTGTACTGTACGAGTTAGCGCCCCCATAACGCGACGCGGCTCTTCTAGTGGCAAGGCATCCGAGGGTAGTTCCAGCTGTCGGGAAGATCTCGAACCGCAACAATTCAGGTGATTTGCTACGTTGCGGATATTCCGAGGCGATTCTGGCTCGACGCGGCGGCGGCTCCTCGCGCGGCATCCGCGGGTAGCTCCAGCAGTCGACTCGATGGAGGAAGTGACTCAGGAAGCGATGGAGGCCGTCGATCTGTCGGAAGGACGAACGGCTACTGTTGTTTCTCAGGCAAGCACTCACATCACCTCGAGAATCGGTGCCGAAACTGATTACGGCAGAAGCGCAGATATCAGCGCCGGAAAGCTGTCGTCTGAGCCCTCGGCGGTAAGCATTGCCTTCACGAGCGCGCACCACCGGTTTCTGAATAATATTACTACCGGAAAACGTGTATTAGCGGCTAATATTAATCACGCATGAATGGTGACGAGCACATATTCTTCCTCTCCAGTCGTCCAAAAACGTCGCCCCGGGCGATACAAGGGCCCTAATATGATCTTCGCTTCGCCCCTAATATGATCTTCGCTTTCCGCGCTAATCAGTCATAAGCAGCTTCCTTTCTCCAGTCAGGAGGGTGTGTGCTGTTTAGTTTAGATTGGCGGATCTCCTCTAACGGCTTCTGATAGACAGACGGACAGACAGCGAGTGGGTTCAATCGACGGCGCTGCCGACGAGCTCGCGGATTACTGCTAATCTCGATATGAGCAGCATCTATGGCGCCCTCCTGGTGCCCCAGGCGCATCACAAAACGTGCGTGTGACAGAGCATATTTCTAGTTTTGAGGCGCCTCAAAACGTGCGTGTGACAGCATAATTCTAGTTTTGAGGCGCCTCAAAACGTGCGTGTGACAGAGCATAATTCTCGGCTTTGAGAATAATACGATTGCAAGTCTATCAGGTCCCAGGACACTTCAAACGGCATTCCCCTTCTCTCACCCCTCCGCCCCCCTCTTCCCCTTCTTTCTTTCCCCACCCCAGCATTTTTTCTCAGGGTTGATGTTCTGTATCCACCATTCAGCACTACTGTGCATCCGTTTAGTCATCATTGGATTGCGTTCACCATTCATCATGCATCAGGCATCATTCATCACGCAGAATGCATCATGCATAATGCGTCATGCATAAGGCATAATGCGTCATGCATAAGGCATAATGCATCATGCATAATGCGTCATGCATCAGGCATCATGCATCATGTATAATGGTAAGGCTGGACGTCATAACACATAAGCCATCAATTACGCAGCTTTGTTACGCCAGAAGCCAGAAGTCTCGTACAGGTGGTACCAATCTCTCCCTCACACTTCCCTGCTACCACCAATGATCAATCTCTCTCCCTGACACTTTGCTGTTACCTCCAATGCTACCATTCTGTTCCCGTACGTGTCGCTACACGCTTCTCTGCTTTTAATCCGTGGCAGGTCGCATGGATCCCCATCCCGCAGGGCATCCCTGCCTGCATCTGTGGCTGTCAACAAGTCTCCAACCGGCATCGCTGCTTCATCACCATCACCATCACCATCATCAGATTCATCAAAATCATCATCACCATCACCATCGTCATTGTCGTTGAATCCAGTACTACTATTGGACTCATCGCTGCCGCTCTATCATGGAGCCGCCGCAGCAGCCCAAGCTTCTGGCGCTGCGGCGGCGGCAGCCACAGCGAGCAGCCATGGCGGATCCCGTCGCCATTCGCTCTGCCGTCGCCGCAGCCTCACGCCTCCACGCCGCCCCTCTGCCGCTCTGCTGCTGTTTCCGCTGGCTTCCGCGCGTTCCCTCTGCGACAAACGCCTGCTGCTGCTGCTTGCTCTGCTCGGGACGCTTCTTGTCGGTTTCCTCGGCGGTTTTGCGGGGCATCGCAGGCGGGGGGGACCGATTGAAAGCTCGCAGCAGCAGCAGCAGCAGCAGCAGCAGCAGCAGCATGATCGCTTCGGGTTTTCGTTCAAGGAGTCGGGTGCAGGCTCCCCCTGCGCGGCGGTGCTTTCCGGGCTGTCCCAGTACGACGTTGTGATTATAACAGAGGTGCGCTCGCGTCCAGCGAATCATGTTCTTGTCTCCTCGTCGCATATATAATTCTCCAGTCTAAGTTTGCATTCCAGCACGTGGCTGTCCCAGCACGAATGTCAGCACGTTGTGATCATAGCAGAGGTGCGCTGACGTCTTTTGAGTCGACTCCAATGTCAGCACGTTGTGATCATATCAGAGGTGCGCTGACGTCTTTTGAGTCGACTCCAATGTCAGCACGTTGTGATCATATCAGAGGTGCGCTGACGTCTTTTGAGTCGACTCCAATGTCAGCACGTTGTGGTCATATCAGAGGTGCGCTGACGTCTAGTGACCCTTCTCTGGTTGTTGTCTCGGATGTGCATTCTCCGCCTCCTGCGGGCGAGCAAGTTCATCAAGCTTTCTCTGGGAGAAGATAGAACGCCAGAGTACCTTCTCTATGATACCTTCTCATCCCATCATCACACCGTCTCATGCCATTGACCTTACCTCACAACAATTCCCGAACTTGCACTTCACCACCATTTCTCCACCACTCTTACCCACCCCGGTTGTTTCCCACCCCGGTCCTCTTCCCCCTCCGTCTTCCTCCTTCCTCTCACACGCGTTCGATTCCCACCAGCGCAGCACAGCAGCGCGCGTGGTGTCGCTGGCGGGGGTGCGAGGCACAGCCATGGCGGCAGGGCTGTCTGCGAAGGCTGGAAGGTCGACAGCAACTCGTTTTGAGACGTCGCATAACAAATTCATTATCACATGTCCCTCCCCTTCCGATTCCCTCCAGGGCAGCACAGCAGCGCGCCTGGTGTCGCTGGCGGGGGTGCGCGGCACAGCCATGGCGGCAGGGCTGTCTGTCAAGGCGCTGTGGGTGCTCGACGGCCACTTGCATGGCGGCTCCTCCTTCTCCTCGCTCTTTTCTCTGCAGTATGACCAACGGTAAGCAGTACACACAGGCACGGGCACGGGCACAGGCACAGGCACAGGAACTGGTACAGGGACAGGGACACGCACACGCATGTGCACTTGCACAGGCAGATGCACATGCACATGCAGACAAACATGCTCCATCCATGACCAATGTGCAAAAACCAGTTCCCTCATCAACCCATAGTCCCTTCTTGCTGCTGCTCTCGCTGCCTACGTAGGAAAATACGAGTATCGAGTATTACACGCTAGCGTATTATACGCTTGGTATATACGTGGTACGCCATGGCTGGCGTACTGCTGATACGCAAAAATACGCTGGGCGGGCAGGTAAAACTTTTTCCCGGGCAGGTTCCGCCCTCGAACTGTAGGAAGTAGAGGTCGCCAAGGCGAGGAAGTACTAAAGCTATGAGAGTTCGAGCTCGACGAGAGTTGGACGAAATGCAAGAAGAGAAATGCGGGATTGAATGAAAGACGAGCTGTTTAGGACGTGGTAAAAGTGCTCGATCGAGGGGAGATCGATCCCGTCAGCGCACTGAAACCCCGCGTCTAGCATACGAAAAGTACAAAACCGTTTATAACCGCGCTAAAAAACGATCCTGAAGCGATCGATTCTGCACTTTCACCGCGTCCTTAGGGATTGAGGAGATGTTCGAACGAGTGAAAGGGGAGAGGTTGGGTTTAGGAGGTTGAGAGGGGTGGTGTGAGGTTGGGGATGTGGGAGGGGTTGGATTTTGAATTTCGAATTGCAGACAGGGGTTGGGTGCTGTGCGAGGTCGAGGGTTCAATTCTCGCCGTCGCAAATTCTCGCATTTTTTTTGGAAGTTTTTTTTTTTGTTTTTAAATTTATTTATTTATTTTTATATATATACGGGCTGCCCCGGCGTATTTTAGCGATTTTTAGGCGTATTAGCGTATTGCGTACATACGCTAGCGTATTTACGCAATACGCCCCCCCCCCCCAAGGGCGTATTTTCCAACGTAGCTCGCTGCCGCCGCCCCTACTGCCGCCGTTACCGCTGCTGCTGCTGCTGCTGCTTCTGCCGCCGCCGCCGCCGCCGCCGCCGCTGCTGCTGCTGTTGCTGCGGTCTTGTTGTTTGCTTGCTGCGGCCCTGTTCTCACCCTTGCCATACTCTCTGTGGACGTGGACGATGTGACAACAGCATGTGTTACCGGCCTGCTGGAACAGGCTTTTGAATTGACTCAAAACTGCGGCCCTGTTCTTACCCTTGACAGGTTTTCTGTCGACGATGTGACCACGGCATGTGTAGTGGACGTGCTGGAACAGGCGCAGCAACTCTCGCTTTCGTACAGAGAGGTAACTTACCCTTTTTCGCTTGAGCAGAAGAATGGTGTTTTACCATCCCATCCGTACAGGAGAAAGAGGAGACTGTGTTTTGTCTTTGAAAACTGAACAGTGATGTGCTCCGTCGACTTTTGAGTCGACTCAAGCGTCAAATCAAATCTTGGAAATGTGGTTTGCGCTTGCAAGCAGAACAGAACAGGGATGTGTCACTTGATATAACGATTTGGGTTGTGTAATCACTGTGTGACAGCGTCCCCCTTACCTTCCCCTGGCCCATCATTCCATCCTACCGTACCTTTTTCCACCACCACTTTTAGCTCATGGCACCCTGTCTACCTACCTGTGTGTGTCCCATCCTAACTTTGCTGCGTGCGCCACTCTGCTCCCCGCTTGCTCGCAACAACACAGGTGTGTGTCGGCGAGTGCAGCAGCGCTCGCCAAGCAGCAGCTTGCGGTGTTGGGAGCGGGAACAGGAGCGAGAAGGGGAGTGGCAGCGGGAACGGGAGCGGGAGTGGCAGCGGGAACGGGAGCGGGAGTGGCAGCGGGAACGGGAGCGGGAGTGGCATGTCTGTCGTGAGAATGCTGCTGTCGGACCGTGCACTGGCAGCACCCTCAGGGGTATGTGATGTGATGTGATGTGATGTGATGTGATGTGATGTGATGTGTGTGATGTGTGTGATGTGTGTGATGTGTGTGATGTGTGTGATGTGTGTGATGTGTGTGATGTGTGTGATGTGTGTGATGTGTGTGATGTGTGTGATGTGTGTGATGTGTGTGATGTGTGTGATGTGTGTGGTGTGTGGTGTGTGATGTGTGATGTGTGCGGCATGTGGTATTTTGTATGTGCAGCAGGGAGGGGCTTTTGAGATGTTTTCAGAGGCATGTTTGTCGTGGGAATTCTGCTGTTGGACTGTGTGCGCTGGCATCACTTTCAGGTGTATGTGATATGTGACGTGTATCTTTGGATTTTCTCAACAATACCGCACACCTTTCCTTCCCTTCCCTCTCAAACTATACCACAATTTATTTCTCACGTCTAATAATATCCTTACTCCTTCCGTTTCCCACCTCTCCTTCCACTGCAGACCCACCTCTGCTGGTCGGCTGCTGACCTGGCATCCAGCCTGCAGGCGTTCCGTCCAGCTCAGCACATCCTCCGCCAGCTGGCGGCAGAGGACCTGCCACGTGTGCAGCAATCCACCGCAGTCTTCCTCGAGGTGAGCAAAATTGTGTCTCATGTGGGGAAGTGTCTCACTCTTAACTAAAAAATGTTGCAAATTTCTGTCGTTACCCTAAACCCAAAACATTAGGTTTCCCTTGCACACTCCTGTCCAGGCGGCCTTGCCAGCTGCTCCCGTCTGCCGCCTTCCTGCACCAACTGTCACCTCTCCCCTTCTCTCCCCCCCTCCACTCTCCCCCGTACTCTCCCCCACACCCCTCCCCTCCCTCCTCCACCCGCTCCCTTCTTCCCCACCACATTAGGATATTTCTCTAGACTCCTGCCCCACGAACCGAACCCCTTCTCTCCTGCACGGCACCAACGGCCATATTCTTCCCTTCTTCCCCACCCCCCTTTCCTTCCCCCATCAGGACACCCCTCTAGACACCTGCCCCGGCTGCCCCGCCAACCTCTCCCTCCTTGTCCCCCCTTCCTGCACCAACTGCCGCACCCTCCCCTTCTCCCACTCCCTCTCCTCCTGCGCCGCTCGCCGCATCGCCTACGCCGCCCTGCGCCGCCCGGACCGCGACTTCACTGTGGCTGCTACAGTGCCGGCTGCCGCCCTGGCTGCGGCCGGCATGTTCCACGAGTCAAGGGCGCCACTGGTGCTGCAGGCAACGCGAAGGAGGGGGGAGTTGGGGTGCGGAACAGGGGCGTGGTGGGGGGGATGGGCGGGGGGGAGTATCTGGGGAGAGGTTCGGGGAGCGGGGGGCATGTGGGGAGGGCGTGGCAGGGGAAGGGGGTGGAAGAAGTGGGGGAGGAGGAGTGGGTGGTGGGGCGGTGTGCTTGGAGGGAGGCAATGGGGGAGCGGTGGAATGGAGAGTTTGTGGTGGTGGAAGTGGGTTCTTGGGGGACCAGCAAGAAGGGAGCTGTGTGCTCAACTAGAGGTGCGTGGTGAAACAGTGGTGGGATGGGATGGGTGTGACACAGGTAGAGTTAGATCTGAAGTCTACCAAAAGGTCAACCGCAATACAATGAGCGAATGCTCCCCTTCAACACCCCATCCCACCCCACCCCACCCCACCCCACCCAACCCCACCCCACCCCGCCCCATACCAACCCCTCAGATCGTGGAGTTCCTCGCGCTGGCCCACGCGCCCTCGCTCTTTTTCGCCCTCCACGATTCCCCCGAGGCCCGCCTTCTCACAGCCTTCGCCACTGCTGTGAGGGGTCCCCTCGGCCTCCCCCCTGCTGCTGTGGAGCCGGCTGTCTGCCCCTCGCCCGTGCTGCCGCCGCTCGCTAGCCTGCGGTTTGCACAGCAGATGATCATGGACGGTGAGAGATGGACGGTGAGAGATGGACGGGGAGAGATGGATGGTGAGAGATGGACGGTGAGAGATGGACGGTGAGAGATGGACGGTGAGAGATGGACGGTGGGGGATGGACGGCGGAGGATGGACGGTGGGGGATGGACGGTGGGGGATGGTCGGTGGGGGATGGACGGCGAGAGATGGACGGCGAAAGATGAACGGTGGGAGACGGACAGTGGGAGATTGACGCTGAGAGCTTTAAACGATGAAGCAATGAAAGTCTTACATCAGCTGAAATTCCCAAGGAACGTCCAAGTTCAACGTTTTCTTGTCCCTACTTTCCCACGATGCTCCTTGTGAAAACATCTCAATGAGAACATGCAAACATTCACATTCCCATTCCCATTCCCATTCCCATTCCCATTCCCATTCCCATTCCCTTCAATCCCCCTTTCCCCATCCGCACCACCCTCCCCACCCTCGTTCCCCCATCCTCCCTCCCCACTGCAGAGAAGCTGGGGGTGATGTACTGTCAGATTCAGAAGGTGGCGTCAACGAGCTGGAAAATGTGGATGCGCAGCGAGCGGGGCTTTAAGCACATCTCCTCCTACTTCCACACTCACCACGCGGGGGTGAACGGGCTCACGCTCATGCGGCGAGAGATGGGAGAGGACGACGTCATGTTCCACATGACTCGGCGCGACCTGGTGAAGGTGGTGTTTGTGCGCAACCCGTTGCCACGGTTGCTGTCCGCGCATGGGGACAAGCTGGCTAATGGTGGGGAGAGCCGCAACGTCAGCATGTGGAACGAGGTGGGTTTCTGGGTTGCCGCTTTGCTTGAACGGGTTGCTGCGCTGGTCTGGTGAGATTGGGTGGATTACGGTGGTGGTGGTGGAGAGGGGATTCGAGATGAGATGCCATGTCAGCATGCGGAAGGAGGTGGGTTGCTGCTGCTTTGCTTGTACGGGTTGCTGCGCTGGAGGTAGGAAGGGGATCGAGGGGAGGTGCCCTGTGGGTGTGTGTGTGGCGAGGCGAGGCACGTATTCTGGTATTGCAATCGATGCTTATCCGGATCTCTTAGTTCAAACCAATGCATGAGACAAGCTAGTTTTGGGAAATTTCAAGAACCAATCTGTCCAATCTGTGTTTGAACCAGCGCATGATTGTCCAGATCTTGTTGTCCTGTGTGTGTGTGTGCGTGTGTGTGTGTGTGTGTGTGTGTGTGTGTGTGTGTGTGTGTGTGTGTGTGTGTGAAGCAGTGTCGAAAGACTGCTTGCGTACGCCTTACATGCCTCTCTCCTTGTGATTACCGTGCAGCTGTTGTTGGGCCATGAGCGCTTGAAGCGCCACGGGTTCGCGGTGAACAGCACTGTGAGCTTCAAGGATTCCGCTCGCTTGGTGGCTGAGATTCTCCGAGAAACGGGCGGTAATGGGGATAAACATATTGCCACACAGGTACGAAAGCAGACTTACCGTACATGACTGCAAGTGACTGTATTGGACCTAAAGCTTCCATGATCTTTGTTCCTATAGCTTCCATTATCTTTGTTCCTATAGCTTCCATTATCTTTGGACCTATAGCTTCCATTATCTATCATGAACCCCACTGTCAGACCAGAGTCGCTTTTGAAAAGTAAGAACAGGCTACTGTCCAATGCAACATGCAGCTTTGTTGGCATCAAATCTCTACCCTTGAGTCTGCCTCTGGGATGGGGCTTTTATTGTGGCTAATTCCTCGGTTGTTGACGCCTCTTTTCTTCTCATTCTTTTTTGTTTTTGTTTTTGTTTTGTTGTGTTTTGTTTTGTTTTTGTTTTTTTTTTCTCCTTTTTGTTCTCCTTCCTTTACATAATGGCGTGATTTCCCCTCGCATGTGTCCCGTGACCCTTGCCGTTCTTTCAATCCGCACGCTTGCAGACACAGCTGTGCGGACTGGACATGATCAAATACAACATTGCTGGCAAATACGAAACTCTGCAAGAGGACATGCTACGGGTGGTGAGCAAGCTGAAGCGGTCGACAGAAAACGCGATGAAGATTTTCAAGCTGGGATCCGAGTTCCACAAAACAAGGGCGGAGCAGCGCATGCGTGCGGCGTATGATAAGGTACGGTCTAGCAGCTTTGCTGTGCTTCTCTTCGCAGTGATTGGGTACAGTGCGTAAATGCCTTTCCCTTCTGTTTGGATTATCTGAAGTATGGTAGTAGCGAACATGTTTGCTAACTCTTGCCTTTGTGCCGTGCCGACTCATGGTCTTATGATGTCCCTTCAATGCTCCCCCTCACTGTCATGCCATGCCTCAGGACACTATCAAGATTGTGGAGTCAGCATATGCTGCTGATTTTGATATTGCATTGAATAACATTAGTTACAGTGTTCCTGATGTTCTTCAAGATATTGTAGGAGTAGCTGATGCTCCTGTAAAAGTGAATGGACTAGATGTCATTTGAATTGAAGGTGGTAGTGATCAATTTATCAGTGCTCGCATACACTCCTTAACAACACAGCGAGGAGCCGTGTGAACGAAGACATTCGAAGAGCAACACACTTGGTTTAGGGCTGACATGCGCATGCATCCAGGCCCTCACGCACGCACACACCTTAAAACCAGGGTCCCACGTAGATCATTTGTTTTGCAGTTGATGGGAAACCCCCGTTTCCCATTGGTTGACGAGGTTGGAGAAACGAAAAGGGGTGCAGCGAGGGATGAGAAGGGAACAAAATCGTTTGCTGTGTTCCAAACTGTTACGATATGAAGTTTTATGAGTAAGGCATTCCTGTATGCTGCAGGAGCCGACTCTACCGAGTACGAAGTCGAGGAGTTAGAAGAGTCGAGGTGAGTACGATGAAATCGCTGTAAACTTTCTCCAACTTTTTGTAGCGGTTAGTACTCGGTTCCAGAGAGGGATAGGCGGTGTGGGAGAGTGCAGCTGTGGGGCAGACTGTGCAGGTGGTCGGATGGGGGGTGGTGTGCTGTAACTCCGTCCCGTCGGGGCGCAACAGTGCTCCTGGCGGGAAGACTTTTGCGCGGAGGCAATTGGCGAGTGTCTGGCGCGAGGGGTGGCCCATCCGCTGGTGCCAGAGATCGTCCTCGGCGCGAATGCCGGAGGTACGCTTGTAGCGGGTGTGATTTTCTGCTGCCTCCTCCGCCGTGAGTTGCGGGGTCTGGAGTGGAGGTTCTTCCTCTTCTCCTGGTTCTGCTTCGTTGTCCGGCTCCTCTGTTTCTGCTTCTGTCGTTTGTCAGAATCCAGAAGTTAGTTGGGCTTAGAAGCCATGACTAGAGTAACTTAGTAGCTTAGGTTTTAGGGTTGAAGGAGGTGTCGAGAAAGTTGAAGCAGGAATGAGTGAGTTCACTAAGAAAGATGAGTACAAAATATAGCAAGGAGAAGCATGGTGCACCGCCTACAGCAAATTGGGATGTGCTACACTCTACACTGCAGACAATTATAAAGAACATATATAAATATAGTTCAACACACCCCCTAATTGATTGCAGTGAGAACCATGTACAGAACACCCCCTGAAGTGGTACACCCTGCAGGGCGCAACAGAAGAAGAGGCGAAGTGAGGAGGAGGAGGAGGAGGGACTGTGAGAGGAGTGGAGATAGGAGGCGACAGGTGAAGCCGCAGTCACACGGGCAACAGGAGCGGCGCGCACAGTGGCTACCGAGCGCACGAGGGCACCGGACTACGGGAGTATCTGGCTCCGCGGCTACGACGAGCGGCAGGAGCAACAGACCCACAGGCGACTGGCGAAGCAGGCTCGCTGGGCTACCGAGAGCACGAGGGCTCCGGACTACTGGCGCTGCTGACGACACGACGGCGACCTCCGCTCTACCTCCCCTAACAGTCCCACACCCCCTTCTCACACACCCCCTTGCTGCACCCCTGTCTCCACTCCCACGACACCCCCTTAGCTCCACTCCCCTCCTCCAGCTGCAGCAGTGGGAGACGAAGTAGGAGGAGGAGGGGAAGGGTAGCACCCACACTCATCACCCCCACACCCGCCACCCCCATACCCTCCCCCCACGGCTGCACAGGGTCCAGGAGCGGCGTCGCGGGCAGCTGCAGGGCCGGCTGCTGCAGGGGCGGCTGCTCCAGGGGCCAGGGGCGGCTGCTGCAGGGGCGGCTGCTCCAGGGGCCAGGGGCGGCTGCAGTGGCGGCTGCTCCAGGGGCCAGGGGCGGCTGCTGCAGTGGCGGCTGCTCTAGGGGCGGCTGCTCCAGGGGCGGCTGCTCCAGGGGCCAGGGGCGGCTCCTGCAGTGGCGGCTGCTCCAGTGGCCAGGGGCGGCTGCTGCAGGGGCGGCTGCTCCAGGGGCCAGGGGCGGCTGCAGGTGCGGCTGCTCCAGGGGCCAGGGGCGGCTGCTGCAGTGGCGGCTGCTCCAGGGGCCAGGGGCGGCTGCTGCAGGGGCGGCTGCTGCAGGGGCGGCTGCTCTAGGGGCGGCGTCGCTGGTGCAGGGCAGACCCGCGTGCTGCTGCAAAGCAGGCGCGGGCGCAGGGGAGGCAGAGGCAGCGGCCAGGGGGGGGTGCGCCGCGACGAGCAGGGACAGCGCCCAGGGGGCGCCGCGATGAGCAGGGGCGGCGCCCCAGGGGCGCCACGACGAGCAGGGGCGACGCTGCGCGGGTCCCGCAGGGGCGTCGCGACGAGCAGGGCAACGCCGCGCGGGTCCCGCAGGGGCGTCGCGACGAGCAGGAGCGGCGACGCACGGGTCCCGCAGGGGCGTCGCGACGAGCAGGAGCGGCGCCTCTGCAGGGCGCCGCGAAGGGCAGGGTACGGGCGGGCAGAACAGGCCCGCGCGCAGACATGGGGCAGGCGCACAGGCGGCGTGAGAGCAGGCCGCGCGCGGGGCAGGAAGACGCCGCGCGCCCGGGGCGCACAGAAAACCGCCGTGCGCCCCGAGCACACGGCGGGCAGAAAATCGCCGTGCGGCCCGGGCGCACGGCGAGGAAAATACGCCGCGCGCCCGAGGCGCGCGGCAGGATGACAGGCAGCGGAAGCAGACTGGTGGGCCCGTTAAGGAAGGCAGCAGGAAGGTGCTTGCTCTGAATACCATGTCAGAATCCAGAAGTTAGTTGGGCTTAGAAGCCATGGCTAGAGTAACTTAGTAGCTTAGGTTTTAGGGTTGAAGGAGGTGTCGAGAAAGTTGAAGCAGGAATGAGTGAGTTCACTAAGAAAGATGAGTACAACATATAGCAAGGAGAAGCATGGTGCACCACCTACAGCAAATTGGGATGTGCTACACTCTACACTGCAGACAATTATAAAGAACATATATAAATATAGTTCAACATCGTTGCCTCCCCTTCTGCAGGTGCCGTTGTGAGGTAGAGCGCGAGGAATTCGCGGTCGGGGATGATGGTGAGCGGGGTCGTGGTGCCTTCGATGAAGCGAGCAAACGGATCTGGGCGGGAGATTGGACCAAGAGAGTCCCGAGGAGGAGTTGGTGGTATATTCCCCTCCTCAATCTCCGACCAGGGATCGTTCCAGCGATGAGGTGAGCGAGGTGGTTCACCAGTGCGGGGGGTTCGCCCGAGGGGAATGGCGACTCGAGGTGGTGCTTCGCCACGCTCAGCTTGCATTTCGCGTTCAGCTTCCTCCAGTTCTTCTTGGGTAAGCTCCCCTTCATCGGGTTCGGCTGTTCCCCATCCTCCTGTGGTAACCGTGCCGCTGGCGCTGGCTCCCAATGCTCCAGTGGCGGATGCCCAGGTTGCGCCGTGTTCTGGGTTGGTATCCTCGTCGCCCCATCCTCCGTGTGCTGATTGTTCGTCCCATCCTGCCGCGATGCGCTCCTCATACAGCTTTTGCTTCTTTTCCGCTCGTACCTTGTCTCGTTCTTCCTGAACACTCAGCTCCTCTGGTGCGTCAGGGTCTTTCCAAGTTGGATCAATCTCGTGACGGTAGTATTCGCGGGTGTATGGGCGCGGTTCTCCGTCTTCGTCGAAGGTGGTGGTGTTGGCTTCTAGAACGAAGCGGAGGGTTTCCGGTTAGGGCCTTGGTCTGTTCACCCGCTGCTGCCCGAATTGCTTGTTCGGCTCACCGAAGATACGGTGAGATGACACGGCGAGTTCTTCACGTGTCATGCCTGTAGGTTCTGCCTCAGCGCTCTCCGCCTCCTGAATTGCTGCGTACTCCCGCTCAACTTGCTCCGTGCGACTTGCCGTGGGTGTGTGGCATGTTGTGCACAACCCGTTGATGTCTGGCTCGTGCAGGTTGATCTCGCGGGGATGAGGACTGCAGCGAATCCACGGTCGACCGTCCGGATGCTCCCATGATTCTTTGTTCATGAAGGCGAACTCGAGGGGAACAAGGTCCACGAGTTCGTCCGATGATGCTTGACAGGGAGGTATGTCAAAGTCCAGGATGTAGATCCCGTTGATTGAGCGGGCTCGTCCGAGGTATTTGAACGTCTCAGGAGGAGTGTCCGGGGGAGCGTAGGTAAGGATGAGGTCGCGTGTGGCAAGATTCGTGTGAATTATGACGCCACAGTCGCGGAGCTGTCCAGCCGAGAGCAGATTGAAGCGGAGGTTCGGGACGTAGAGCACGTCGTTGAATGAGATGTGGGTGTTACTGTCTCGTGCTTGCAGGACGACAAGGCCTTGTGAGTTGGCGCGCAACTGCTCGTTGTTGGCGACGGTGACGTAGGTTGCGGGAGCGCGACTCAGGTTAGAAACGTATCGCGTGGATCCCACCATGTGCTGTCCGCAGCAGCTGTCCAGGTACCAGGTGTTATAGTTGTCGGTGTTGTTTCGGCGTAGGAGTAGCGCCAATCGCGGAGTCACCAAAGTGGCCTTGTAGCGCCTGTGAAAGGAAGGGTCTTCGTCCTCCTTCCAACCCACTGGTACGTAGTGTTGATTGTCGTGTGGCGGGCTTTTCCGCAATGTGATTGGTTGATTCCAATCCTGCTCGTCCCCGTCATACAGGTAATAGTGGTCTTCAGTGAGGGGATTATTCCACCCCTCTTCTGGTTCCAGAAGTCTTCCTTGCACTTCGTTCTCCTCATCAGGTTCAGCGGTGCGGCGGCGTCGCGTCGCCATATTCGCAATGATATTCCTGGGAGTTCCTGACTGAGATCCTTGATTTTGTTGGAGTTGATGCTGTGCAGGGGAACGAGCTTGTTGATGCTGAGATTGAGAGTGACGAGCGTCTTGTCGGCCGACCCAGTTGTTATGGTGAGTGGAATTTGGGTGGCAGAAGTTGGATCGGGACTTGCATCGATCCGTTGAGTGTCCGAAGACTTTGCATATTTTGCAATAGTGGCGCCTTGGTTGTCGTCGCTCTTCTCGGTTGTCCGCATAGAAGGCGAGGCGCTCTCGGCACGGCGCGGAGCTTGTTCTGCTCGAGCCCATGTCCTACTGTTCGGACAGGAGTGCGGCGCATAGCGCGGCTTCGGAGATGATACCTCGCTGTCGGAGTAGCGCTTTACAGGGCTTCCACTCTGGCCCGAGTCCTTGAAGGACTATATTAACGAAGATCTCTTCTGAGATCGTACTCCCATGCTTCGTGATCTGGTCACGAATGTTGCGACAGCGGTTAATGTATGGATTCGCCTTCTCCCCGTGCCCCATTTTTATCTCCAGGAGTTGCTGCAGAAGCCTGCTGGCGGTAACCGAGTCCTTCGGCTGATAGACCTCAATGAGGTGCTTCCAAGCTTCCATGGCTGGAGCGTCGCTCTCTTTGTAGGAGCGAATGTTGAGTTGTTCCGCAGGCGTCATGTTTCGTAGCAGCACACTGTAGGCCATGAGGGACTCGCTGTAGTACTGAGCCCTGACGACGTCGGTGTTTTCCACCGGTTTAGGATAGGAGCCGTCGAAGTAATGGTAGATCTGCGCCGTTTGTAGGAGGAGCTCAAGCTCAAAACTCCATGTGTAAAAGTCCTTGCCGTCAAACGCGGCCGTAGTCTTGATTTTTGAGACGCTAAGGAAGCGTGTTTGCGCAGAGTTGATAGCTTCATCACTTGGACGGGGGGCAGTTGTTGATTTGTCTGTGTCGAGGGAGAAGGTGTGCGCGGCGGTATCACGACTTTTCTCAGTCGGTTGTCCAGGTTGTCCTGGTTGGGAAGAGGTTCCCGCATCGCCTTTGCGCAGGTCTTGGAGCTCTTTCTCCATAGTTGAAAGTCGAGCGAAAAGTTGCTCGAGAGCGGCAGTGCCGATCGTAGTTGTCGCCTCATTTGTCGCAGCCGGGTTGGATTGTCCTTCAGCCGTCAGATTTGCTTGGCCTCCGGATCCTCCGGCCATCTTGATCTTGGAGCGTGTGCCGCTCCCCAGATCTTGGTTCGGCGAATTTCACGGAAGTGAGGTTGCCTCATACCATGTTACAATCCCAAGTGGGACTCAGTGAAGGATCGCTCAGGGTTGATCGCAGAGTAGTGTTGCAGCGGAAGTTTTGAATCTCAGGTCAGAGTGAATGTAAATGACTGAGTTGATAAAAGCATGCATACATCGAGTTTATATAAGAGTACAGGGGAATACGAAAAGACCTAGACTAGCCATGTACTCTAAGGGGTACATTCCCTTATTACAGCAAATTCAAACCGTGCGGCGCGGGAACCCGTTTTGAACCTGTTCCCGCCTTTTTCACTTCAAGTGTTTATGCCTGCACCGGTCTTGGTCAGGCGGTTGCTGCGACGGCATCAACGGCGAAAAGTACACTCTCACCTTCATCGACGCCTACTCACGCCACGTGTGGATCGCCAACGTTGACGCCCGCTCCAAGGCTCCGGAGGTGTTCCGCATCTTCCTCGCGCACGCGCAGCGACAGTCGGGGAGGAAATTGAAGATCTGGCAGAGTGATGGGGCAAAGGAATTTTGGAGCAATGAGCTGGAGAGTGTACTCACCGAGAAGGGGATCAAGCATGAGATTTCTCTCCCCTATGCTCACCCGCAGCAAGGTGTCGCCGAGAGGGTCAACCGCACGCTCATGACCAAAGTCCGCGCCATCATGAATCAGTCCGGCCTGCTAAAGAAATTTTGGCCCTACGCCATGAATCACGCGATGCGCCTGCACAACCTCCTCTCCACCACCACCAACAGGGATAACCTGTCCCCTCACATGAAGTGGACCGGCTCAAGGGGAGACCCCTCCATGCTGAGAGTTTGGGGGTGCATGGTGCAATATCGGCCGACTTCAGCAACAATCGGCAAGTTCGTTCATCGTGCGCGCTGGGGAGTTCATTTGGGGCTCAGTCACGAGCATAAAGGCTGGCTCATTCTTGACATCGACAGCAACGAGATCGTTCCTGCGCGTGACATCCTCTTCTATGAACGACTCACCCTGAAGCAGTGGATCGAGGACGAGCGCCGAAACCAGGCACGCGGCTATGTCAACAGCGGCCGCAGCTTCGCGACTCCAGAAGACGCAGCAGCAGCAGCAGCAGTACTGGACCGTGACGACACCGACGAACATTCCGGCATTCCTCCTCGCCCGCGCGCCAACGACGACGATGACAGCGATGACGACCCCACGCCAGGACCATCACGGCGCCAATCAGAGCCAAGCACCGCAGCACCCGGCTATGAGAGCGGAGATGACGACGTGGTGGAAGTACCCACCAACACAGACACCACCAATGTATCAGGCCTTCAACTTCTCGGCCTGCACACATCTGTCTCTACTCTTGCACGGGCCGTGGAGCCAAAGAATCCTCGCCAGGCCCTAACCGGTCCTCACGCCAAGGAGTGGCGTGCTGCGATGGATGCGGAGCTAAAGGCGCTGGAATCGCGTGACACCTGGGTCCTAGTCGATCGTGCAGCAGTGAAGGGGAGGAGGGTGCTCAGCGGGAAGTGGGTTTTTCGCCTGAAAACTAACGCTGACGGCACTATCGAGCGTTTCAAGGCACGCTGGGTCGTGTGCGGGTACGATCAGCGCCATGGCATCGACTTCGATCAAACCTTCGCTCCCGTCAGTCGCCACACCTCAGTCCGGATTCTACTCGCCATTGCCACCGCAAAGCACCTGCCACTACGACAGATCGACGTAAAGAACGCGTTTTTGTACGCGTTGGTGGACGCCACCATCTTTGTGGAACAGCCGCACACCTACGGGGAAGGTGATCCCAGGGTCTGTCAACTGAAGAAGTCCCTCTACGGGATCAAGCAGGCGCCTCGCCTCTGGCAGCAGCACCTGCACAAAATTCTCCTCGAAATCGGCTTCAAGCAGCTCCCACACGACCCGGGAATGTATCGCCTTCACTTCAGTGGAGACTTCATCCTCCTGACAGTCTACGTCGACGACCTGCTGTACACGGGCACCTGCAACAAACTTCTGGATCAGTTTCAGGAGAACCTGGCGCAGCGCGTAGACATCACCATCAACCTCGAAGTGAAGCAGTTTTTGGGGTTAAACATCACTTACGCACCAGAAGCAATCCATCTGTCAGCCTCCAAGTATGCAGAGCAGCTGAGGGAACGCTTCAACATCTCTCCCGCACCACTCTCAACTCCCTACCGCAACCCCAGCACCAACTACAAAACGGATAACAAACCACTGTCACCCGCAGGGCTCCAACTGTACCAGCAGCAACTGGGTTGTCTGCTGTTCGCCTCTGTCACCTGTCGACCCGACCTTTCGTACATCGCTAGCCAACCGGCGCAGTATTCTCGCAAGCCAGTAGCTGAGAACCAGCTGGACCTGGAACGCGCCCTGCAGTACCTCAAGTCTACGCCTGACATTGGGCTCTCCTATTCCACGCTGACGACGACCTCCTTCAACCTCAACGGCTACGTGGACGCAGATCACGCCGCTGACCCTGACAATCGACGGTCCCGAACCGGCTTTGTTTTTCGCCTGGAACCAACTGGGCCAATCTCCTGGAACTCACAAAAGCAGGAGCTGGTTGCCCTGTCGTCGGCTGAAGCAGAATACATCGCCGCGACAGCAGCAGTTCGCGAAGGCCTGTACCTGCAAGAGCTGTTACAGGAAGCGAAAATTCCAACCTCGCCTACCTTTCGCCTTCACTGCGACAACCAGAGTGCCATCAGGATTGCGAACAAGCCTGGTTTCGTGAACCGCATGAAGCACATCGCACTTCGGTACTTTTTCGTCAAGAACGAAATTGACCAAGGCAAAGTTGACCTCGCCTACTGCCCGACCACTGAGATGGCAGCAGACTTCCTCACCAAGCGACTGCCACGTCAGCAGTACAAGCACTGCTCTTACCTCACCGGAGTAGTCAAGCGAGTCAGCTCCTCCTGCGCCCAGGAATGAAGGGGAGTGTTACGATATGAAGTTTTATGAGTAAGGCATTCCTGTATGCTGCAGGAGCCGACTCTACCGAGTACGAAGTCGAGGAGTCAGAAGAGTCGAAACGTCGCAGCAACCGCCTGACCAAGACCGGTGCAGGCAGAAACACTTGAAGTGAAAAAAGCGGGAACAGGTTCAAAACGGGTTCCCGCGCCGCACGATTTGAATTTGCTGTAATAAGGGAATGTACCCCTTAGAGTACATGGCTAGTCTAGGTCTTTTCGTATTCCCCTGTACTCTTATATAAACTCGATGTATGCATGCTTTTATCAACTCAGTCATTTACATTCACTCTGACCTGAGATTCAAAACTTCCGCTGCAACACTACTCTGCGATCAACCCTGAGCGATACTTCACTAAGTCCCACTTGGGATTGTAACACAAACCTTCTAGGTATGGAAACAGGTTCGGAGCCGAAGCTACATTGCCAGTGAAATGTCAAGAGTTGTCGAAAGTCTCATGTACCTGAATTTTGTTTTCCAATTGGTGCTGAGGCAAAAGTGGGGGAGTGTCGCACGCCAACTTCCCTAGCCAACCAGTCCGCCTCGCCTAGAAAAACAAGGTAACTCAACTTCAAATGTTTTGCAGTTGATGGCAGAATCAAACCAGACCCTGGTTTTAAAAAACCCTACCCCAAGGAAAACAAGCTACAAGTTTATGCAATGAATGCAACAGGGTAGTGCGTGTATTGTGATGTTCGAGGATGACATTCATTTACACGTCAGCAGCAGCGTCCGACAATCCCAGGGCCTGGCTTTTCAACTTGTCCCGAATTTCGTACCACAGTACCAAAGCGAAGGGGCCCAACCATACACTCCCAGCCACCACTTAGGAGTCTGGTAACCTATCAATCTTCACGGGGTCAAAGACAATATGATTGAGATACAGAAGGTTTGAATGCGGTTTGATTGATTTCCTGGCGTTCCTTGAATGCAGTGTAGTAACCGGGGTGAGGGCTGCTGCTTGAATTTGTAAAATCTAATTTTTTTCCCTCTCAATCCTAAAGCTGGGCAATTATGGAAGCTCCATCAAAAGCCTCACCTTACAAGTTCCATCATAGCATATCTCCCCGATGATGCGCATCGATTACTGCAAAGCCCTCGCCGCCATACCGTGTATGTCGTTTCGCATATGCGCCATCTAAAGCTCGCCTATCTAGGTTACAGACGTTGACGTTCAGCTTGAGGGAATTCCGGTGTTGGCGTCAACCTGCTCGATCATGGGAATCAGGAGCAGAGGACCGTTGCCAGTTGGTCGTCACCGCGAATTGTGAACTCTCGCCATCATGGCTCCTAGGTTATCGACTTCGACATTTCCTTAATTTGACTAGGTCGCAGCCGCGTTGGTCGCAGCTACGTTGGTCGCAGCCGCGTGAGGTCGCAGACTGGGCCGGGCCGCATCTTGATTTCTAGAACGGCCCACTTTTCATCACCTCCCAGTCCGACTCAGCCGCCTGTCAGTTTGACTCAGCCACCCTTCAATGTGACTCAGCGACGACTCTTTCCGACTCAGACACCCCTCAATCTGACTCATTCACCACTCTCTCCACGTCACATGACAGCGGGTAGGGTTTCACTCCAATCCCTCCCATGTACTCGGCAACACCAGGGTCGGGCCTACCTGTTACAGGGGCCGTTGGCGGGAGAACAGGGGCAGGATTACCCGTTACAGGGTTACCAGGCGGAATTACTGGGGGCAGCGCCACTGGGAGCACCAGCAGCACCAGCAGCAGCAGCGGCATCACCGGAGGTAGCGCCGCGTTTGCCGCTCCCTCCTCGTCCCTGCACCTCTCCCCGCCTTTTCCGCGCCCTAATGTCTCTGCAGCCAACACCAGCACTGCCATCAGCATCACTACTGGCACCGGTGGCGGCGCGGCCAGCTCTTCTTCAGTCGTCGAGGACCAAGGCGGCGGAACCGCGACAGTTGCATCGGGTTTCTCTCCGCATGTCTTCAACATCCCGTCGGGCGGCGCGGCGGTGGGCGGAGGGACGTCCACGTGGCTGCAGGCGGACCATCCACATCACCACCAGGTGCTGATCCCGTCCGCGGCGCACAAGCGCGCCACGTTCGTCTCGTCCGAAGGCGCGCAGCTCGCGGGCGGAATAAGCGGCGGAATTGGCGGCGCGAGCGCCGGAGTAGGCGGATTAAATCTAGGCGGGGTGAATCTAGGACCTCCCGTTTCGTCTCCCACCCCCGAAGTAATCACAATCACAGTCCCGCCCGCATGGGACGACCCCGCTACAGCGTCCTCGTCTGGGATTGGTAGGCCGGGGCAGCAAACCCTAGAACGCGAGCAGCCAATCCCAGCGCAGAGCTCGCGACCGTTACCCGAAGGGCGGGCGAAGGAACCCAAAGAGAAGGACGAGAAGGCGGAGGAGGATTGGCGGAGAGGGCGCGTGAAGATTCCACCACACGATTACAGCCACGTGTCAGCAGCGTCCCAGGGGCTGTACGCGTTTGTAGAGGGACTCGGTAAGCTACCGGGACGAGCTATACATGCTATAGAGACGACGTTAGGGTTTCAGTTTTGGGGGGCGAGAAGAGGAGGCAGCAAAGGGGGAGGAGCGTCTGGGTCCAAGAGACCAGGCTTCAGACGAATCGGTTCCATCCCCAAATCCCCAACAATAACGAAAAACATAGGCAGCTTGACTTCCCTAGCAGAAGCAGCCGCGTTATCCTCGCTCCCGGACCCCTCTATAACGAGTACACCACCATCATCAGCAACAGCAGCGGCAGCAGCAGCAGCTACACACTCGATAACGGCCTTATGGGACCACCACCATCGAGTGGACGTTCAAACCCTGAGCGCCATGCTCTTTTTCGCCCTCGTCTTGATCCTCTGGCACCTACGGGGGTTCCGGTTCCTCTCAGTCTTCTACTGGTTTCCGCCAGACGAGGAGGATTACGAAACCCCCCCCGGGACCACCTGGGTGGAGCTGGTAGCTCTCTCTATCCTACTCCTCGGCGCTGCTGCTGCCCTCCGCTCCGCCTTCCCCCGTTTCTTCGATCGCCTGGCGCTGCTGCTGCACACCGCGTTCCCCCGCTCCCGGCTCTTAGTTAAGCGGCTGCAAAGAGTGAAACGGGTGGTGGTGCGGGCGGTGGCGGATGGTACCGGGTTTGGCAGGTTGGGAATAGGGGCTGGGCTGGGCCGAGGGGGCGGGGGAGGCGGAGGCGGAGGGGGAGGGGGGAGTATTCTCCCTTCCTGGGCGCATTACTTGCCGTTTGGGGGGCTGGGTGGGGGAGGGGGAGGGGCGGCAGCAGCGGCGGCAGCAGCAGCTGGAGCGGGGATGGGGTATGCGTCTGGCCCTCGGCCGTTCAGGCTAAGAGGCACAGGAGGCACGGGGAACTATTCTGCTCTGGATAAGAAGTTTGCGTCTAGTGGGGGCGGCAGCTGGGAGTATCTTGGGTACAGTCGTAGCGGCAGGGGCGGCGGGAGAGGGATCAGCAACAACGGCAGTGGTTCCGGTGGTGATGATGGTGGTAGTGGCACTGGTGCAGCCGGTGAGAGAGACAGAGACCGGGAGGGTGGTTCGGATAGTGGAGGTGGGGAGGGGTCCTCCACAGCTGCTGCCGGACCTGCAGGTGCGGCAGGTCTTTCGTCTCGTAGCGCCTCCCGGGCGGCATCTGGGTGCGGGATACACGTGTATGCCAACGGGGACCGGTACGAGGGAGAATTTTACCAGGGCAGATGCTCGGGCAGCGGAGTATACATATTTTCGGGCAGCGGGCGGTATGAAGGCGACTGGGTGGATGGAAAATACGATGGGTATGGGATTGAGACTTGGTCGCAGGGGAGTCGATATCGAGGGCAATACAGGAAGGGGCTGAGGGAGGGGTATGGGGTGTACCGGTTTTATACCGGGGATGTGTTTGCGGGGATGTGGGCTAAGGGGCAGAGCCATGGGGTGGGCGTGCAGACTTGCGGCGATGGCAGCAAGTATGTCGGGGAGTTTGCGTGGGGCGCCAAGCATGGATTCGGCAAGTATACTTTCAGGTGGGTGTGACAGCAGGGTTTGAGGTGAGAGCATTTGTTGGGGTGAGAGCAATTTATCAATAGTGATTGTTGTGGCATGACCATGATTTGACACCACCCCCACACACACACTCTTTTTTTTTAACGTCTCCGAGCACACATGGGCCTGGGGTGCGTAACCCCAGCAGCAAGAACCGCTGCTACAATGGTGCTCCACAGTGCAATGAAAAATCCGTTCTTTGCTTATTTCCTCTTATCTCCTACACCAACCTCTTACCTCGACCGACTTTTTGAACTGTCCTCCAAACACCCCACACCAGGAGCGGCAGCACCTTTATGGACGCATACTTTGCTGACGCATGCATAGGTATGGGGTATGAGGGCAGGCCACTATGGTCTCTCACCCCTTTCTTTCCCCAATCACCCCCCCCACCTGAAATGGAGACACATACGCAGGAGAGTACGTTGCCGACCGCATGCACAGGTACGGGTTTTATGAGTTCAGCAACGAGCATCGGTACGAAGTGATCCCCACTTCTCTGTTTCCCCAACCCCTCCCCACCAGAAATGGAGACACATATGTAGGAGAGTATATCGCGGACTGTATGCACGGGTACGGCGTGTGTGCGTTCAGCAATGGGCACCGGTACGAGGGCAGGCAGGCATGCCACTATGGTCTCTCACCTCATTCCCCAAACCACCCCCCCTTCCCCCATCAGGAACGGCGATACCTACGCTGGGGAATATTTCGCAGATCGCATGCACGGGTACGGGGTGTATGAGTTCAGCAACGGGCACCGGTACGAGGGCGCGTGGCACGAGGGGCGCAAGCAGGGCCTGGGCATGTACACCTTCCGCAACGGCGACATGCGCGCCGGCTACTGGCACCTCGGCGCCCTCGAGACCCGCAGCACCAACACCCTCCCCGCCTCGCCCACTGGGAGCGGCTCGGGTGGAGGGGGGATGATCGGGACGGTGGGGGGTGGGGGAGGTGGAGGGGTTGGGAGTGGTGGGGTTGGGGGGCCGGGCGGGGTGGGGGTTGGTGGTGGGGAGAGTGGGGCCGGGGGAGCGGCAGGTGCATTGGGTGGTGGGGCAGGGGCAGGGACAGGGGGAGGAGCGGGGATGGCGGGAGGGGTGGCAGGAGGGGCGGCAGCAGGGCCGGGAGGAGGCCCGGGAGTGTCGACAGAGTTGCTGGGAGGAGGAGGGGGAGGCAGTGGGTTGGTGTCGCCGGTACGGACTCCTTTGTCTGCTGGTGGGATGGGGCTGTCCACGCCACTAACGCCGCACACGCCGCACTCGGCCTCGTCACCCAACGCTGTCAACCACTCCCGCGTGCTTCATGCCGTTCAGGTGGGTAATTGGATGGGTTCTCAGGTGCTTCATTCCGTTTAGGTGGCTGTCCAGGCTGATCAAGAGGGTTCTCAGGCTGTCCAGGTGGGTGCTTGGGTGCAGCATGCCGTTCAAGTGGGTGCTCCGGTGCGTTTGTAGAATGTTTCTCAGGTACTAAAGCATGTTGTACCTCACCCCTTCTCAGAAGTTCCCTGCCTCTCCCCTTCCTTTGATCTGCTTATTATTCTCCAGGAGGCACGACGGGCAGCAGCAAAGGCGGAAAATGTGTTGAGAGTGGATGACAGGGTGTCTAAGGCAGTGTCTGCAGCCAATCGAGCCGCCGTGGCTGCTCGAGTAGCAGCTGTAAAGGCCAACCAGAGAGGGTCGAATCATTCATGATTGTATGCTGCGGAAATTTGTCGTCAGGGTTGGTCAAACCACTCATTCAATGTTTGGCGCTGGAATAGTTGAAAAGAAACTGTTTTATGGTGCACAGATTCATGTGTAATTATGGATGAAGAAATACTTCCATTTGCTTAGGCTATTTGAAAGACGTGGTGTACATGATTATGCTTTCTCAAGGTTCGTCTCGTAATGGGTGAACCGGGAATCACGCGAGTGTTGGAATGAAATCTTGGGCTGCCCGTCCCCATCCCCATCAGATTATCCTCAGGCCACAAAGGCAGGTGAACTGTACAGAACACGAGCAAGACTGCAACTGTTCACCACCACACAATCTCATAAATCGCCGTGGCAGGCGCTGTATCCACTGCAGAACCAAATCTTCATGCCACCACCACACACCACAGCACCGCTAGCCCAATCACTTCTCCGCAGCGTCACCACCATCACCATCTGGCCTGTATGTTGACTGAACTTCCTGGAACCGCGATGACGTGTTTCTGTGATGTCCTGCAGTAAGGACGTGGGCCCAATCTAGTTTGATCGCCTAGATCACACGCGATCAAGAACTTCCAGGAAGCCTGGAAGCCAATTTCACGCACTCGGGGGCAATCAGCTGATCGCAATCAACCGATCGCTCCAATCAATCAGACCCAATTTTCAGCCCGATCAGAGCCGATTTTCCTCGATCACAGGCGATCACCTGATTGCTTGTGATCCAGGCTCCCAGCGATGCTTGCGACTAGTTACACTGTTGCTCTTACAGGGAAACTAAGATTTTCGCCAGGTGACGTCTGGTCGCCAATCTCGCTAGAATGGGGACGACAATGCTAGGTAGATGTGTCGCGCTTAATGAGCAGGCGCTGAAAACATTATTAAAAAAATATCACTGATCGGGCGGCTCAGGCACTGCGATCACAAGCAACCCGATCAGATCCAACCCGATCAAATCAGTCGCAAGACGTGGGCCCAATCGACTTTGATCGGATCGGATCGGATCGGATCGGATCGGGTTGGGTTGGATTGGATTGATTGTGATCGCTTTGCTCGCGCCGCCCGATCAACGCTGGATTTCCTCGGAAATTCTACGATCTTGCATGACAAGCGTGACCCCATTAGCTGGTAGTTTCATACCACCTTTGGCGAGACGGGCGAGCCCAATGTATCATGGTAATGTCGCAAACATCGCAATGCACACTAGGAGTGCTCTAGAAGCAGCTCGAATGAAGTTTGATCGGGTGGCAAAATGATCGCTATAACATACAGTTCCCGCTAGTCTGTATGTATGAGCGAGAGATTTTAGATTTCTCGAGGTAAATGTGTAACTTTTTTCGCCTGCGTCGCCCATGTACCCAATCACGAGCAATCAAGTGATCGACTTTGATTGTGTATGATCATGTTTGATCGGGCTGTTTCAGGCGGTTGATCGAGTTGGAGCGATCAGTTGATTGCGACCCTAAATGCCCGCGATTGCCTGAAATCGGCTTCCCGGCTTCCTGGAAATTATTGATCACCTTTGATCGAGCTGTTCAAAGTCGATTGGGCTCCCGTCCTAAGGACGTGGTGCAGATCGGGAAACAAGCAAAGTTTTGGGTCGCCCACTTACACAGTAGCCCCTTCTGACGTTCCCGATTCTTCCATGGTCTTCGTCCAAGTTCTAATATCGCGATATATAATGATTCTGCGAGTAGTGCTGAGTTTCGACAGAGTAGGTTACTGTTCGCAACTGTCGCCAGGCCCCGCGATCTCAAACAATCTATCGATTGCGATCGATTGCGTGAGATTGGGGCGATCGATCGGGTTTTTGATCGCAATCGAGAGAATGCCCTCGATTGCATGCAATTGCCTCGAAATACCCCTGCGGCTTCTCAGAAATGGTGGATGCCCCAATCTGAGGCAATAATCGGGCCGATCTGCACCACGTCCTAACTCACTTCCCTAGCCCAGACTTGGAGCCTGCTGTCGTTTCTTCCCTCCCGCCGAACCTGCTGCCTGCCACGCCGCTGCTCCAGCCGACCAATCGTGTCACAATCTTTGGTGGTCGCTTCTGCCGCAGTGTTCATGACTGTAGGGAGGCTTTTGGTCGCTGAAGTTGACCTTTTCGACACATGTAGGGTTCGTGTACTTGACTGTCTATTACAGTACACCTGAATATTCTGTAGCGACATTGGTTATGTCTGCGTGTACAGTATGGCCGTTATCAGCGTTGGACAATAAAAAAAACTCCACACACCTGAGCGTTTGGCAAAAAAGACCATAGATTTGAAACACCCCAGCCTTTTTGGGGGGGGGTGACAAGTTTGCGAGCTAACCCGATCTCTCCTCTCCGCCCCTCTTCTCCCCTCACCTCACCACACTGCCGTGGCGTGGCGTGGCGTAGCCTTGTGGTAGGCACTCCATTCGTCGCCGCCTGACATCAGCCCCTCACTTTCTCCTCACATTCCCATTTGTTCTCCCGTTTCTCAACTCGCCTTACAGAACTCACTCCAAACACAGAAGCGAAACGAATGAGCTTGCCTTTCAAGCTGGCAAGCTACGTAAACTGTAACCTGTACGGAGCTGAACGACCTTGTTTTTTTCCCGTTCCTCATGACCCAATTCCTTCGCTTTCGTTTCTATTTGTCTGAAGTGCTCAAAACCCTGTGTACAAAGACGTGTATGTGATTTCCATGATGTTGTAGAAACTACTGGTATTCACATCACCTGATCACCAGCAGGCGGCTTTTCCAGCCTGGAGCATCTTGTTCGAGTCGTCCGATGAAGGTAGCGCTGCAAATTTCAATCTCGCTCACGAATAGAATTGCAAGGTCTTTTGATTCGCAGCATCTCTCCTGAATTGAGCGTTTACACCGCTGGGATCACATATCGTGGACCATTTATCGAGGGCATAGACACCGTCTTCCTGTTGATGGCACTGTTTTCCGCCTGCGGCGGCTCGGCGCTTCCTTTCTTCCTAGGGCTGGGCTGTGCCACGTGTTCCTGCTCCTTCTGCACGGGCCTCGTGCTCGTCACGTGCGGCGACAGCCTCTCCTCGCCGCTCAGCGCCGCCCCCGCCGGAGCACCGCGTGATAGAAAATCGTACGCGACGCGCAATTCCCTTAACGGATCTTATATCGGAAGCAGCGCCGCATTCGACGGGGGCTCGTCGTTTGGAGGGAGCGATCTTGTTTTCTCAGCAGAACAGGTCAGCCGTCGTGATAATGTTCCAGATTCCAGAATTACGCATGTTGCTGCAGGTCTGGAAGCCCGCAGGTCTGGAAGCCAGTGGGCGGTCCGTTGTTTCTGGCGTGCTGGAAACTATCAAACAGGTTCGCGATCTCGCCGAAGAAAAACAAGTATTCGTGAGTTTTCGTCATGGAATTCAGCTCGTTAGCCTGACGAGGATACACGTGGCTGTTTTCTGCCATTTATCAGAACGCCTTGTGTTAACTGCACGTCGAGTTTCTTGTGCCATTGTCGCATGCCGCAACTTTTGAAACTTCTGAATATTTGATTTTGAATTGACGAATCCGATCTAAACGATCGCTAGCCGCGGGCTTGTATTGTTGCGTCCCTTTCCCATCTCGACCCCCTACCCTCTGTACTCGCTTTCCTCACCCTCCCCTTCTCCTTCCCCTTTTTCCTTCCTTCGGCCCTCCCCTTCGCACCTCTCCCTCCACCCCTCTACGCACTGTCCGCTTGCCACAGCCGTGGACAGCGGATCAATACGCGGCGTATCTCACGCGCGCTGCCCCGTCAACAAGTCGAATGTCGCGGTTAGCAAGCGATCAACATCATTCCCATTCATTACGGTCACCAGGCGCTCTCTCCCATTCGCTGCTGTCGCCGGCCTCCCGTGCGTCGCCTCTACACTCTCCCTCGCTCCAAGCGTCGCTGCTGTCGTCGCGGCAATTCCGGTCCTTGTCGAGTTCATGAGCGTGGGGGAGCTACGACGAGGCCAACACACTGACTAGACACACGAGACAGGTACTTGGTCGCAACAGATTTCACTACTACTAACGACCAGGATTTGATGCTTGTGAAACTGACAGTGTCTCTGAACCCGTTCGCTCTCTTCCCATCCACGCTACCCTATAAGACAGCCCTCCCCACCTCTCCCCCACTCCCTGTCCTGCCTCTCCCAACCTCGTGCACACATTGCTCCAAGCCCCCTTGTCAGCGGCTCGGCTTTTTTTTTATTTCTTACGTAAGTTGCTAGACTTACAATGACTTCTGAGCCAGCTATGTCCAATTGTCGCTCCTATGCTCCCAGTGACTACTGGTTTCTAATCATGCGCCTTTCTTCTGTCTCTACGTTGCTTGCAGGTTACCCCCTTGTCAATCTTGCACACTTGTTGATTGTAAGTTAAACAGCGTAGTCAGATATTTATCAATACGGCTGTATGCTATGGGCATCTTTGTAATCTATACACCAATAATGTCTTAATGAAACAAGGAACATGTACGTGGAAATGAGTCGGTTCCCTATCCCACCGATTTCTGGAAGACTAACATTCATACCCGTGGATTATATATCTGCCAGTTGTAGAGACCGTTCACCCCGTTACAATGCTTCAATCAACACAGCCCCTTCGCGGTCCTTCTGTGCAAATCAGAGAGCTTCGGGGCCAACGATATGGGGAGCACACATGACGTTACCGTCCATTTGTCGGAGATTAAGGTTTCGTTGCCTCGGAATCTGACCGAGGCTCCGCCCAAGCGATCATCTGGAGCCCCCAAACCGAGGCCTGGAGCCAGAGAGGTTGCTTGCTGCGATTCCCTTGGGAACTCCCCGAACCTCGGGAATCCCCAAGTTTGGTCATTCAGGCATTGCAGTCAGCAATTTCATCCTAGAACTCCTCCCCACCAGGTAAATAGGCCCATACACCCTGTGGTGTGGACATTCCCTTAGTTCCTGCAGCTTCTGCATCTCGCACTCTTGGCAACCTGAAAGCGTGAATGTAAACACCTCCGTCTCCGTGGAAGAAATACATAAATATTTATTACTACGCGCTTTCCCGTATTGTCTCTCTCTGGCAGAGAGCTTCTTTTTGCTCGTTCGCCTGCGATGTCGCAGGAGCTCGCGAAACCCGTTAGCCTTCTGCGAGGTAGTCCGTCCATCTCGCTGCTCACCGTTCTCACCTCGCTCCTCCGCAATGGCAATGTCGCGCGAGTCCCAACCCGAGCGCCGCGATCCGTCAGCTCAGTGCGGTCCAGGAGTAGGAACATGAGCGCAAGAGCCCTTCAGGGAAATAGCGCAAGAGCCTTTCAAGGAAATACGCATGGGGTTACTTGGGTGACTCCGTCGCTTCTTGCTGCTTCCGGCCCGTCCTCGTCCTCCTCTGCTCCCCGTCCGTCTCGCCGGCCAACCACAGCCGTCCGTGCGGGCAGTGGGATCAGCCACGTGGACGGTCTGGATCCGGAAGAGTTCAAGAACGCGCGGATCACGGTGACGGACGACGGTATTATTTTTTCCGTGGTGGACGACGGTGAATCGGATAGGGAAAACGAGGTTCCGGAGGAGGTATGGGAGAGGGAGGAGGGGACAGAGGGGGAGGAGAGGTCGGCTGTGGGTGGTGTGGAAGAGGAGGGAAGAGATGGTGCTGTGAGTGGGGAAGACGAGACGGAGGAAGAGGAGGATGAAGGGGGAGAGGCAGCGGCGGGGGTGATGGAAGAGGCGCAGAGGGTGATGGAAGAAGCGGCGAAGCTTCTCAGCGTGGCGGAACGACCCGTGGTGGTTGATGTGGCCGTGAGTGACAGTGAGGAGGAGGACGAGGGGGAAGCGGAAGAGGATAACGAGGGGGAGGAGGAAGACGAGGAGCAAGAGGAGGACGAAGCGGAAGAGGCGGAGGAGGCAGAAGAGGAGACACTGGCGATGGGAGCAGAGGAGCAGGTGGGTGGGCGAGACGGCAAGAGGGAGGAAGAGGCGGTAGAGGCGTTAGAGGAGGAGGAGCCCCTCGTTTATGACCCACCACCGCAGGCGGACTCGAATGTGGATCTGGAGGCGACCCTTGGCGCCACTGCTGCTGGTAGCAGTGCCGTTGCTGACAGCAGCTACGGTGCCGAGGGTGGGCAGGACGGCAGGGGGGATGTAGAGGCGTTGGAGGAGGCGCCTATTTATGACCCGCCAGCGTCAGTGGATTTGGGTGTGGGTCTGGAGAGGACGCTTGGCGATGCTGATGCTGCTGGTGCCAGCCTCGTTGCGGACAGCAGTTATGGTGCTGGGGATGGCTTTGGTGCTGATGTGAGCTCCGTTGGTGATGTGAGCTACAGTGCTGATGTCAGCGATGGTGCTGGGGATGGCTTTGGTGCTGATGTCAGCTCCGTTGGTGATGTCAGCTACAATACAGGTGTCAGTTATGGTGCTGATGCGAGCTACAGTACCGATGTCAGCTACAGTGCTGATGCGAGCTATAGCACAGGCAGCAGCTACAGTGCTGGCATCAACACCAGCCTTGGCAGCAGCACTTTCGGCAACAGCAGCACCCGTGGCAGCACACTTGGTGGCACGGAGGTGGATCTAGAGGAGGAGGAGAGGCGCGTGGCAGAGCGGCTCAAGGCCCTGGCAGGGTTGGCACTGGGGGGAGAAGAGGGAATAGCAGTGAGGGGAGAGGATTCAGGGTTGGGTGAAGTGAGGAGGGAGGAGGCCGTGGGACGGCAGGAGGCAGAGCAGGCTGCAAGGATGGAGGAGATGCGTCTGAGAGCAGAAAGTGCAGCGGCTGCTGCGGTTGCGCAGCAGCAGAGAGAGGCAGTAGCTGCAGCTGAAGCAGAATCAGCATCAGCAGCGACAGCAGCAGAAGCAGAAGCAGCAGCAGAAGCAGCAGCAGAAGCAGAAGAAGAAGCAGCAGCAGCAGCAGAGAGGGAGAGGGAGTTAGAGGAGGCTGCTGCGAGGGAGATGCAGGAGAGGAGCAGGCAGGAGCAGCTGCAGAGGTTAGAGGCAGAGGCAGAGGCACAGGCAGAGGCGGAGGCGGAGGCAGCAGCAGCAGAAGCAGTGGCAGCAGAGGCAGCAGCTGCAAACGCATTAGCTGGAGAAGCAGCAGCAGCAGCAAAAGCACTGGCAGCGGAAGCAGCAGCGGCAGCAGCAGCACAAAGGGAGAGGGAGTTTGAGGAGGCTGCTGCGAAGGAGAGAGAGGCTGCTGTGAGGGAGATGAGGGAAGAGAATAGGCAGGAGAAGCTACGGGCACTGCAGGCAGAGCACGAGTTTGTCACAGCTAAAATGTTCTTTTACCCTGAGGCCGGGCAGGTCCGGGCAGGCGAAACCGTGGATATTTTTTTCCACCGCCCGGCAAGCGTGCTGAAAGAAAAGGCTGGGATTTTTGTCGTAGGTGCTTTTAACGAGTGGCAGTGGGAGCCGTTTAAGTATGAGCTGAAGCCCTCTAACGAGGTGGCAAATGACTGGTGGACGTGCAGCATGACTATACCGAAGGAGGCGTATCAGATGAACTTCGTTTTCCACAGCAGTGATAACGTGTATGAGAACAACGAGGGGCGGGATTTCTACATCTCAATAGATGGGGGCATGGGAGAGGATGAATTTGAACGGTTCTTGAATGAGCAGAAGCAGAGGGAGGCGGAGGAGAGGGCAGCAGAGGAGGCGGAGAGAGAGAGGAAGGCAGAGGAGGAGAGGAGGGCCGCCCTGCTGCGAGCCCAGCAGGAGGAGGAACGGGCGACGGCCCGAGCCGTGGCTGATGAGGCTCGGCAGAGGCTTGGGCCGATATGGGAGAATGCAGGGGCGGGAGAGGAAGGGGTGTGGCGCCTGGAGGTGAAGGAAGGGGCGGAATGGGGAGGGAAAGTGGCAGGGGAAGGAGGGGGGGTTGAGAAGGGGGTGGTGGTGAGGGTGGAGTATAACCGGGCGGGTAGGCCCCTGGCAGGGGCGGGGGAGGTGTGGCTGCATGCGGGGGTGAATGGGTGGCAGGGCGGCGTGTCTGTTGTGGAGAAACTGGAGTGTGTTAATAACGAGGATGGCGACTGGTGGGCCGTGGAAGGTGCGTGGTTGATGGTGGTGGATGAAATGTTAGTGTAACTTTTTTATTATCAAAAAGGACATCAGGGTGCGGACAAAACCCTCTGGTTGCATGGAAGGCTGCCTGCCTGCCAGACTGACTTTTGAGGCGACTCAAAAGTCACTTCTGATTCTCAAAAAGGACATCAGGGTGCAGACAAAACTCTCTGGTTGCATGGAAGGCTGCCTGCCTGTCAGCCTCATACACACTCACTTCCCTCAATTCAAACCTTCCCACTTTCACCATCCCGCTGATGCAGTCACTCTGCCCCAAGCCGCTGTGGCGCTCAACCGGTTGTTTGCAGGTGGGCTATTGTTGACACGCGGGGCAACAATAGCAGCAAGACATGGCCCCCTATTCACCCCTTCCATTTCCCCCATCCCTCTAATGCAGTCGCTCTACCACAGGACGCAGTGGCGCTCAACTGGGTGTTTGCGGATGGGCCAGTGGGGAAAGCAGGCGCGTGGGACAACAACAGCCGGCGGGACTTCGCGGGGCGGATTGGCGATGCGGAGCAGATTGAGGCCCTGTTTGAGGGCATGGCGGCGGAGTGTCTGCAACGACTGGAGAAAGAGAGGGAGGAGCGGGATGCGAAAGAGGCTGAGGAGGTGAGTGGAGAAGGGATTCGGGGGGGGGGGGGGGGGGGGGGGGGAGGGGGCAGAGCGGAGAAAAGTGAGGCTCTGATGGAGAAAAGTGAGGCTCTGATGGAGAAAAGGGGGAAGAGTGTCATTATTTGGAGGAAGATTTTGGGACTAGCTCTGATGCGACTGCAGCAGGATTGGGACGCGAGGGAGTCTGATAAAGAAGGGAAGGGTAATTCGTCATGGCCAGGAGGATGTGTAGATATGGTGGGAGCCAGGCACGCGCGGTGTTCACTGGATCAACACTCTGCCTGCTCCTTCCCGTCCCGTGCCCTCCTCACGTGTCACAAACCTCTCTGTCCGCCCATCCACAGCCAGCGCGGCGTGCAGAAGTGAAAGCAGCCATGTAGGCACGCACCAAGGCAGTGTTCCTGCAGTCGCAGGCACACGTGTTCTTCACTGAGCCTGCAATACCAACTCCTTTCTCCCTTCCGTTTCTCCCATCCCATCACTCACAACAGGCAGCGCGGCGTGCGGAAATCAAAGCAGCCATGAAGGCACGCACCAAAGCAGTGTTCCTGCAGTCCCAGGCACACGTGTTCTTCACTGAGCCTGCAATACCAACTCCTTTCTCCCTTCCGTTTCTCCCATCCCATCACTCACAACAGGCAGCGCGGCGTGCGGAAATCAAAGCAGCCATGAAGGCACGCACCAAAGCAGTGTTCCTGCAGTCCCAGGCACACGTGTTCTTCACTGAGCCTGCAGAACCACGAGCAGGAGAGGCAGTGCGCGTGTACTACAACCCTAGCGGCACGGCGCTGCAGGGCAGGGAGAAAGTGTGGATGCGCGGGTCGTTCAACCGCTGGACCCACCGCTCGGGGTGCTTCCTTCCCCTTCAGATGGAGCCCGCTGACAACGGCACTCACCTCGTGGCTGAAGGTGAGGGGGAGGAATCCGCTTTCCAGGCGCGTAAAGAAGATGTGAAAGCAAAATCAATGAAGTAGTGGAGCCACAGTGCTCTCGGGGTGCTTCGCTTTCAGGGGAAGCGCCCCTCCACATGCTGCCAGCTGTGGAGCATTGCCTGCAGGTTGACGTAGCGCCCCTCCACATTGCCTGCCAGCTGTGGAGCATTGCCAAGTGCACTCACCTCATGGCTGAAGGTGAGGCGGAGGAGAGGGGAAAGGACGTGATGTGTTGTTGCATTGCATGCAGGTTGACGTAGCGCCCATGTGTTGTGGCGCCCATGTGTTGTGGGGCCCAGGTGTTGTGGGGCCCGGGCGTTGTGGCGCCCAGGTGTTGTGGGGCCCAGGCGTCCCTAATCCGCCCTGGGCCATGTGGCACGTGATGCTTATGGGGAAACCAGCGACCACCCCCCTTGCTCTCTGTGTGCAGGCGCACGGGGCGCACTTGGTGCACCATGGTGCATGATGGTGCCTTGTGAGCCTCGTGAGCCCTGGGCGCACATGGTGCACAGAGGGCTCACGAGGCTGACACGGCTGACAGGGCTGACAGGGCTGACAGGGCTGACTCGGATCACTGACGAGCCGTCTTCACTTTTTGATTGCCTGCGTGTATTCACATCCAATCACCCAGAGCACGAAGACATAATGGGCATAATGGACATGATAGATGGGTGGTGGTGGGGAAGCAGCAACGCCTCTTGCTGTCACCCACTCCCCCTGCTTGCGCTGTGCTCTGTGCCTGTGCCCTGTGCTGCCGACTGCCTGTGTCCATTCATTTCAACCGCCAGTCCTCGTGCCTCACGACGTGTACAGCATGGACCTTGTTTTCATGAGCAGCAAAGCGACCCCACTGACCTCTCACTATCCTCCCTGCTCTGACTGATGTGCCCATTCCCCCTACCCAGTCCCCGTGCCCCACGACGCCTCCATAATGGACCTTGTGTTCATGGACAGCAGCGACTCCTCTTACCTCTCACTATCAGCCATTCGTCATGCGTATTGTGTCCTGTGCCCCCTCTTCCCCTCCCTAGTCCCCGTGCCTCACGACGCCTACATCATGGACCTGGTCTTCATGGACAGCAGCGATCCCACCACGGCCACGCACCTGTGTGTCTGTTGATTCACTGTGTCCTACTGTGTGCCTGTTTCTATCCATCTCCCAGTCCCCGTGCCTCACGACGCGTACATAATGGACCTTGTCTTCATGGACAGCAGCGACCCCACCACGGCAACGTATGACAACCGGGGAGGCCTGGACTACCACGTGCCCGTGGCGGGCAGCACTGCCAGGGAGCCGCCTCTCTACATCGTGCATGTTGCTCTCGAGATGGCACCTGTTGCCAAGGTGAGGGAGAAGAGGGGTGGGGTTGGGTGGAGGGAGAGGGGACTGGACTACCACGTGCCTGTGGCTGGCAGCACTGCCAGAGAGCCGCCTCTCTACATTGTCCACGTGGCTCTGGAAATGGCACCTGTTGCCAAGGTGAGGGGGAGAGGGTTGGAGGGGGGCGGAGGGGGGTGGAGAGGGGTGGAGGGGTGGCTGGGGGGGTGGGGTGGAAGAAGAAGCGGGGGTGTGGGGGGGGGATTACTACCACATGGACAGCAGCGATCCATCTACAGCAATGTATGACAACCGGGAGGGCTGGACTACCACGTGCCCGTGGCGGGCAGCACTGCCAGGGAGCCGCCTCTCTACATCGTGCATGTGGCTCTTAAGATGGCACCCTTTGCCAAGGTGAGGAGGAGGGGGAGAGGAAGTAGACCTTGGTAGGGACAGATGGGTGAGGGAGCTTTTGAGGAGGTGTTGTGAAAATGGTTAGGAGCGCACGGTCAGGCACCCATATGCCCTCATGCCCCCATGCCATTGCTTCTCCATGCCATCCCTCCGTGTCACCAGGTGGGGGGTCTGGGCGACGTGGTGAAGTCGCTGTCGCGAGCCACAAGGCACTTTTAAGTTGACTGACACACTAACCAATCTACCCCTCTGTCTGTCCTCCGTGCCATCCCTCTTTCTGTACCAGGTGGGGGGTCTGGGTGATGTAGTGACGTCACTGTCGCGAGCCACAATTGAGCTGGGCCACAGAGTGGAAGTGGTGCTGCCGAAATACGACTGCCTCAAGTATGACCAGGTGCGTTGACGGTCTGGGATACTGGGGCTCGTGAGCTTGAACTACAACTATGCTTCGAGGTGCATGATTGAGTGACCTCTGAGGGAGCTGGGCCACAGAGTAGAAGTGGTGCTGCCGAAATACGACTGCCTCAAGTATGACCAGGTGCGTTGACGGTCTGGGATGCTGGGGCTCGTGAGCTTGAACTACAACTATGCTTCGAGGTGCATGATTGAGTGACCTCTGAGGGAGCTGGGCCACAGAGTGGAAGTGGTGCTGCCGAAATACGACTGCCTCAAGTATGACCAGGTGCGTTGACGGTCTGGGATGCTGGGGCTCGTGAGCTTGAACTACAACTATGCTTCGAGGTGCATGATTGAGTGACCTCTGAGGGAGCTGGGCCACAGAGTAGAAGTGGTGCTGCCCAAATACGACTGCCTTAAGTACGACCAGGTGCGTTGAGGATCTGGGGAGTTGGTGCATGCAGGGGCTTGGTGAGATTGAATACGGTACAATTAGGGTTTGATTTGATGTGCTGGGCCGGGTGTGGTCTGAGGGTGGAGGTGGTGCTGCGGAAGGAAAAACTTTTGAGTCGACTCAAAAGTCACTGCGGAAGGAAAAACTTTTGAGTCGACTCAAAAGTCACTGCGGAAGGAAACTTCTGAGTACGACTGCCTCAAGTATGTTCACGTGAGTCGGGGGGTCGAGAGCTCTTGGGCTTAGTGAGATGAGATCAATCAATGTATGTTTAGGGATTGAGAGGTTCTGAGCACCCCAATGTCTCAGGAAGCTGAGGTTGAGTATGAGCTGAGGGAAGTGGGCCATACAAAGGGTAGAGGTCGTGCTGCCCCAATACGATTGTCTCTCTCTCTCTCTCAAGTAGGACCTGCGCAAATACAACTGCCTGCCTCAAGTGAAACCCGGTGTGCACGCTGTTACGTTTCAGTCGACCAATAAAGGCTGCCCCAAATACGACTGCCTTGAGTACCACCGGTCCCAGTACAACTGCCTGACTCAAGTACCACCCGCTGCAAGGGCGCACGCCTGTGACTGTCCATGCCATATGCCCGCAGGTGCAAGGGCTGCAGACGAGGGGTGCCTAGCAGCGGTCACGTAAAGATGTCTCGGAATCCCGTTCATTTCACACACCCATGGGATAAAAGTGATATTTTGAGACGTCTCAAAATATCACTTTTATCACGTGGTCTCATAAAGATGTCTCGGAATCCCGTTCAATTCACACACCCATGCTGTCCTGTGCTTTGTCGCACCCGCAGGTGCAAGGGCTGGAGGCGAGGGGCGATTTCCTGTGGGGCGGCACGCGGTGGCTGGTGTGGCATGGCCGAGTGGAGGGCATCCCCGTGCACTTCCTCGAACCTGAGAGCGGGTGAGTGCGTGTGTAGCTCCCCTTAGTGTGTTTCCGAAGCTTGCTCTGGTCATCTGGGCTGGGACCCGCGCTCTCTCTCTCTCAGTGGCTTGTGTGGCACGGCCGAGTGGACGGGATTCCCGTGCATTTGTTAGAGCTGGAGAGTGGGTGAGTCAGTCATCCCTTTGATATGCTCTGCTCTGCAGTTTGAAAGGAAAGGGGTTGAGCCATTAACTTCACTCGTTGCATCATGGTTTGGTCATACAAGGGATGCACACTTTCTCTCCTTGTCAGATATCTCGTGCTAAGCTCAATCTCCACTCTTTTTTCCCTTTTTCTTTTGTTTCCTGCGCATCCCTCCCACCCGTTCTTCACGCGTCCCTCCCACCCAGGTTGTTCTGGGTGGGGTGCATCTACGGCCGCAAGGACGATGCTGCCCGCTTCGGCACCTTCTGCCACGCGGCCCTTGAGTTCCTGCTGCAGACAGGCCGCTCCCCGGTACGCCACACATTTCATTGCATGGCACACAGGCCGCTCCCCGGTACGCCACACATTTCATTGCATGGCACACAGGCCGCTCCCCGGGATCTGCTGCATTGTCACGAGGTGACTTTTGAGTCGACTCAAAAGTCACTCAAGATTCGACTCAAAAGTCACTCCAGAGTCGACTCAAAAGTCACTCAAGAGTCGACTCAAAAGTCATCTGCTGCATTGTCACGACTGGATTCAACGAACTGGTCCTCAGCGCCAGTGGCATGGCAGCAGAGGGAGCAGTACAGCGGGTATGGGGGGAGAGAGAGGAGGGAAGAGAGAAACGCAGCCCAGCGTCATGCGTTGAGACGTCAAAGCTCCCTCTGTCTCTTCCCCCCTCCCCTTCCTCCTCCTCATCTCCCCCCTTTCCCCCCTCTTCTAGGATCTGCTGCATTGCCACGACTGGTCGTCAGCGCCAGGGGCATGGCTACAACACGAGCAGTACAGCGGGTACGGAGGGGAGCAGGGGGTGCATGAACCTCAGAGTTCCCTCACCCTCTCTCCCTGCCCCTCTCCATCTCCCCCTCTCTTCCCTCCCCCCCACTCAGGACCTCTTGCATTGTCACGACTGGTCGTCAGCGCCAGTGGCGTGGCTACAACACGAGCAGTACAGCGGGTACGGAGGGGAGCACGGGGTGCCTGAACCTCAGAGTTCTCTCACCCTCTCTCCCTGCCCCTCTCCATCTCCCCCCTCTTCCCTCCCCCCCACTCAGGACCTCCTGCATTGCCACGACTGGTCGTCAGCGCCAGTGGCGTGGCTGCAGAGGGAGCAGTACAGCGGGTACGGAGGGGGCAACGCACGCACAGTGTTCACCATCCACAACCTCGAGTTCGGGCAGGACATGATTGGCCGCGCCATGGCAGCCTGCGACATGGCCACCACTGTGAGTGCTCACTACTATGTGTGTGTGTGTGGACCGCTGGGCGGGCATGTAAGGAATGTGACTGCATTGAGTGGGCCAACGCGCGCACGGTGTTCACCATCCACAACCTCGAGTTCGGGCAGGACATGATTGGCCGTGCCATGGCTGCCTGCGACATGGCCACCACCGTGAGTGCTGTGTGGCTGTGCTGTGTGTGTGTGTGGCGCAGGAGGGAATGTAACTCTAGAGACGAGCGATGCAGGAGACAGGAGTGCTATGGCACGATTGGCATAGTGCTCGGGGGCAGGGCATGATTGGCCGGGCCATGGCTGCAGCCATGGCTGCATGCGATTGGTCACCCACATGTGCAGGAGAGTTCAGTGGACATCCAGCAGCTCAGCGCACACGGCAAAGCATCTTCTCATTTACATCAACCCCTCTCTTCATCAGTTCCCCGGGCACCCCTCCCTCTGCCTCAGGTGTCCCCCACATACGCGGCGGAGGTCAGTGGGCATGCAGCAGTGGCGGCACACAGGGCCAAGTTCCACGGCATTCTCAATGGCATCGACCCCGACCTCTGGGACCCCATGGGGGACCCTTTCCTTCCGGTGAGTGCTGCTGCTGTGCCAGTTAATGCGATGTCACCTGGTGATGGTGTTTACGTCATGCCGCTTGCATACTCTTTTTTAGAATTCTCAGAAATAGCTTTATCCTTTCCCCTCGGTGAGTGCTGCTGCCGTTTCCACAATAGCGAATAAACCATGCCGTTCACTTCATTCATGCTGATAATGCTTTTTCTCGTGCCACCATTGACGATGTTTCGTTTCTTTCACCTCCCTGTCCCCATCCCCTCCCCATGCTCTACCCATCTCCAGATGAAATATTCAGCTGCAGAGGTCGTGGAGGGGAAGCAGACAGCCAAGGCAGAACTGCGTGCCTGCCTCAACCTGCGCTCCATCCCCCCCTCCGAGAATCGGCCCCTGGTGGGAATAGTCTTATGGTTGACTGCACAGAAGGGCATCGCACTCATCAAGCATGGGCTGTGTCTCTTCCCACCCTGTCCCCGTCCCTCCTGCTCCTTGTTTCCTGCCTTTCCTCTCTTCACCCCATCCTCATATAAAATACTCAGCTGCAGAGGTCGTGGAGGGCAAGCAGGCAGCCAAGGCAGAGCTGCGCGCGCGCCTCAACCTGCGCTCCTTCCCCCCCTCGGAAGACCGGCCCCTGGTGGGCATAGTCACGCGCCTCACAGCACAGAAGGGCATCGCGCTCATCAAGCACGCGCCCTTTCCCTTCCCCAACCCCTCCCTCCTGCTCCCTGTTTCCCGTCGTTCCCTTCCCCACCCCCACCTCGTGTTCACCCCATCCCCAGATGAAATACTCCTCTGCCGAAGTCGTGGAGGGGAAGCAGGCAGCCAAGGCAGAGCTGCGCGCGCGCCTCAACCTCCGCTCCTTCACCCCTTCAGAAGACCGTCCCTTAGTGGGCATAGTCACGCGCCTGACAGCACAGAAGGGCATAGCGCTGATCAAGCACGCGCTGTGGCGCACGCTGGACAGAGGGGGACAGGTGGTGCTGCTGGGGTCGGCCCCTGATGGGCGCGTGCAGGGCGAGTTTGAGGCGCTGGCGAGGGACCTAGGGCGCTCGCATGGAGACATGGCCCGGCTCTGGCTGACCTACGATGAGCCCTTGTCGCACCTGGTGAGTGTACTTGTTTTGTGTGCGTGGGTTGTGAGGCTGTGCGTACGCTCATCAAGCATGCCTGTGGTGCACTATGTTGGAGAGAGGGGCAGGCAGGTGGTGCTGCTGCTGGGGCCCGCCCCTGAGGAGCTGCGCTGGCACGGAACTTCGAGCGTTCGCATGGAGACATGGCCCGCCTGTGGCTCACCTACGATGAGCCGCTCTCGCACCTGGTGAGTGCATGGGTTGAGTGCATGGGTTGAGTGCATGGTGTGTGATTCTGGTGAGTGCAGTGCTCCGTACGTACCTGCCTCTGGTGGTTCTGCTGGGGTCGGCCCCGATGGGCGCGTGCAGGGCGAATCTGAAGCTCTTGCGAGGGACCTGGGGCGGTCACATGGAGACATGGCACGGCTCTGGCTGTCTTATGATGGTCCCATGTCGCACTTGGTGAGTGCGTGTGGTGAGTGCGTGTGGTGAGTGCGTGTGGTGAGTGCGTGTGGTGAGTGCGTGTGGTGAGTGCGTGTGGTGAGTGCGTGTGGTGAGTGCGTGTGGTGAGTGCGTGTGGTGAGTGCGTGTGGTGAGTGCGTGTGGTGAGTGCGTGTGGTGAGTGCGTGTGGTGAGTGCGTGTGGTGAGTGCGTGTGGTGAGTGCGTGTGGTGAGTGCGTGTGGTGAGTGCGTGTGGTGAGTGCGTGTGGTGAGTGCGTGTGGTGAGTGCGTGTGGTGAGTGCGTGTGGTGAGTGCGTGTGGTGAGTGCGTGTGGTGAGTGCGTGTGGTGAGTGCGTGTGGTGAGTGCGTGTGGTGAGTGCGTGTGGTGAGTGCGTGTGGTGAGTGCGTGTGGTGAGTGCGTGTGGTGAGTGCGTGTGGTGAGTGCGTGTGGTGAGTGCGTGTGGTGAGTGCGTGTGGTGAGTGCGTGTGGTGAGTGCGTGTGGTGAGTGCGTGTGGTGAGTGCGTGTGGTGAGTGCGTGTGGTGAGTGCGTGTGGTGAGTGCGTGTGGTGAGTGCGTGTGGTGAGTGCGTGTGGTGAGTGCGTGTGGTGAGTGCGTGTGGTGAGTGCGTGTGGTGAGTGCGTGTGGTGAGTGCGTGTGGTGAGTGCGTGTGGTGAGTGCGTGTGGTGAGTGCGTGTGGTGAGTGCGTGTGGTGAGTGCGTGTGGTGAGTGCGTGTGGTTTCTGGCTGTGTATGTGACCATGCCGAAACTGTGTCCACCCTCCATCTCCCCTTCCCCACTCCCTAACCTTCGCTTCCGCCACTTCCCTTCCGCTCTCTCCCTTGCCCCACAGATCTATACAGAAAGTGACATGATTTCCTTCCCCATCCCTGTTCCGTCCCCCCCTCCGAGTTGCAAGGTGTTTTTGAGACTTCTCAAAAACACCCCCTTCCTTCACCCCCCTTCTCTCCCTTCCCCCACAGATCTACGCTGCGAGTGACATGATTCTCCTCCCCTCCATCTATCACCTGACTTTTGAGGCGCCTCTAAAGCCCAAACTTCGCTTCCCCTCCTCCTTCCCCCTCTCCCTCTCCACCTCTTGCCCTTCCTCCACAGATCTACGCAGCCAGTGACGATTTTGATGAAGCTTAAAGAGTCTTCTGCTCCTTCTCCCCCTTCACTGCCTATCCCTTGCCCCACAGATCTACGCAGCCAGTGACATGATTCTCGTCCCCTCCATATTTGAGCCGTGCGGGCTCACCCAGCTGGTTGCGATGCGGTACGGAGCGGTTCCAGTGGTGCGCAAGACAGGCGGGCTGAGGGACACAGTGATGGACGTGGACAGTGAGGAGGACAGGCAGAGAGCGGCAGAGAGAGGCATGGAGGCCAACGGATTCTCCTTTGAAGGGGCCGATGCTGCTGGCGTTGACTATGCCCTCAACAGGTGGGCTGCTAGTGGGTGGGAGTCTTGTGTTTGTGTTCTGGTGGGTGTGATTCTTGTGACTGTGGGTTCAGTGGGTGTACGTCCAGTGGGTATGCTTCTCAACAGGTGTCTATGATGCTAGTGGGCGAAACTATAGTGTGTGTGATGCTAGTGGGCGAGACTCTAGTGTGTGTGATGCTAGTGGGCGGGACTTTAGTGTGTGTGATGCTAGTGGGCGGGACTCTAGTGTGTGTGATGCTAGTGGGCGGGACTCTAGTGTGTGTGATGCTAGTGGGCGGGACTCTAGTGTCTGTGATGCTAGTGGGCCGGACTCTAGTGTCTGTGATGCTAGTGGACCGGACTCTAGTGTGTGAGATGCTAGTGGGCGGGACCTCTAGTGTGTGTGATGCTAGTGGGCGCGACTCTAGTGTGTGTGATATTTCTACGAGGAGCTCCAGTGGGCTGTGAAGTTACTGGGTATGATTCTTTTGGGCATGCTTTTAGCGGTTGTGGTTCCAGTGGCGTTATGCTTCGAGTGGACTCTGGGCATTCCATTGCATGCCTTTCCATTGTCTGAAGTGGTGCCTTATTGTATCTACGTGCATTGCAAGTACTCACCTTGTTCCCCCCTGTTTTTACTCCAGGCTCAGCAGGGCAATCTCTGAGTGGTAGGGCCTGGCATGAGGGGTGATGAAGCAGGACTGGACTGCCAATCTGATAAAGCGTGTGATCTCTGACTGGACTTCCCTCCACGGTCCACCCAATGTGCCTCATCGCACCTCATTGGCGATTTTCACACCGCCTTCACCCCATCCCCTCCTCCCCTCTCCCCCCTCCTCTCTCCCTTTCTCCATGCCCATCAGGGCGATCTCGGGGTGGTACGATGGGAGGGAGTGGTGGCAGGGCCTGGCTAGGCGAGTCATGGAGCAGGACTGGACGTGGAACCGCCCCGCTCTTGACTACCTTGAGCTCTACTATGGCGCTCGGAAATAGGCAGTGTCAAGGCGGGGAGGCATGCCCCAGTTCTGCTCGAATTGCACCAGGCGGGGCGAGACGAAGCTGGAGGTGGATCCGCCCCGCTCTTAACTACCTCCAGCTTTACTATGGCTCGGAAATAGGCAGTGTCAAGTGGTTATCAATCTCAAAAGCATGCCTCTGCCTCGAATTGTGCCGGTGAGGCAAGTGATGGAGCAGGACTGGACTGGACGTGGAACCGCCCTGCTCTCGACTACCTTGAGCTTCACAATGGTGCTCGGAAATAAACAGACCTTGTTTATGTTATTGTGCTTGGATTGGAAATATGTAGCATGCATTTTTATTACGGTCCCTGTAGTTTTGCTAGGATAGGTTTGGTTTGGTGGCTGGCATGATGGTAGCATATGCAATAGAGCATCCTCTCTATATGGTAGTTATAGTCAGCTCTAGTACTAGAACGTTTGGTAGTTGTTCTGTAACGAGTCCTGCGGTTGGTGCAAGAAGCCTTGTTTCTGGTGCAAATTTTGTCCGTGGTGCATCTCATTTCATCTCACTATCCTACTGATGGGAAAACGCCTCACTAAAGGGAAGATGGTCCTTCGCGTTTCTAAAAAACCACGTTGCGCCCACTTGACTGTACACACCAACAAGGAGCGCTACCATACCAACCCATTCAGAAAGCACATCAACTCCCCATAAACAACTACAATCAAATTTCATACACGCTCTCCCGATCCCCAACGTCCAACCCGCCGCACCAGCTTTGCCATCTGACTCATCCTAGTCATCATCATCACTACCCCCCCAGCGTCTGCCAATGTCGTCATCATAGTCACTGTCCACGGCATACTCATGCTCAATATCATCATCTTCAGCCCCACTCTCCTCGTCCTCTGGTGCCTCCCCGCCCGCCTCTTCTCTTTCCCCAGCCACATCGCCTCCCTCCTCCCCCTCTTCCTCTTCCGCATCCCCACCCTCCTCTTCCTCCTCCCCCTCGCCCTCCTCTCCTTCATCCTCCTCTCTCTTGTCTCGGCGGGAGAGCAGAGGGCATTCGCTGATATTGCACTCACGCAATGTTGGCATTTTCCGGAGAGAGGTGGGCAGCCGAGTCAGCTTCTTGCATATGATCACCTCCAGCTTCTCAAGCTTAGGCAGCCGAGTGAACGAATCTGGCAAGCTTTGCAAGTGCTTCGGTCCCAGAATCACCAACTTCTGGAGCGAAGACAGCTTCCATATGTCATCCGGAATGCGTGGGATTCCAAGCATGATAAGAGAGCAGGATCGTAGCTTGGGTAGATTAACTAACGACTTTGGAAGCTGCATTAGCTTGTAACAATCGATAATCTCCAGCGTCTCGAGCATCTTCAGCTGCCCGAGAGACTCGGGCAGCTGCCGCATCGAGATGAGGCTAACCAGCTGCAAGGTATGCAGCCCTGCAAGCCCCCCAAGGGTCTCGGGCAGTGCTTTCAGATGGTAGGCCGCATCAATCTTGAGCCTTTGCAGCTGCGAGAGTTGGGAGATGGAGTCAGGGAGAAGTTCAAGTTTGTACATTTCCAGCAGCTTCAACTGCGTCAGAGAGAACAGACAGCCGAGGAATGGACCAAAAGAATCCCCTAGCACCCCACTTAGCGAACCACACCTCCGCACGTCCAACGCCAGCAGACAGGGCAGCTCAAAGAGCGCCGGAGGGAGACATATCAGGCCGCTCATCTTAAAGATCCTAACCTCCTTGAGCGCTGCCAGCCGTCCGATTCCCTCTGGCAGGACCGTTACTTTAGGGCATTTTCCCACTTCCAGCCTGGTGAGGGAATCAACGCCAGAGAATGAAGCAGGAAGGGAGGATAAGCGTAGCATAGAATCAAGCGACAGCTCCTTGAGGCTCTTCAAGCAGCCAAATCCGTCCAGCAGCGCGCCCCTGACGCGTTTCGCGTGTACAATCTTGAGCGTTTCAAGAGATGTCAGGCAGGAGAAGGATGGGGGGAGGTGGGTGAGAACCGTGCACTCCAATAGAAGCAGATGGCGCAAGGAACGGAGACCCTTCCCCATGTTGTCTGGCAGCACTGTGAGGCACGGACAATCGTTAATCTCCAGGTGCTCGAGAGAAGACAGCTGGGACACGGAGTCGGGAAGCTGCTGCAGCTGCCTACACTCCAACAATTTCAGCTCCCGAAGAGCTATTAACTGCCCGAATGTTTCAGGCAGGTGCGTGAGCTGTTGGAGGTCTTTCAGATACAGCTTCTCTAAAAGCACCAGCTGACCAAACTCCTGCGGCAGATGTCTCAGATTCAGAAGATGATCGAGGGAAATCTCTTGAAGAGTGGTAACCCGGGCGATGGAATCAGGTAAGGCTGTGAGACTTCGCAGATTTAGCACGAGTCTCCGAAGTGTAGACAACTGCCCGAAATCTTCAGGGAGCACTGAAATTTGTCCCATGTCAAGGGTAAGTTCAGAGAGTGCAGGCAGGCGGAGAGATACGGGAAGAGTCGTGATGTCCCTACAGTCCTTGATGAATAGAGTCTTCAGTCGCTGGAAATGCTCCAGATCCGCAATTAAAACCCGCGGGCCAAGAACTTCAACCTTAGGAAGCTTGGTTGGAGTGAGCAACACAATTGGCTAAGGTTTTGGGTGCGAGTGCCAAACTCAACCAAGGTTAGGAAGGTTGAGGCAATTTAGGCCTTCTTGGCCCTCCGGTTTTAAGTCGCGCATTCCCCTCACTTGAACCATAATGAGGGTTTCAAGCGCCCCCAGTCGACCGAAATCGGCCGGCGACGGAGGAAGAATGCTGCAATGTCGGAGCTCCAGGTCGGCGAGAGAAGAGAGCTCGGTGAAAGAGGTCGGCAGCTGCAGCGTAAAACAGCGACTCAAGGAAAAACGGTTGAGAGCGGTAAGTTGCCCGAAAGATTCCGGAAGTGACGCCAAGCGGCTATGGTGGAGCTCCAGCGACGTCAAAGAAATCAGATTGCCGAAATTCTGAGGCAGAGCTTCGAGCTGATAAGTGTTGAGCACGAGCCTTTTGAGAGATTGTAACGAGGTCAGTGTGTCGGGAAGACGCGTGACTCCACTTGCCACGAAGTGCAGGGACTTGAGGGAAGTAAGTCGGCCGATTGACGTGGGAATGGCAACATTCTTCGAGCAGTACACATAGAGATCTTCCAGCCGCGTACACCTTTCGAACAGCGCAATGAGACTCTTCTCGGTTACATCTCTTTTATTGGTCCAAGGTGACATCGTTTCGACATGAAGCTGGGTCAAATGGTGCCACGTGCTAGCGAGGTGAGAGAATAAAAACTTGGAAATGGAGGTGAGGCTGCAAGGATTAGCTTTTCGAGGTTAGGGAACGAGGATAGAAGTTGAACAAGCCGACGCGGATCCATACGGAGGCTATTGGGCAATCGGAGCTCGTATTGCACGCGGCACGCGATCCGATGCCATTGCTGGCTAACAAGTGCGTGCTCTGGCAAGCCATCAGGTCGAACCAGAAAACGCAGGATCCGAGAAAGAAGCTCCTCAGGTAGCCGCTGGATCGGTGATCCGACTGGCATTGTGAAAGGCGGAGAAAATAAAGAATGACTAGCTGTTCAGCTTGTTGCTTCTGCTACTGAAGCAGGTATCGTCGATTAGCAAGGTCGTTGTGAGCCTGAATGGGTCAGGGAGGGAGGACTGGTGAAATTTATTTCTGTGGATATGAAGAAGCACATACCGCTCAACCACGCCTGTTCCTCAACCAGTGCTGTTGCTAGGTCTATCTAGTCTGGTCTGATCTGAACTCAACAAGAAAAGTGACACCGCACTCAACCGCTCGTTCTTCTCGTATCATTCCCGCCAGATGCTCCCCTCCCATGTAACACCGTACACCCTGTTTCGCGCCACACTGACAATCGCCATATTGACAAGCCGTTGTACTGACATCAATGCGTCCAAATTGGTCCCAGAACATACCGTATAAGCACTTTGTCCGCACGAAACCGAACTCAAAAGCACGTTTGTTTTCATAAACCGTTGTCTACCGTTCTCCTGAAGTGCATTTCGGTTGCAAGCACCAGCCCGCTGAATCCAAGTACACGTGCGCACTGTAGCCGGGGCTCCCGATTGTTCAATCATCGAGAAACAGGGTGTACTTGCGAAATGGACGGCGACGCAGGGCACTACAGTATCTCGATTTGCGAGGCTCCCACGATGCCTTCGCGAGCCCCAAATGGGTGCCCCATAATGACACGACATGGGCTTGTGTGCTTCCCGCCATAAAAGTGATGGTAGTGTACCCGTTTGTGGATGCGATGTAATAAAATTGTTTGAGCAGTGAGTTGTTATTCGCAAATACGCAAGGAGTGTAACGAATGAAGGAGCCAAAATATATATATTGCTTTAAAGGCCCGAAAACACTAAGTAAAAGTTGCACCATGAAAATTAACAATGTTTGTGTATTTTGTGTACTAGGATTTTACTGTGTACTACACTATTGTTTAGCACAATCACTATAGATACAAACATACCGTTTGCAACTAGTGTAGCGAGGCATGTACAGCGTTCAGCACAACCACTTGAAGATACACTCTTTTATGGGATACGGTACACCAATACAGTTGTGTCTCACAAAAAGAATGCGTCCCACTTTCTATTTTTGTGCCTGCAAAGAATTTCCTGTCTGCTGACTAACTGAAGGTTTATATCTCATCCTCCATGCGAAGATATTCACCTGCAACAGATGGTGGGTATGGGGGAGAGGGGGGGGGTGGAAGGGAACGGAAAGCATGCGGGAGCGCAAGGTGAGGCAAGGGGGGGTGGGCAGGGTAGGGAGGGGGGGGCAGAGTTCGCAGGGCTGCAGGATGCCATAGGCATGCAGCGACAGGATTGACGTGTTCCGCACAGCAGCGCAGCAGTGTGGTGCGGTGCGGTGTGGTATGGTGCGGTGCGGGGACTTCTCCCTTTTGCATCAACAAACACCTCAATGTGGTGCACTTGTGCAATCCCGATGAGCCCCATCTGCACCTGCCGGACCTCCACCAGGTGAACCTCCACCAGGTGAACCTCCACCAGGTGAACCTCCACCAGGTGAACCTCCACCAGGGGGACCTGTGTCGGCCTGGTGGAAGACAATGATAGTGTTGGGGCCCAGTCGCCAGCACTCCTTTGTGGACTTGGCTGCATTGTGGTTCAGTGCGGTGTGGTGCGGTGTGGTGAGGTGTGTCACGTGTGGACTTGGCTGTATCTACGAGCCCCACCTGTGTCGGCCTGGTGGAACACAACAATGGCGTTGGGGTCGAGTTTCCGGCACTCCTGTGTCGACTTGGCCGCCACTCCAAAGCCTAGAGGCACATCTGACATTGACAGCACCACCACTCCCTGCCATGTGGTGTAAGGGAGGGGAGGGGATAAAAGAGGGAGAAGACGGAGAGGGATGAGAGGGAAAGGGGCCGGCGGTAGGAAGGAGAGGGGCAGTGGGTGGGATCAGGTCGCTGGCGGCGGCACTCCTGTATCGACTTGGCTGCCACGCAAAAGCCCAGAGCCACGTCTGACATCGACAGCACCACCATTCCCTGCCGTGCATGGGAGGGGAGGGGGGTGCGGGCAGGGCGAGAGAGGGGGAAGATGTGGGATGGCAGTTGGGGTTTGAGACGCTGCAGCACTTGGCTGCCACGCAAAAGCCCAGCGGCACATCTGACATCGACAGAACCACCACTCCCTGCCGTGTGGTGTGGGGGAGGGGAGGGGAAGGGGGAGGGCAGATGTAGGTTGAGGCGCTGCAGCACTGGGCTGCCACGCCAAAGCCCAGCGGCACATCTGACATCGACAGAACCACCACTCCCTGCCATGCGGGAATGGGAAGTGGTTGGTGGGAGGGAATGGGGCGATTTGGGAAGGAGGGGTGGGTGGGAGGCCTGGAAGAAGGAGCGGGCAGCGGGGCCCTGTTCAAGACACAACAAGACCCGTTCCCATCCCACACCCTACTCATGAGCCTCACTCTACCGCACTCCAGCCCTCCCACCTGGTTCTGCTGCGGGTCTCTATTATCCCCCAGCTTCCATCTCCCATCCTCAGCCTACTATGTTGGTTGGTGTTACTTTTGGGAATTATTTTGGGGATTCCCATCTCCCAGGCCCAACACCAGCATGGCTCCCATCTCCCAGGCCCAACACCAGCATGGCTCCCATCTCCCAGGCCCATCCTACCCCAGCTCCCAGCCCCGCCCTCTCCAATCTCCCAGACCTGCCCTACCCCACCCCATCTCCCAACCCCACTCTGCGCCATCTCAGCCAGCCCACCTGGTTCTGCTGCGTGGCCTCGGTGATTAGCCCCAGCCCGCTCTTATATACCCGCCTCAAGACACACCAGGTCACGTCCCCACACCGAAGTACTGAACCAAAAGCCCATCCTATCCCGGCCCTATGGAAATCACTTGTGAGAATTCTCACAATCACTATTGAGAATTCTCAAAAGTGATTTCCATATAGCCTCAAGACACACCAGGTCACGTCCCCACACCCAAGTACTGAACCAAAAGCCCATCCTATCCCGGCCGTACCGCACTCCATCCCAGCCCACCCACCTGGTTCTGCTGCGTGCTCTCGGTGATTCGCCCCAGCCCGCTCTTGAGCACGTGGTTGCCGTACAGGAATGACATCTCCGCTGCTGGCTTCACCCACACCTGGCAAGGAGGCGAGAAGGGAGAAGAGAAATCACAGGGAGGGAAAGAGGGACAAATGGTGCTTGGTGATTGCCGTACAGGACAGGATTGACATCTCTGCTGCTGGCTTCACCCACACCTGGCAAGGAGGCGAGAAGGGAGAAGAGAAATCACAGGGAGGGAAAGAGGGACAAATGGTGCTTGGTGATTGCCGTACAGGACAGGAATGACATCTCTGCTGCTGGCTTCACCCACACCTAGCAAGGGGAAGGAGGGGGGAGAAGAAGGTGTGGGGGGGGGGTGGTGAGGGGTGGTTGACTGTAGGAAAGGGAGTGGCTTGGTGGTTGCCGTACAGAAATTACATTTCCGCTGCAGGCTTCACCTACACCTGCAGAAAGGGACGGGGTGGAGGAGAGGCAAAGATTGAAGGTACCAACCGACCCACACCTGCCGGGTGGAAAAGAGGCAAAGGGGCAAGGCCAAAGACGGACCTTGCACTTGGCGTAAGCTGCGAGCAGGTTGCGAGCAGAAACGGTGATATGGAGCGTGCCATACTTGGTGAAAGAAGCCACGCCACGCCAGGCCAGGCCAAGCCACGCCAGAACAACAGCCCACACGCGCACCTTGCACTTGGCGTAAGCTGCGAGCAGGTCGAGCGCAACCTTCACACACCAGGTCAAGCCATGCCAAGCCAGGCAAGACACAAACATTGCACTTGACGCACCTTGCACTTGGCGTAAGCTGCAAGCAGGTCGAGCGCAGTGACTGTGAGACGGAAGCTGCCCGACTTGGTGAACTTGCCAATGCACGTGCCCAGTGACGCTAGGTGGTCCCGGGACACACTTGTTGCTCTCCGCATGATGGCCTGATGAGGGGGGGGGGGGTGGGGGCGTGTGACAGGTCGGGGCAGGGATGAGTGTGCTGCGAGCAAGGGTGGTGCTGCTGGTGAACTTGCCAATGCGGTGACTTTTGAGTCGACTCAAAAGTCACCTCGTTACCATGGCACACGATGAGTGTGCTGCAAGCAAGGGTGGTGCTGCTGGTGAACTTGCCAATGCACGTGCCCAGTTATGCTGGATGGCCGCGCGATACACTCGTGGATCGCCGCATGATGGCCTAATGCGGACCCCGTGGGCAAAGATGTGCGGGGCAGATGAGATTTAGTGGGGAGATATTGTGACAGGGGGTCACGTGAAAGGTGACAAAGGATAGAGGCGCGAGGGGACACGCGAGCAATGACAGTCGGGACGAGCGGCCTCGGTGAGAGGGGCTTGAGGGAAAAATAGCGAGGTCATGAGGAGGGGACATCCCTTGAACCGCTGCAAATCTCTCAAAACCCTTCTTATACCCTTGTAAAACCTCCGTTTAGCCCTCGCCCTCCGGCCTCTGCAATCCCCAGACAACCACCCTCAAATTTCTCTGGTAACCCGGGAAATCCTCGCTCTCCCCGTAACCCCATAACCCCGAACCCGTAAACCCTGACCTGCCCACCTCGCTGACATAGTACACGCGTTGCTTCTGTAGTCTCAAGCAGTAACCCCCAGTGGCGCCGCCCGGCCCTTCCGGCGCTTTGCGTTCGATGAGGTGCTTGATGTTGCTGCCGATGAACTTGTGAAGTTTCTCAAACACCGCCTGCGTTTCCTTCTCGTCCAACGGCCGCATCGTCGCTCGTTACTGTAGCGAACGCCGCCTGTGTGACTGTAACGGGTGTGCGCTTCTGTCTGGTCTTGGTGAAATGAATTGCGTCGAGGGTACGCGTTTTTTTGTGCGTGTGCAAGTAGCAAAGAATGTTGTCGAAACTAGCTGCGAAGAAACGGAATGGCGTAAAGCAACAAAGTTTTTGCTTTCACAAGAATGCCGCTAGGCAATCTCCGTCCTGAGACGTTTCGTACTGTACAAGCATCGAAGTCCAATCACTATCGGGTTCCAGCAGGCGTGGCTATGAGGCCTAAGAAATCCGCTGAGAAATATGCCTTCTCTGAAAACCTTATGGAGAGAGCTAGAGTTTTAGGAGGGTGTGAAGGTGTGGTGGGGTGCTCCTGCAATTGTCTCCGTTTGCGCATGAAATGATCAAGATGACTACGTGTATTTGTTTGAGTGAGGCTCAGAACAATTGTTGTAGCGACTCAACTGCAAACGCGTTACGATTCTTGCGGTGATTATGAATTTGACAAGAATTGGGTGGAATGAGATCGACGGCTCTAGAAGATGTAGGCAGAGCTTAGGCCAGTAATCGACGCTCTATCCCAATCCCCCTACGCCACGAAGTCTGGCGGTGGGAGGTGGTCCGGTCAGACGGCTGTGGCTGTGGGCGGTTGAACAGAAACAACCGCTGAGGTTGACGTTCCGCCAAGGTTGATGACATCCTGGTGGGGTTGACATCCACCCACCGTTGCAAAAAGAACTCCGGGCAGCTTGGAAAATAAGAGCATGCTGCAATATTCCCAACAGAACCACCAACAGCAGCACATCATTTCACTGTATACCTCCACATCGTGAATGATATGCGCACGTGAAATTCACGCGAATCTGAGTGCTTCGTGCCCCATTTGGAAACAAAATGTCGGCGAGGAGGAAGCACGGCAAGGCAAGCTCAAGGTTGCGTTGAGGGCCTTTCCCCCTTTCATGTCACTTTTGCGCAGAATTTTCCACCCAGCACAACGTCCGGGTTCTCTCGCGGGTTCCGCTCACTTACAGCGCAGCAGCGGAAGCAGCATAGCACACCAAACCAGTCTACATCGCTGCGCGCCCCCTGAAGCCTGTTGCGCCACCCTTCCCCTCTTCCCCGCGCCCTCCCTCCCCTCCCCCCTTTCAGCCGGTGCCAGCGGGATTGGGCGATGGCGGAAACGTGCTGCTTGCTGACCCAGCCAAGCAGTCACCTAGGTTTCTCCCCCCTAGGTTGTGTCAGTCACCTAAATTCCTGTTGCTTGTTGGTGCCACACCGTGCCGTGAACCATGGCTCTTGCTGGCGGCAGTTGCAGAAAAGGATCGTCGGACGAAAATTGTTTTGTCAGCCTAGTCTTCCGTGGATCTACCATCAACTGCCTTCTTTTGTTTTGCCTCTGGAAGCCTTGCGGTACAGCTGGCTCCTTGCAGATTATTGACTAGCACGGCTGGAGTCTCGATTATTCAATTATTTTCCTAGCACGATTCGGTTTAGTTTCCTGTGTCCTAGTGTTACATTCAAGTCACGGTGCCTAAGATGAGTACCTCTAATTACCGTCGTCGTCGTTTCCGATTAAGGCAATCGGTCAAGCCCTTTCAAGATTGATGCGACTTGCCACACACGGTCTTTTAGGTTCTGGCCTAACTGCCCAAATACAACTATTAGAGCGCTGACTACTGATGGATACTCGACAACCCAATAGACCTATTAACGGTACCGAAGTTCTGGTTGGTATCGCTGACAGCCAATGGCCTTTAACGAATCCCCACGCGCTTCTTCCAGGAGATATCATTCTAAGAGTAGGCGACTCGGGGTCGAATCGTTCAGCATACGCTCCATTCGAGGACGGCATTAACCGCGTCAGGCGGGAGATTCTCTCATGGTCTCTGCGCGACGAGCTGAAGCAGAATCGCGTGCCGCTTCAAGTGCTTCGTGGGAATAGGTGAGAAACGGCGATCTTTAGGCCATTTGGACCTAAGAAGCTGGTGAAGGTCCGCAATCTAAGTCGATGGTTGCTGCCTTCGTGGTCTTAGTTATTAGAAGCTGTGATTGTGTTGGATCTTGATTCTAAATCAACAGTAGTCTGGAAGGCACCTTCCTCCTACTTCCGCCCATCTTACATTCGTCTTACCTCCATCTCACTTTTGATAACCTCCGTCCCACCTCCGTCCGTCCTTCCTTACGCACTAAACACACTCATGCATTTCCGTCACCCTTCCATTCTCGCTTTCCAATCGGCGCTCTTTACGTCTTCTCCATCGTATCCTCTCTCTCCTCTTGCTTTCTCCCAACTTCATGCCGCATCCGTCTTTCATCTCTTGCTTTCATCTCATGTTGCTTATGCTTTGTTTCAGCCGTCTAGACATCTGGGCTCGAGTCACTCCGGCAGCGGCAGCAGAAGCCGCAGCGGCTGATGCCGCAGCTGCTGAAGCCGCACAAGGAGACGTCAGTCTCGACGGCAGTTACGACGACATCACCGCAAGCTTTGGAGCGGCCAGCTACCGGCTAGCCGGCACTTTTGAAACGGATTGCAGTTACGACGCCGGCGAGAACCTTCTAGAGGGCGTCGTTTTGTCCGAGGGCCGGCACGCGCTGTTCGCGCCGCTTGCAGCGTGGACGGAGGAGAGCATTCTGCGGCTAGAACGGATTAAAGCGTACGGCGCGCTGAGGAATAACAAGCCTCGGCCAGTGGAGAAAGAGGAGCAGCGCAACAAGGAGCAGCGCAACAGGCGCGGCAATGACTTGTACTCCAAATTACCCTCTGCTAGCGTCAGGGCTCGTCGTGCGGCGGGAATCGGTTGCTGTTTCGCAGGCGGCGCGGGGTATGGGGAAGAGGCGGAAGATGGGGAAGGGGCGGAGGACTCCCTGCCGGCGCGCGAGGCTGTGGGGAAGCTGGCGGAAGGAATTGCGCGGCTAAGGATGGGATGGGCGCGCGCAAGAGATGGAGCGGAGGAGGCGGAAGGGGTCAGAGCACCGCTTCTGGCGCATGCGGTGCTCCCAGCGGAGAGGGGGGACGTTATCACGCAGGATGGCGGTCGCGGCAAAGATGAGCGGTTGAATAGGGATGGTGCTGATATGCTCAGGGATGCTCGAATTGCCGGCGAACCTTCTTCCAATTCGCGTCACAACGAGATTGAACCTGCCGACACTCCTGCCGCCCACAAATCGAGTAATTTTACTGCCAGCGACACAGGCGCCTCCTATGGAACACGGAGTACGACAGCTGCCACGTCAGCAGGCGAGCCGCGGGTCGTGCTGCCGCACCTGTACTCTAAAGTGCCGGTTTCTGGGGAAGGCGGTAGCGGGGCAGGCTGGGGTAGGTGGGAAGATGGAGAGACATGCCTTCAGGAAGAGGAGGAGGGAGACGATGGGTACTGGCGTGAAAGAGCAGACGACGCTGCTGCTGCTGGTGATGCTGGTGATGCCGGTGCTGCTGGTGCTGCCACTGGTGGCAGTGCTAGTCCGACGCTCGAAGAAGCGCGTGACATGGGAGCGCGGACCAGACCGAGCTCTCCCACCCATCACACCACCAGCCCTGCTGCTTCCACTATGCCCGCGACCGACGCCGCTGCTCCCGGAACTGGTGCTGAAGGGGAAGCGGCGGAGATGCAGGAAAGGTTGTGGGCAGGGCGGGCCGTGACAGCGCCTGAAGCCAGGCTGTGGCGGGGCCACGCATCAGGCATGCCGGCAGTAGGCATGCAAGCAGCAGGCATGCAGGCAGCCATGGCCAGCAGCATTGCAACAGATGGTGATACTTGCACAGACTCTCTCCCATCAGGCTTACCTACCTTTCTCCACTCCGGCTGCCTACCTGCCTTCCTACCTGCCGCCCCGAACCTGCCTTCGCATGCAACGCCGGGCCCAGTTCTCAAGGTTCGGCGGCACTGTATTGCTGAGGCGGCAGAGAAGGACGACTCGGGCGGCAGCAGCAAGGGTCTGGACGGCAGCGGGCCGGCATCGCTGTTCACCATTCTGATCATGCCGGCCGAGAGTGGGGGAAAGAAGGAGAGTCGTCGATTCTTTGATGTCAACCACACTATTGATGTAAGTGATTGCAACGGTCGTTCGAGTGTGCTTTGGTTCTTGTTGCCTGCTTCTATCTGAAAGCATTGTTTGGTTCTAAGCCCACCTGTAATAAAGTTGCTGGATGACACTTTTAGCGTTGCAGCATCTTTGTTGCTTCTTTCAAGCCCGTCTCCCTTCCCATAACTTCCCGCTCCCAACCCTTGGCTTCTCTCCCTCCAGCGTGCCCTGCGTTGGTTCGCCTCAGTGCGTGCGAGTGGGGCAGCACTCGAGCTGATGAACGCTCAAACCGAAGTCCTGCCGGTGCGGCTGGGCGGCATGGATGGCGACAAGCTCGCCAAGATGGCTCAGTATGGCAAGTGGACAGTAAAGACAAACGACGAGCAGCGCGGGGATCATATCTCCGTCCTCCGCGCCGTCCGGCTCTGGCTGGTCCCGGATTCCGAGGTGGAACTTACCCTCGTGCTGGCGTCTGGCGGGGTAAATAATGCAGCGTGCCCTCCCGACTGGGGATTACTTCTGGAACAAACCCCCGAGGGAGTGGTGCATGTGGTGGGGGTGAGGGGGGGAAGTCCGGCGGAGAAAGGTGGAGTAGCCATGCTTCTGAGGATGGCACGGGCGAAGAAACGGCTGCTGCTGCTGTCGAGGCTGCAGGGGCAGGTGCTGCTGCCGTCGGTGATAGCCAATGGGCAGATAGACTGTGCTGACGTGGAGGCTTTACAGGAGCAGCTGGTGCTGCAGGCGCATCTGCCGTCCATCCCGCTGCGCCTAACGTTTGCCCTGTGAGGAGGGGGCTATTGGCCCGATGGTGATCATGACACCGCTGAGAGATGATCCGTGGGGAGCTACTGCTGTGTGCAACTTTTTCAGAAGCTGTGGCGGTGGCAGCTTCTGCGGGTCTTGGGGGGAAGGAGAGGGAAGGGCTAGAGGAGGAATTTCACAACCTACAAGCTCTTCTGATCAACATGAAGGGGCGTTCACACCTCTGGACTGGATTCCCTTGAAACCCTCCAGCACTCCCCCATGCACACACACACACACACACACACTCCCTCACTTTGTTTCCCTCGCCTTTACTCTTCTTCCCTCTCTCTTTCTTTCTCACTCCTCTCACCCCACCAGGTCGACTCACCCCTCCACCTCTCTCTATTCTCTCCTTTCAGCTTAGCCTGGTCCCAAAAACGGGCAGCCTAATCTTTTCATCACCTCCTGCTTTTGCTTTCATAAGTGGCTCCTATCCTATGCCCGTCCCACATGGAGGCCCCTCTGGTGCTCCAATACAGCAAGTGTTCGAGCACTTATGAATGTAAAAGTATGAGACTGTAAAGACAATTGCTTTATTGCGCCATCCTTTCTTGCAATTTTTGTGAGTGGCTTTAGAATGCTGCTGCTTGCTCTTCAGCTAGCATATTGTTTTTATTTATCTGGGATCACAACACACTATTATGAGTACAAGTCATTATCGTTAAAAGCACGTTCAACAGACCAACACCTACAGAACACACGATGCAGGTGGCCCAAGCAGTCCAGCAAATGTTTCAGTTGCTGGTTCGAGGGGTCGTATATATAATAGGGTCGGACGCGGCTGTATGGGTTCTGGTCTGGTGTAGCATAGATGCAGTACGGTTGCGAGTTCACTCCTGGTAAATCCTTGCCGCAATTCTCTGTTCTATCATAACTGTTGCCAAACTGTGGTACAGCTAAAACCCTGAATGGAATCACTGAAATTGTCGTCAACTGTGAAATGTTTCACTTGACGATGCGCTGAGACATTATGCCTGAAAGCAAGAAGCCGCCAAGACGAGAAGCCGAGACCAGTCACCACAGACCAGCTCACATGCGAAGGAGCTCCGAGCTGCCATCGGCCCATGCGAAGAATTTCGACGAATGGAGTGGCGGTGAATGGAAGGCGATGATTGGAGTGGCGACGAATGAAGCAAGGCCTAGCCTATACCAGGCCCTTCTGGCAGTGGCCGCTACTACTCGTGAAATACACAGCATTTAAGCACGTCAGCTCACGTCACGTCTTGCCACGTGACGTCAGGCAGTGGGTCGTGTGAGCAGAAACGCCACGTCAGTCTGTCAGGAACCAGCCAGCGTCAGCTCGACCGCGACCGTCAAATGGACGGCAGTGACGACGGCGACCGTCAAATGGACGGCAACGACGGCGGCGACGGTGACTGGAATGACGAGCCGGCGCCATCAATCTCCACCACAGGTCCTCTTATCCCTGCATCGCTGCCGTCCGTTTCCATGATACCGGTGCTTTTTCAAGGAGTGAGGGTATCGCCATGGCACGACGTTCCCCTGTATCCAGCCGACGACGAGGAATTAGGGTTGGACCCTTCGTTGAATTCGCACTCGCACTCGCACTCTGATTCGCACGCGCTCTCTGACTCGCCGGGTCCAGCTTCAGACCTGGTCGCGGAGTCGCTGGAATCGAGCTCGCAGCTGTCGCACGTTTCTGCGACGTCTGCGACGTCGTTTCGAATGATCTGCACGAACCCGGCAGGCAGGCGTCGCGTGCACGTGATCTCGCCAACGGACGGTCAGATCGTCGCCAGCTGCTGCGGCAATACCGAGGGATCTGCCACTGCTGCTGATTCTGCCACTGACTCTGCTGCTGCTGGGTGCAATGATGACGCGAAAGGCTTCTCTTCTACGGTGGTGGATTTCCCCTGGAATTGCGGAGTGCTGCCGCAGACCGCCGCTGCCTCGTCAGCGGCGTCGCTGTCAGATGCTGACGTGTTGCTTCCTGTGGAAGCCGTGGACATTGCGCCGTCCCGGCACTCAGCTGGAGATATTTATGAGGTGCGAGCGTGGCTGCTGCTCTTTACCAGGCCACTTGTCCTGCTCTGAACGACTTGTGTACTTTTGAGTCGACTCAAATGCAGTCTCTCTGCACTCGAACGAGCGAGGCTGCTGCTCTTTACTTACCAGGCTACTTGTCCTCTCTGAACGATTTCTGTACTGTCGCTTTTTTTTTCCTTGAAAATCCACTCTGTTTGCGATGATCAGATGCCGCGACAAATGCTCTCAAGTCGTCAATCCCTTGAACGCAACGCAACTGCCATCCTTGCTTTTGACTGCTTCTCTCCTCACTGCCACTCTTTAGGTTCTGAGCTCTCCTCCTTTCTTTCCATCCCGCATCGTCACCCCATCCTCCCTTTTCCCCTGCTGCCCTCCCCCACCGCCTCCCCCTGCCTCTTCCCTGCCTTCCCCCCCACCTGGTTCTTTCCCCCCCTCGCCCCACCAGGTGCGCGCACATGCAGTCATCGCTATACCCAATCCCCTCACACTATCCGTAGCATACCGCCTGGTCGTGTCTGACGTCAGCGCTGAGTCAGCACCGTATGAGCTGGACGGTAATGCGCTCATGGCTGTGCTTCAGCGCGTCTGCGCTTGGCTGGAGTCAACTGACACGTGGCTGCTCTCCGGCCATGCTGACGTGGCAATGCAGGCCACTGTGGACCCTGACGAGGTGGCAAAGGTTCTGGATGAGACCCACGTGGCATGGGCTGAGCTGTACGTGCTATCTCAACCGTTCTTGCCCGCTGCACTCCTGCTATCACCCATACCCGAATACCCAGCACACAGTGAACCCATTGCAGCAGCAGCACCAGCAGCAGCACCAGCAGCAGCAACACTCCCCACACTCATTCTTGATTCCGCGACCTCACCCGCTCCCAGCTCCTCACTGCCTGATACCGCCACACTCCCACACACGCTTCCACTCCCACACACGGCCCCTGCTTCTAGGCCTGGCTCTGCACCGTCCCGCACTTGTGCTGCTGCAGACACACCAGCATCAACACATGCGGCAGCAGCAGTAGCAACAGGAGCAGAAGCAGCAGCAGCAGCAGCAGCAGCAGCAGCAGGGGCAGCAGGGGCAGCAGGGGCAGCAGGGGCAGCAGGGGCAGCAGGGGCAGCAGGGGCAGCAGGGGCAGCAGGGACAGCAGGGGCAGGAGGGGCAGCAGGGGCAGGAGGGGCAGCAGGGGCAGCAGCAGGCAGGCCAGGTGACGCCCGCTCATCGGGGAACCCTCCAGCCCTCACAAGGCGCAGCTCCACAGGAGGCCGCTCTGCCTCCAGAGTCGCTCTGCCTACAGGGGCAGCAGGGGCAGCAGCAGGGGCAGCAGCAGGGGCAGCAGCAGGGGCAGCAGCAGGGGCAGCAGTAGAGATGCCAGGCGATGACACAACCTCATCAGAAGCCCCTCCAGCCCTCACAATGCGCAGCTCCACAGGAGGCCGCTCTGCCTCCAGAGTCGCTCTGCCTACAGGGGCAGCAGGGGCAGCAGCAGGGGCAGCAGTAGAGACGCCAGGCGATGACACAAGCTCATCAGAAGCCCCTCCAGCCCTCACAAGGCGCAGCTCCACAGGAGGCCGCTCTGCCTCCAGAGTCGCTCACTCTGCTCCTCCTCACCCTTCCGCCTCTTTCCCTTCCGCGTCTCTCGCTTCCGCCCCCCACCCTTCTACCGGGTCATATATCAGTGTCCCACACAGCGGGGACGCACACAGCACTGGCGCATACAATGAGGGCGCACAACAGGGGGGCGCCGCGCAGGTGGGGGGCGCATACAGTGGGGGCGCGCAGGGCAGGGGCGTACACAGCGCCGGCGTACTCAGCGGAGGCGTACACAGCAGGAGCGGACACAGCGGGGGCGGACCGGGGGGGGGAGGACAGAGGGGGGCCGCATCCAATGGGGACGCACAGGTAAGCGAGAGGTGGCGAAGGGCAGCAGCAGGGGCACGATCCATGGCTGTTGGGGCGCAATCCGTGGCTGCTGCTGATGGGGGAAGAGGAGGGGGCAGAGGGGGAATGGGGAACGGAATGGCTGGTGGAGGGGGAGGAGGAAGGAGGGGAGAGGTTGCTGTAGGGAAAGGAGGGAGAGGAGGGAGAGGAGAGGGCGCGTTTGTGCTGAAGGGAAACATTTTGCCACAGCATGCAGCCAGCGTCACTCCTTCTGCTGCTGCTGCTGCTGCTGCTTCTGCAAGCTTTGAGCATGCAGCTGGTGCCAGCCCGGCCAGTGTTACCAGTGGTGCTGCTAGTGCTGCCAGTGGTGCTGTCAGTGGTGTTGGTCTTAGACCTAGTGCTGCTACATCTTCTGCTGCATCGTCTGCTGCCACTATCACTGCTGCCTCTGCACCATTCCCAGGGCCATACCATAGGCGGGCAGAATCGCACGGCGCCATACCGTTACAAAGCCACCGGTTACCAGCAGCAGCTAGGTCACAGGGAGCTATTCCCTTACAGCCCCCCCAGTCACCAACAGCTAGGTCACAGGGAGCAATACCGTTACAGAACCACCGGTTACCAGCAGCAGCTAGGTCCCAAGGGGCTATTCCGTTAGAAACCCCCCAGTCACCAACAGCTAGGTCACAGGGAGCAATACCGCTACAGAACCTGTGGTTACAGGCACCTAGGTCACAGAGGGCTATTCCCTTACAGCCCCTTCAGTCACCATCAGGTAGGTCACAGGGACAGAGCCACCGGTTACCAGCAACACGGTCACAGGGGGCTATAGCATTACAGATCCCCCAGTTACCAGCAGCTAGGTCCCAAGGGGCTATTCCGTTAGAACCCCTCCAGTCACCAGCAACTAGGTCGCAGGGAGCGATACCGTTACAGAACCACCGGTTACCAGGAGGTAGTTTCCAAGGGGCTATTCCGTTAGAAACCCCCCCGTCACCAGCAACTAGGTCACAGGGAGGCATACCGTTACAGAGGCCCCACTTCCCAGCAACTAGGTCACAGGGGGCTATTCCCTTACAACCCCCCCAGTCTCCATCAGGTAGGTCACAGGGGATCATCCCGTTGCATAGCTCCCAGTTACAAGCAGCTAGGTCACAGGGCGCTGTTCCGTTACAACCCCCCCAATCACCATCAGCTAGGTCACAGGGAGCGAGGCCGTTACAGAGCCCCCGGTTACCAGCGACGCGGTCAGATGGGGCCATACCGTTACAGAACGCGCAGTTACCAGCGACAGGAAGAGGGAGGGTAGCAGCAGCAGAACAAGGACGGGCTGTGGTGAAGGCAGCTTCAGAATGGCTGGAGCCCAGAGGGCGGCACTACCGAGCAGCTAGTGCTAGCTTTGACTCTGCTACCCCTACCACGACTGCTGCTTCTGGTCCTGCTGGGGCAGGTAGAAGGGTTGTGGTGAAGGCAGCTTCTGAGTGGTTGGAGCCCAGAGGGCGACATTACCGTGCAGCTAGTGCTGCCTTTGACACTGCCACCCCTGCCACCACCGCTGCTGCTGCTGATGGCTCTGCTGGTTTTGCTATTTCAAGTAGAACCAGTTCTGATGGCGCTGCTGCTGCTAATAGAAGCGGTGTTGCTGGTCCAAGTGCTGGCAGAGGGGCGGGGTGGGCACTGACGCGTTCCATGTCAGCTCGGGAAGGGCGAGCAGGGGAGGGACGAGAAGGGGAAGGCAGAGTAAGCGACCCACGGCCAGGCAGGGAAGATGAAGGCGAAGCAGGGCTTAACCCACTGTTAGCCCCCCCCGCGTCGACAGGGGGGAGGGGAAGAGCAGTTATGGTTAGTGGGAGAACGGCGAGCTCTCGCAAGCAGAGCCTGTCTATTGGGTGTGCCAGTGACCTCCTGCTGCACTCCTCGCCACATGCTCCTCGTTCCTCAAGCCTTGGACAAGATCACACCCCAGACCGTCACTTCCAGTACAATCACGTCCCAAACAGTCACCTCGTGTACAGTTCTCAACAGGCGCAACAGGCGTGTGGCCGGGGCAGCAGCCTGCTGCCTGTGAGTGAGACTGAGGTGGACGAGCTGAGCGCAGAGCCTTGCCAGAGATACGCAGGGAGCGGTGGGAGCGGCAGTGGAAGCAGCAGCTGTGGCGGTGGTAGTAGCAGCAACAGCAGCAGCAGCAATGGCACCGGCAGCAGTGGCACCGGCAGCAGTGGCACTGGCAGCAGTGACAGCAGCAGCAGCAGGGCATATTGGCAGCATGAACCCTTACCCTCCAGGAACCCTGCTAGGATGGCAAGGCACAGCGTGGACTGGGCTCATGACCACCACTTCCAGCATCAGCAGCAGCAGCAGCAGCAGCAGCAGCAGAGGAGGGGTGCAGGAGTGGAAGCGCGATCCGAAGGGCACAGACCGCCACCATCGCCAGGGTCAGCTGCTCGGCAGAAGGAGAGGGCGTTCCGACGTGCCAGCACTGATTTCAGTGACCGCACGGGCTTGGGCGGCTACCACACAGGCTTGGGCGGCAACTCGGGCTTGGAGGCAGCTGGACGGTCTTGTTACAGTAACCGCGGAGCTGTGACATCCTTGGGTGCACAGGAGAGTGCGGAGTTCAATGCACACGGCATTGCAGCATTTGATGCACAAGGGAGCGTTGCACCGGACTCACAGAGGGGGTTGGCATCACAAGTGGACGAGTCCATTCCATTGCCTGAAACCACTCTCCGGCAAAAAGAAAGGGTGTTTCGGCGAGCAAGCTCAGACTGGAGTGACCGTGGTTACTGGGAGTCTGGCAGGCAGTCACATCATGACAATCATGAGGGGTAATGTTGGTGTTAGCGATGGCAATAGCACTGCCTCTAGAAGCGTTAGTGGCATGGGTAGGTTATAGCTGAGAGCAGCAGAGGAGCAAGTAGCTACTTATCAGGAAACACGACCCAGAGATAAGAAGTCGCGACCCAGTTTAGAAGTGGCAATGGTTACTTTGCTGATAACCCAGTTAAAAGGTGGCAATTGTCACTAACCCCCATGAACAGAGAGGCAGTTTTGAATGAGGATGATGCATAGTGAGCAATGCAATATTTATGCCATGTCCATCCAAAAAGCTCGCTGCAAGTGTTTTCTGGCCCCCCTAGAGGTGCTGTGCTATTCTTGAAGATCACTGTAGTATACGGCTAATTTCTGTTTAAACTAATCGTGGTTGTAAGGAGGGAGCTTCCGCCTCACAATATCTGCCATCTGTCAACCTCTTTCACCAATCCCTACACACTTTCTCCACCGCGTCGCCACGTCACGTCCCGTGGACCACCATCAGCCGAACCGTCACATAGCCCCCTTGTTCACTGGACGACGATCATCACCTCGTCAGCCCCTCGAAAGCCGACATAGCCCAGCTCCTCGGTGAGCGGGAATTTGGGAAATCGGTGATTTCCATCCGTCCGTCTTCGATAATCTCGAGGTGGTGAGGTCAAATGACAGCCAGCCAGCCCAGCTGGGGGAGTAATCTCGAGGTGCCTTTTCCTAGAGGCACACATTTAGGCGGGCCGCCATCAGCGCAATGACGCTCGAGTTGCCACCAGCACGCAACGCAACACAACCTCCCTGACCAAGCCATCGCACATTGTACACATTTTATACGTGCGATGTAGTCCATTTCAGTACGGTTCGAAGCGTTGGGATGTGGTGCTTGGGGTCGCCCACGAGAGATGCAATCAAACGCCATGGCGTCTGACTGCTGACTGTCGTGTCGAGGATGGCGTCTGGTGGGAGCTGACGGCAGCCTCGAGACACGCCAGGTTGGCGTAGAGTCTCCGAATCTACTAAGCACCACTAGCGGTTTCAACGGTTTCATGTGTCGATGATTGATTAGCTCGAGTCGCAGTCAGTTCAGTCAGCCGTTGTGCTGCTGAGACCGCCAAACGAGCAGGATCAGTGAATCAAACGCTGAGTTGAATTGATGACATTACGATAAAGGTACTTCGTCTGAGTTGGCGAGTCCGACTTGCGCGTTACCCAAATTAGCTTTTCACTGTTGAATGATCTCACGTTGCCTAATAATACCCCTTCTGTTGAAGTACGAGAGGCAAAGGTAAACTAGATTCGTCACTTAGTCCTGCAATTTGATCGTTCCTGATACTTAATTTCTAGAAGCAGTAGCTTGGTATATAATTGGTTCCATTCGTCCAGCATCTCTTAGAACTGCTGCCGTCCCATCAACATGTCAGCAACATCTCTAGTCTCACGGCCTCAAACTGCTGGTTACACCAGCAAGCTATGTACCAGCACCGCTCGCAATGACCGCACACGTCTTTCAGTGAACCATGCTAGAGTCAAATTTCCTCGCCGGCGAGCGCTTCGAGGAGTCAATGTCCGCTGCGATGCCAACGAGAACACGAAGAATCATGGATCCGTATTAGTCGACGAAGAGTCGGCTTTAAAGGAGGAGCTCCGGAAAGCGACGCGGTTCGAGAAGCGATTAGAGGCTCAAGTTGGTGTCCCGCAAGAGCTGGAAATTTTCACGGGAGACGAGCTGCACTATGTAGAGACGTCCGATGGATGGCGACTCGCCCTCTGGCGTTACCTCCCATCTGAATCCGTGTGTATTTCTTCCGTTCCTGGTTTCCAGACCCTTCCGTTCCTCTCTTCTTTCTGCTTTATTTATGTACGAATGGCCGCTTCCGTCGCTTTGATGCCTCTCTTGCGTCAAGAAGGTCCGATTCACCGTGTGATGTTATTTTTTGTTGTTCTTGCTGGTGTTTGCGAATCAGGTTCCTCGGAAAGCTCATCCAGTCCTCCTCCTTTCCGGAATTGCCACCAATGCTCTCGGATACGATTTGTCACAAGAGGTAACTTCCCTTTCATTTTAGCCGTTGAGTAAGTGTCGTTTTTCCTCTGAGTCTTCTATGTTGCCTCTCTGATTTGAAGCCAGACTTTGTGTTGGGGATTCCAAAGAAGCCACCCGGGTTGACACGTCATCATCTGAACCCTGTTCTCCTGCAGGTGTCTCTGGCTCGACATCTGGCAGATCAAGGGTTCGATACCTGGGTGCTCGAGCTACGTGGAGCAGGCTTAAGCCAGTCTCCCTTCTCTATAGCAGGGGCGCAGGGTTTGTCATCTGCCAAGAGTTCTGCCATTGGTCCTATTGAAGGACCCCCTATTACATTCGTTAATGGTTCTGCAAATGGCACGATGAACGCTGCCATTGATACCGGAAACTCAGTTAATGGGTTTCCAGTTAACGGAGCTTCTACAAACGAGTACGCGAACGGATCTAGTCCGAGCGGCTCGGCTGTTAGTAGCAGCAGCAGAACAGATGGTACGACAAACGGCTCTGTGTTCACTCCGTTGTTTTCAAGTGATGACGAAGATTCAACAGCAGCTGCCACTGTAGCAACATCAACAGCAACAGCAACAGCAACAGCAACAGCAACAGCAACGCCAACACCAGCAGAAGTTCCAGAAAGGCCTACAGCGACAAGTTCGGATGCGTCAGAAGGTTCAGCGTTTCGAGCAGCTTATCCCGAACCATGCAGCAGCTGCGGAATTATTTCGACCAATTCACCCGTTCAGAACCAGCAATGGATCCGCAGGCACTCAGACCGAAGCTAAAATCCGCAGAGACTAGATTGAGAGAAGCTCTGGACCACACAAGCCTGCAGCAGCCTGTGGCGCTGCTTGACTTGCAGCACATACTCGTTCAGCTGCAGACCTGCAGTGACGTGGAGCTGACGTCATCTGGCGTGACACAGCTGAGGCGCGCCCTAGATTCCTTCTTCAGCGATGCTCAACAATCACCTGACGTTTCACCTGAGGCTTTTGCAGCAATGAAAGATCTGGCTGATCTGGTAGGCCCATTGAAATCCGACGCCACTCTTCCCACTGCCGCTGCCTCCTTCCTCCAGCAGACCACCCGGCTGCTGAGCAACAGCATCGCCTCTTCCAACCTCGAGAAACGGCTAGCTGAGCTTCAGAAACGGCTGGGGGAAATTGTCGAGTCTAGACAGGGTGTAGCGACGCCAGGAGTGGCTGAGCTGTACGAGCAGCTGATTGGTGTGATTCTGCAGACACAGGACGTGGCGAGCCTTGCCAAGGAGTATAACTGGGATTTTGACACGTATCTGTATGATGACCTGCCAGCTGCCATGCAGTATGTGCGGAAATGGTCCCGGCCGCATGATGGGAAGATCCTGGCCGTTGGTCATTCCATGGGAGGGATTCTGCTGTACTCGCGAATGGCTGCTCTCGGTAAGAATGTGCTCCATTAGCTGACGCTATTGTGCATTTATTTCTGTTGTATTTCCTGGTTTTGGATGTCTTTGTCCCTCACTCGATCTCCCGCTTTTTCTCTTGCTCTCGTTCTGTGCAGGTCCAGATGCGGGTCTGTTGGGGGTGGTGACGGTGGCATCGTCACTCGAATACTGGATGGCCAACTCCAGCTTGAAGCTGCTACGCCCACTCGTAAGTGCTTCTGCTTCAAAAGCATGTCCGTATTGAATGAAGATACATGTAATCATGCACACCACCACCCACACTAGTTCCATCACCAGTTGCATCATCCATTACACCACAAGTTACACCACCAGCTGTACCACCAGAGAACCCTGCTAACAGACCAGACCACCATCAACAGTGCTGGTGCAAGAAGGGCTGCCTGGCATGGCCACAGACCGCAAGGGAACCCTTTGTTTTAGAAAGTTGCTTTTCACAATCACACCTGTTCTTTCCCTCCTGAGGCGCCACAGAAACCCTCACCTGAAGCGCCTCAGAAGCCTTATTTCTGAGGCGCTCCAGAAGCCCTTATAGATCTCATTCTCGCAGCTCATTGCGCCTCTCCCGTTTCTCACCTTCCTCTCATAGTTCCAAAGCCGGCCATGCACGGGCCTTTGAATTCTTAGTTCTCCCCAGCCGTCACTCCCCTACTCCTTTCCCCATTCAGACCTGCCTTGCTTGAACCGTAAGACTTCGAGTATTTCCTGTTGCACAACTGATGCAATCAGCTCTCCCACTGATACCTCTAACGGCCCCTCACTCTTTCACCACTCCCCTGTTACCCCACTCCCTTTCCCAGTCTGGCCCTGCACGGGCCCTCAACTTCCCAGTCATCCCGGTGGCAGTGTTGGCGCGAGCAGCACTGCCCCTCATGACCACCGGAACCACGATAACCATGCTTCGCTCCCTTCCCCGCCTTCCCTCCCCGCCTTTCCTCTCTTCCTTTCCTCCCCATCCCAGTCTGGCCCTGCGCGGGCGCTCAACTTCCCAGTCATCCCGGTGGCAGTGCTGGCGCGAGCAGCGCTACCTCTCATGACCCAGCCGCCCTTCACACTGGCGTGGGTGGCGCACCAGGTGTCAGCCCGTGATGCCATGGACCCTCAGCTCTTTCAAAAGCTCATGCAGCACAACTTCTGTGAGTGGGGGGTGAGGAGCCACGGGATAGTATGGCGTAGAATGGGGTAGTATGGATTGGGGCAACACAGTGGGTAGTACACCAGGTCTCAGGCAGGGTTATCGTGGACTCAACGCTCTTTTACGAGCTCATTTACAACAGCTTCTGCTTTTGCAGCAGCTCAACTCACATTCTTCCAGTGTCTCTGTTCGCCCTCCCCTCCAGGCACCATCTTTGTGAAGCTCCTGCTGCAGATGTAGTCTATTTTCACACCGGGCAGGCTGCGGATGAGCAACAACTCAACTTCCCATTTCCCCATTCTTCTATGTGTCATTCCCCCAGGCACCATCCCCGTGAAGCTCCTGCTGCAAATGGAGTCCATCTTCACACCAGGCGGGCTGCGCAGTCGCAGCGGGTCAATCTCGTATCTCAAGGGGCTGAGGGACTGCTACACGCCCGTGCTCGCCCTTGCTGGCGACTCCGACGGTGTCTGCCCACCCCTCCTTGTTACGGGTCAGTCCGTGCAGCTCTGGTTGTCAGAGGTCAGTGTGCAACAAGTAAATGTTAGTCCATCTCGTACCTCAAGGGGCTCAGGGACTGCTACACGCCCGTGCTCGCCCTTGCTGGTGATGCTGACGGCGTCTGCCCGCCACTGCTTGTCACTGGTCAGTCACTGCAGCTCTGCTCGTCCGAGGTCAGTCACTGTAGTTCCCATGTTCCTACCACTTGGTCAGCCTGAAAGATCGTCACAGACGTGTTGTCAAAGTGAAAATTCTCGATATTTTCTCCTTTGGAGTCGCCTCAAATGTTGTCCATGTATGTCCTTTGTAAAGCTGATTCTCACTCTCCTCCACCTCCTCTCTGACCCGTTTCCGATGAACGTGGTGTGTGGCCTACAGAAACTCTGAAGGCCATCCCATCTTCCAACGTTGAGTACCGGTTGTTTGGAGGGTCGGACAACCGTCGCTACGGACACTACGACATGCTAGTGGGCAAACATGTGAGTACTCGTGCTATGTGAGTGGGTATGACACGTGAGTGTTCGTGCTATGTGAGTGGTTGTGACAGTTGAGCAATCGTGACATGTGAGGTGGTATGTCATGTGAGCAGGCATGCCATGTGACTAACATAGCATAGCATGGTATGAGCAGCATCTAAGCAAGATGACCAAACCCTGTGACTCTGTACTGAAGAGTTTCACCATTCACACTATTGACAATCACTGCTGTGCTGTGCCATATGTTTTTCCATATTCCAGGCACCAGAGGAAGTGTACCCAGTCATTACAGATTTTCTGTCGAAGACTGATGGTGCTTACGGGGAGCCAATCAGGGCTGAAGACGAGTTTCCTTCCACAATGTCTGCCATGTCAGTTCAACAAGATAATGGCAAGCATGCAATATAACCACTGTAAATAGATGGCCTAAAAATTTGCAGATTCCTAGTTCAAGTGTGTCTGAGCTTCGAAGGGCGGGTCAGGCATACAATAGTTCATTTGCCGTCATTGCTGTTCGGACAGGTGGATGGCGGTTCAGAGAGGCAGAGCAGGCAAACCGCTCTAGGATGTACACCATCTTTTTCCACAGCCTAAAGTGAACAAAGGTCTGAACCCCTAGCTTGACCCACACTCTAGTGATATGTCCAGAAATTGGAAAAAAATCACTGCTTCCGTGTTTTACTGAGCACATGCTACAAAAGGTAATGCGTCAATACATCTTCGGTCCCAAAATTGTATGATTCGCTTGGCTCGTCATTAAAAATACCTTACATCATCATTCATAAAACGAGGGTCTAGATTTGACAAGCCGGGGTTCAGAATTTTTTGTTTTGAACCAGGCTTGCCAGCGCGAAAGTGTTGGCTAACGAAAACCTGGATTTCGTGCGGACACTTTTCCTCCGCAGTAACAGTTCGCCAGGGTTTTGGGTTTCGGGTGGCAAATGTGCACCGTCGCTATAAGACACCCCCATCATGAATTCAGAAGGTTTTCCTTCGTTACAAAGCAATCCCATCATTTGCAGAGGCTATCCCTGAAATCCAGCATGGGCGTCCGCGATGACGACACGCAACTGCCACACCGCGCAACTGCAGTGAGACCTGCAGATACAAGAGCAAAACACAACAGCTGATAAACCACCGTCACGGGACCTATTGAAACGAACCGAATTATCCGTCAGTGATCATTCGACAGAATGTGGGGAGGGGGACAAAGGCACAACCACTTGATCAGCTGCGTGCCTGGGTATAGTTCCGCCCCGTTTGACCGTGCTCTAGGCGACCTTGAGCGCTGCATGTGCCACGGTAATCAGGCACACCAGTGACTCTAATTGAGTCGCCATGCAGAAACATTCAACTAAGTCCGATAGACCACGGCCCCTACTTCCAGCGAGTACTATAAATTGCGAAGCAAAAACTAAGGAGCGTGGGAGACGCGCGGTAACATACCTTAGCGCCTTATGTAAAGCCAGTCGTTCGAGAAGTGCATTCGGATCGGCCTGTTTAGCCGCATTTCACGCTTCACCATGATCCTTCAGCCGGAACCACGGAGCCAAGCCGGATCTGAAAGGGTGCGTCGGATAGTCGGAAATCGTATCAAGGGAATTAAACGAACAATAGTTATAAATGTCGTTAGTGCAATTAAACGAGCAGGACCAGAGCAGCAAGAGGAATGTAAGAAGCTGATTGTCGAGGGGTGACTAAGCCACCTCATGAAGAAAATACAGAGGTGGCATGAGATAGTGATGCCCTTTCGCCGACCCGGCCATTCTTTTAGGAGGCTTCGAGCGCTGAATGGGTCACGTTATGGACGCACCAGTGACTCTATAGAAGCCGCCAAGTTGCATGTTTAAATGGAAGCCATTGCAGTGAAGACCACTTAAGGCGCGATACAATGTGAACAACGAAACCCGTGCGAAGAGAATGGGCGTAGGGATCCTCGTACCCACCCTTAATGCGGTCGGACTTTCAACGCATTTGTAGCCGCGGGTCGAGCCTCTCGGGTCTCAGTTGGCGCTGTCACGATCTCAGATGAACTCGGCCATTCAGCCCCCAGGAGGTCGCCGACTCCGCATCAACCGCATTCGATGAGAAGCCTCAGCCCCCACTTTCACGGCTACGGCATAGTGCAAGCTTCGGCAAGCTTCCCAGCTCGTAGGAAGACACAGGCAAGGATGGTACAGCGCTTATCCGTTCCAGCACAGCAACGAGTAGACTCGTTTTCGGTACAAGCCTGACACATCCAACTCATGCAGACTTGTGGTGCATATTTACCTGCAAGCAAAAATGGCAGCAGCAACTGAAATGGGGCTTCTCACAAGGATAATTACAGAAATTTAACTGCCAAAAAAATGGTATATACAGCTTTACATGATATCGAGCCAGAATTCTTCATTATTAATATCGGCTCATCAACTCAACTTTGCGTCCACTGGAAAATATAGTCAATTGGGTTTCCGATTTTGGCCCACGCAAAAACATTTATCAAAGTTAAGTCCAGATAATTCACGGTTGTGTAGGGTTCCACCAACTCCATTGCCACATGTGTCAGCCACCCTCCACTACTTTCCAAAGCTCAAAATCCTTCCGTCAAGCCCGCTCCCGCTCCCATGTCCTTTTTTCAAGCCCGCTTCCGGTCCATCCTTCGCTCTGTAGCGCCTGCTCCATCACAAGAGGACCAGCGCTATCGTGCTTCTTAGGTTTTCGGGTTAGAAAGGTGAGGTGAGGCTAAGCTTCTGCATGTGGGTTTGCATCAACCAAAGCTGGCTATTTTGTATGAGGTAACCTGTCCAATCTAAGCTACCCATTACCTTTTCAGCTATGTTCTGTTATCAACGTTTCGAGCTCCAATCCGGCTGTTTTGTTTTTCGTCCGTTCCCTTCCGATTTTACTTGTTGCGGGACGTTTTTGCGGAAACAGTGTACATTAATGTTAATTTAGTACCGAAGAATCAGGTAGTGCTTCAACAACGTTACACAACATGCCTCAGAAAGTGCACTGCAGTCTATTTAGGGGGAAACGACAGGAGTGTCTGCAAGAGAAAATCGAGCACATCCAATCCTGATGCTCTCTGCTCCTGTCATCCTTATCTCCATCACCATTCGTCCTGAATTCTTGTTATCGCTTATCACGTCTTCCAATTCAGGCACTGTTGCAGCCGCCTTGTCCCTGCCGGAGTGACAAGCCTTCCCACTTGACCGTGTGCCAGTCCTTCACCGATTCAATCGGATTGCCGAATCCACTCCACAATATTCACTCTGAGTCTTTCCCATGGAGGGCGAAGGCAACGCCAGCTCTACAGGACCGGGGGCGATGCCGCCAAGGCCAGTAGACACAGCCTCTGCAGGTAACAGCCTCTGCAGGTAACAGCCTCTGGTAGTTTTTGCGGTGACCCAGAAATCACATCCGCAGGTAACAGCCGCTCTGTACACCGCGCGTTCGCTCTACATCATTCATCCACGCTGCTCAGCTCATTATGTCCTCCCCCCACCCAACCCAACCTCCTCCTCTTCATCCCCCCCCCCCCCCCCCCTTGCCCCCACTCACTCCCTTTCCCCCCGATGTTTTCTTTCCTCGCTCCAACCCAGCAGCTCCACCAGCACCGCCTGCCATGGCATCTCAAGCCCCAGCAGCACCAACAGCCACAGCTGCTGCTCCCACCGCGCCAGACAGCATCCCCAGGCCTCCTCCAAAGCCGTATGAGTCTGCTGCCGCACCAGGAAGCAGCCCTGCCAGCTTTTCCGAGCCTTTCGTCCCGAAGCAGCCGGTTCGGGAGGACATGGTTCGGCAGGCCGTGAGCTTCCTCTCCAACCCTAAGGTCCGGAGCTCCCCGGTTCGGTTCCGCCGAGCCTTTCTGGAGCGCAAGGGCATGTCAGCTGAGGAGATTGATGAAGCCTTTAGACACTGCCCTGTGAGTTACTTTGCTTAGTTCTTCTTGGGTGGGAGAGGGGGGAGAAGGGTGGGTGGACGTAGATGAAAGGTGGTAGGTGGAGGAGGGCGATGGTGGGGTGGGGAGAACGGCAGTGGGTGGGTGGGAATAAGTTTTTCCTGGAAGTTTCGCCATTTGGAACATGTGCACGAGTGAGGGCTTTTCTGGTTCCACTTCATTGCCAATGCGTCGTGCCCACTGCCCCCCTCGGTGCTCCTGCTGCCCCCTCACCAGTATCCCTCAACAGAATCAAAGGACGTGGAGGTTAGGTTATGAGGCGCCTCAACCCCCCCCTCCTCCTCTTCCCCCCTTGCACCCCTTCCACCCCGTCTTTTATTCCCCCTTGTCCCCACCACACCAGGACCCCTCAACAGGGTCAGAGGACGTGGAGGTGGGCTCGTCTTCCCAGCCCCTGCCTGCTGCTCGCAAGACCCCTGCTGCCACCACCGCTGCTGCTGCAGAGCCACCTGCCGCTGCCGCTCCCCCTCCTCCTGCTGCTGCTGTTGCTCCTGGTCCGCAGCAGCAGGCACAGGCGCAGCAGGCGTTTTCATGGTCCAAGCTGGCAGTGGCTCTGGCTGTTGTGGGGGCGGGCACTGCCGGAACAGCTGCCGTTGCAAAGGTGAATAGTCTGAACATTTTCATTCCCTATCCGAGTTCTCACGTGCTCTCGTTTCCGTCCATTGTGTTGGACCCCCCTCTCCTTCCCCCCTCCCCCCCCCCCCCTGCTCCCTCTCTTTCTCTTCGCATTCCCTTGTGTTATGTTCTCCACAACTCCCTCTCTCGTTCCAAATTTCCCCTTTTCTCTCGTCCCCATCGTCTTCGTCCCGAACCTCACCTCACCCGCCCTGTGTGTGTCTCATCATGCATCTGTCTCCGGTGCCACCGCCATCATCATCATCATCATCATCATCATCATCATCATCATCATCATCATCATCATCATTGCTATCTCTCTGCCCCCCTGCCTTCCATGCAGCGTCTCCTCCTCCAGGCCTGTTTTGAGTTGAGACTTCTGAACTGAATTTCTGTTTTTTTTTTTTTTTATCCATTCCATTGGTATCTCCCTCTTGGTTTTTTGAGTCGACTAAAAAAACGAGTCTTTGGTGTCTCCCTCTTTGTGTGCTGAGCAGCGACTCGTGCTCCCGCGCCTCAAGACCTGGCTTCAGGAAACTGCAGCACAGGAGTCGTCCAAGAAAGGTACACTTGCCACACTTCGCGTTGCACCAGCCAGCACGTGGCAGGCAGGCAGGGCTTCACATGGCTGCTTCTTGCCACGCTTTGCTCTGTTGTTTTCGTGGGTTCTGCTTCTGACGCGCCTCAACACGCTTGCTACACGTTGCTCTGTCTGTGTGTAGTGAGTCGACTCAAAAATCGGCTCACTACACGCTTGCTACATGTTGCTCTGTCTGTTGTTGCTGTGTTGTGTGTGCTTGTTGTAGCCACCGCCTCTCGCTTCACTCTTTTTTCTCACCCTTTCGTTTCTCCGGGCACACTTGATAATCCAATTCCACGCTTCCATGTGTGTGTGTGTGTGTGTGTGGGTGTTGCTGTGCGTGGCCTGTCTGCATGTGTGTTCGTCTTTCTATGTGCAAGTAGGCAAGCGCCGAGACAAGCAGGCAGCGAAAAAGATCAGCAAGGGGAAGAAGGCGAGCAGGCGACGAGGGCAGGGTACAGACCCAGACAAGCCGGAGGAAGAACAGGAGGATGGGAAGGAGGAGGTAGAGGCAGAGGAGGAGAGGAGCAGTGACAGCAGCAGCAGCTCTAGCAGCAGCAGTGAGTCAGAGACAGGGGATTCAGAGAGTGAGGAGGAGAGGGGGAAGGGTAGGAGGGGGAAAGGAAGGCGCAGTGGAGGGAGGAAAGGGAGGAGGGGAAGCAGGAGGGAGCGAGGCAGCAAGGATGAGTCACAGGCAGCACTGTTACGGGCATTAGAAGCCATGACTGCAGAGGTGCAGCAGCTCAAGGCCGCCAACGCTGCTGGCTCTGCTGGTGCTCCTGGTGCCGGTGTTGTGGGAGCAGCAGCGGCTGGCATTGCTGCTGCGGGCTCAGACATGCGCTCTGGTGAGTCCATCTGGCTGGCTACTTTTGAGACGTCTCAAAAGTCGTTCTGCTGGTGCTGATGGTGCTCCTGGTGCCGGTGTTGTGGGAGCAGCAGCGGCTGGCATCGCTGCTGCGGGATCGGACATGCGCTCTGGTGAGTTAAGTCCATCTGGCTGCCATCCGTCCACGCATGTGTACTTGGTGCTTTTTCTGATTCCCACCGCCTCGCACCCCTTCCTCATCTTCCCCCCTCTCCCCTGCTCTCCCGCTGGGCCTCCTCTGCCTGTTTCACTTCCATTTCGCCTCCCCTTCCACACACAGGCTCCTGCCCTCATCCTTGTTTCCTCTCCCCTACGTGTATTCTTTCTCTTGACTAGGTTCCTTTCAGCTAAATCCGTCTCTCCATCTCCCCATACCCACCCGCTTTCCTACCCCCTTTCAGCCGTGGCATCTCGCCAGCCCACCCAGCAGCACAGCAGCGACGCCCCATACACCCAGTCCTATTTGGCTCAGTCCTACTCCCCCCAGCCCTACTCTGCCCAGCCGTGGCGGCCGTCGAGTGCCCCCTCGCCCTCTTCAGCCTCTTCTGCTCTGGGCGTCGGCAGTAGCACTGCCCCTCCTGGTGCGCCTGGTGCGCCAGGTGTAGGTTCATCTGGTGCAGGGGCATCTAACGGCCCTCTCCATCCCAAGTCATTTTATGAGGTAAAGACTGCTTCTCTTCAGACCAAGGACTTATCATAATGCGCAATGACCACTTCCTTGTTCACCCTTACATGTGTTCTCTTCCCCTATATCTGCTGATACTGATGCCCTGCTCTGTGTGATGGTTCCTTGATACGGGCTGGGTGTCTAATGCGCAGGTGATGGAAATGGTGAAGCGGGGAGAAAGTTTTTGAGTCCGTCTTTAGAAATATACTTCGACCCATTCGTCTGATGTCTAATGCGCAGGTGATGGAAATGGTGAAGCGGGGAGAAACGCCACCAGGAATCAAGGTGCCTTCTCGCCTCAACTCTTAGCCAGACATTTTGCACGACGCGTTGCCTCTCAAACCATTTCGATTCAGGCTTGTTCTAATACCATTCTAGATTTGGGCAATGGGCATGACTAGAATCATAGTTCTGTTCATTTCTCCTATTGATTCATTTATCAGCACATAATTTAGCATGTCCACACTCACGTGTTCGCCTTATCCCCCCATACAATCCGCCTGTGCCCCGTAGTGCCGTAATGCCTCAGCTGCACTTCACTCAACCACGTCGAGCCAATGCCATGCATTCACCCAACCACTCCACCCTTCCACACATTTCTAAAATCCCTCACATTCCTGCACCCGTTTCCTCCCTTTCCTTGAACCCTGCTACACTGTAACCCGTCCACACCCCCCCCACCATGTGTGTACCGACCCCCCATCCCCATCCCTTCCTTATTTCCATCCCTCAGGACATCAATGGCAAGCCCCCCGTACAAACCGCGTAAGATGAGACGATTTTTTAGTCGACTGAAAAATCACCCCCATCCTTATTCCCATCCCGCAGGACATCAACGACAAGCCCCCCAATCCTGACCATCGATGTGTATCTTGCGGCGCCTCAGAATACTCCTTAGCAACTGCCTGCCATTGTGCCCCTTGCCCCGCCCCACCCGACCACCCATCCCCATCCCCAATCTTATTCCCATCCCCTAGGACATCAACGACAAGCCCTCCAATCCCGAGCAGCCCCCGTCTGACTCCCGCCTGACTCGCCCTCTCAAGGTATGTCGGCGTGCCAACTCGTAGAGGGCTTTTGATTCGACTTTCAGGCCAATCCCGAGCGGCCCCCGTCCGTCGGACTCCCGCCTGACGCGCCCTCTCAAGGTATGCTGCCTTGCTGCCTGCCTGGCCGGAGAAGCCACCTAACCTTCTCCTTATTCGCTCATGCCTCTCGGGAATGCCTCCCCTTGCCCTCTCTCAGGCCCTTTCCTCTTTTGCGTGTCATGCCACTTCTCCTCTTGCCCTGTCACACCCTCTCCCCGTGCCTTACCCTTGTTGACGCTGCTCAACGAAGGCCACTCTGACCTTCCCGTGTTTCCCATTCTTTTTTCCCATCCGGCCCCCCTTCTCCCCCTGTTTTCCCTTATTCCCCCCGGTCTCCCTGTGCCTTACCCTTGTTGATGCTACTCAACGAAGGCCACTCTGACCTTCTCGTTTCCCATTCCTTTCTCCCATCCGGTTCCCCTTCTCCCCGTGTTTCCCTTGGTCTTCCGGTCTCCTCCGCCTTTCATCCCGTGAAGTAGCCTTGGGAGTCTGGAGCAGCACAGCAGGGACCCGGCACCACCTCACCAGCAGCAGCAGTGCCAGCAAGAGGAGCAGCAGGAGCAGCAGCAGGAGTAGGAACACGAGCAGCAGGAGGAGGGTTCCCAGCGGGGGGTCAAGCAAGCAGGCCACAGTCTGCTGGCATGAGCTCTGCTAACCCGGCCTACCCACCCAACCAGCCATACCCTTACGGACCTAGTCAGCCTTACACAGCCAGCCAGCCGTACCAAACCAGTGCCCCATACACGAGCAACCAGTCGTACCAAGCCAAGCAGCCTTACCAAACCAACCAGCCATACCAGCAGCAGCAGCAGCAGCAGCAGCAGCAGCAGTTTGGGCACCCGTCTGCTTACAACCAGGGTGCCATGGGTTCAGCTTATGGGGCTACTAACGGGGGTGACTATAACGGAGGGATGGGCTATGCTGGTGTGAGTGGTGGTGCTGGTAACGGCTCTGTGGATGAGGCTCCCTGGTCCCGCCGCCCGCCTGCCACGTCATCATCAGCTGCTGCTGCTGACTCAGCAGCCGCAGCCGCTGCCTCTGGAATGTTCTCCAATTCTCCCAGTGGAGAAGCATCAGGGGGTGCAGCCGTGGAGACAGAAGTGGGAGCAACAGTGGGTATCTCAGGTGGCTCATCAGGTGTCCCATCAGGTGTCCCATCAGGTGTCCCATCAGGTGGACCATCAGGGGGCGCATCAGGTGGAGGGGGGTGGAGGCCACCAGCACTTCTGAAGCCGGTGCTGCCAGAAGCAGCCACAGCCATCCGCCAGTGGCCTGCTGCTAGAGCACCCAACTACTGGGGCGGCGCTTCCGCCTCCTCCCCTGCTGACGCCCCCGCTGCTGATTCCCTTGCTGCTGATGGTACCACTGGTGCGGCAGATGCTGCTGCCGCTGCCGCTGCGGCTGGTCTTGCAGGGTTTGGTGCATCTGTATTACCAACATCTTCTGCTGCTGATGTTGCTCCTGCTGCTGCTGCTCCCACGTCTGCTCCTGTTCCTCTCCCTCTGCCGCCTGCTCTCGGTGTGCCTTCGGCTGCCCAAGCAGCATGTGCTGCAGTAGAGGCTGCTGCACCGTCTGTAATGGCTCCTCCTGCGGCTACAGCATCAGTGATTGATGTTCCCCCTGGGCCTGCTTTGGTGCTGGGAGGGATGCAATCCAGCAATGGCATTGGTGAGGTGGAGGTGGGTGGGAGTGCAGCAGCAGCATCCGACGGAGTGAATGCAGCGCCAGAGGTGTAGCACCGGCTGTAGCCGCAGTGTCTGTAGCAGCTACACCGGCCATAGCAGCACCAAATGTAGCAGCACCGGCCGTAGCAGCAGCACTGTCTGTACTAGTCCCTGCAGCCCAGCAACAGCCAACGGCAGTGGTGAGACAGCAGAGGGTGGGAGTGCAGCCGCAGCATCAAAGGGAGTGAGTGCAGTGCCAGAGGTGTAGCATCGGCTGTAGCAGCACCGGCGCATCGGATGTTGTAGCATGTAGCAGGGATGCAGGATATGAGTCAACAACTGGGTGGGTGGGTGGAGCAGTGTTGTTGCCCAGAACAAAATTACTGTCAAGTTGGTGTGTTCTCCTTGCTTTTTTTTCTTGATACACAATCTGTTGTAAATAGAATTGTGCTAGCGGTTCCGTCAGGGCCTCAGATTCGTTTGGGGGTACACTGAGGCCTCAGGGCAGTTTTTAGGAAATCAGAATTTGCCCTGAATTGTCAGGGCTGCACAGGGTGAGGTATGCTGAAATGACAGTGCTACATTTGGCCATATATTGTAATCTTAGTGCTTCACTTCGTGATAGGTGAAGTGTGGTAGCGGGTAAAGCGGCAATGCGTGATGCAAGGTCTTGTGCTCGATTCACGCTGGCTCCTATGTTCGAGTTCCTCGCACATAGATATTTTAGGCCCGAAACCCAGGAGATTTTACCTACAGTACATCTCGCTTCAGAGCGAGACTCGACACTATCCTGACTCATCAGGGCTGAACCTACAGCCTTATCCTGAGTTTCCAGTACGCAGAATAATGTTATACTGAAATTACAGGACAATTATTCCTGTTATGCTGTTTTTCCAGGACTAGCACACGACACCTATCCTGAATTCAGGAGAATCAGGATAAATTATCCTGATAACTGAGGCCCTGGGTTCCGTGTATACCAGTTGTGGTTCAATGTTCGGGAGGAAGGCGTTGGTTGGCTGTATGACATTAGGGGCTGGTTGTAAGTCAGAGACGTGTGGGTGGAGAGGGCAGTGGTGTTAAAACCAGGGTACACATTCAACGCGACTCCAGGCTAAATTTTGGGCGGCATGTTTGCGGGAACTGCTGATTGGTTGACGAGTAGCGAATAAATAGTTGAGAATGGGCGAGCATGGGGCTTTTCGTCCGTGAGAGATGAGGCTTGGCAGGGGAGAAATTGATAACACTAGGATCTAGAAATTGGGGATCAAGGGGAGGGCAACTGGGTTGGCGGAAAGGGGAAAGGGGGTGAGACGATATTGTGGGGGAAGGGGAAACAATTTCGGTGGGAGCGGAATAGGTATGGGGAGGGGGGAAACGAATTGGCGGAAGCACATTCGATGACTTCGGTTTACATTTGCCAAATCTCGAGGGTTCAAATGTTCACCTGCTGAAGCGAACACTCCCCCCAGATATTCCTAAATCACTGAGTAACCCCGAGGTCAAAGGTTAACCTTTGACAGAAATCCAATTGAATGTGCACCCTGGTTTTAAGGGGTAGAGGAGAGGACCGGTAGGAAATCGAGTTGGCTAGAATTTATGTCCTGAAGTGCTCTTTTACCTTGAAACAGCTCTTTTCCTTGGAGCATTGCTTCTGCTGCTTTTGTAGTAGTATACACATAATCTGTAGGCAACTCTCTGTAACAAATTACCGCTCGAGCGAAATCTGTGTTCGGGTTATCTCCACTTTTGCGAGCAGAACACCGTCATCCTAAACGCAACACAATGGCTCGCAACTCCTAGGCGTCGCAGGGCCGTCGCATGCGACGCATTCAGTCGCACAGGTCAGTCGCCTCGCACGCGCGACTCGCCTGAATTTCAGCAGCATGTCGCCCACTATGTCATGCGCTCGCGCGTTTCCCCGTTATTGCCTCACAAAACTTCTCCGCGCGCACATTAGCCCTTGCGCGAGTCACCCGCACGCGCAACACGCGCCGCTACCCTTGCCCTTCCACGCAGCATGCCGCGCGCTTTACAGTTCTCCGCGCGCAGCAGCCGCGGGGGATGCGGGTGACGCCCCGAGGGAGCAGGCGGAGTGTGTGTTGGTGGGCGCGGGCGTGGTGCAGCGGGAAAAGGAAAGGGGCGGGGGAGCGGAGACTGGCAGTTACATGCCATTGCCGGGTGTGGTGGCGGATTTTGAGGCGCAGGCGAGGGAGCAGGCGGAGTGTGTGGTGGTGGGCGGGGGGATGGTGGGGCTTGGAGGGGAGAGAAGCGGGGGAACAGCCCCTGGCGAGGCCGTTGCAGGGCTGGCTATGTCGCCACCCGTGGATTTCGAAGCGCGGGAGAGGGAGCAGGCGGAGTGTGTGGTGGTGGGCGCGGGCGTGGTGGGGCTGGCGGTGGCGCGCGCGCTGGCAGTGGCGGGGCGGGAGGTGGTGGTGGTGGAGGCGGGGAGCGGAGTGGGGGGCGGTATCAGCTCGCGCAACAGCGAAGTGATTCATGCGGGGCTATATTACCCACATGGGTCGCTCAAGGTATGCCTCTCTTAGGTTGATGATGGGGTGACGAGATGATACTCTCTCGCTTAAGGTAAAGGCTCATACTCCACACACATAGACGGGGGAACGAGCGGCGGCATCAGCTCACGCAACAGCCGAGTGGTTCACACGGGGCTGTACTACCCTCACGGGCCGCTCAAGGTACGCCTCTCTTAGGATGATACTTGCTCGGTCAGGAGGAATGAGAAGCCCACAAGACTCATGTGTCTCGCTTGTCTCGCTTAACGTGGATGATACTTACTCGTGTCTCGCTTGTCTCGCTTAACGTGGATGATACTTACTCGTGTCTCGCTTGTCTCGCTTAACGTGGATGATACGTACTCGTGTCTCGCTTGTCTCGCTTAACGTGGATGATACTTACTCGTGTCTCGCTTGTCTCGCTTAACGTGGATGATACTTACTCGTGTCTCGCTTGTCTCGCTTAACGTGGATGATACTTACTCGTGTCTCGCTTAACGTGGATGATACTTACTCGTGTCTCGCTTAACGTGGATGATACTTACTCGTGTCTCGCTTAACGTGGATGATACTTACTCGTGTCTCGCTTAACGTGGATGATACTTACTCGTGTCTCGCTTAACGTGGATGATACTTACTCGTGTCTCGCTTAACGTGGATCATGCTCCTACCTCTGCTTCCATCCTCTGCTGACGTGGCAGGCACGGCTGTGTGTGGAGGGGCGGCGGCAGCTGTATGCTTTCTGTGAGGACAGGGGGGTGCCACACCGCAGGGTCGGCAAGCTGGTGGTTGCCACGTCAGCAGACCAAGTGCGGCAACTGGAGAAGCTTAAGGCGAGTTCAACTGCTCTGCCGTGCCCCCATGCCCCCATGCCCCCACCCCCATGCTGTATGCCCCCATGCCCCCATGCTGTATGCCACCATGCTGTATGCCCCCATGCTGTATGCCCCCATGCTGTATGCCCCCATGCTCATCCCTTCATGCTGCAACCTTCACCCTCTCCTCCCTGTTCTCTAACCCCCAATGCCCGTTTTTCGGACTCACCGTTTCCTCTTCTCCTTAAGCTCTCCCACCTCTCACCTTCATCTCGCCGTCCCGCCAGACCCGCGCGTGGAGGGAAACGGGGTGGAGGGGCTTCGGATGGTGGGCGGGGAGGAGGCTTGTTAATCTCAACTCAGGACTCTCTGAAAGGTCCCATTGCATACCATTGCCTACCATTGCCTCCCATTGCTTGCCTCTCTATCGCCGTCCCGCCAGACTCACGCGGAGGGCAACGGGGTGGAGGGGCTTCAAATGGTGGGCAGGGAGGAGGCAAGCCGGGTGGAGCCACGAGTGGAGTGCCAGGCTGCGCTGCTGTCGCCGCACACTGGCATCGTGAACTCACACGCACTGATGCTCGCCCTTCAGGTGATGAGACGACTCTGCAGGCACGTTCAGTAGTGATGAGATGACTCTAGGGACACCTGAAACAGTGTTCAGCTGGGGTGAGGGAATGGAGCCTCGAGTGAAGTGCCATGCTGCGCTGCTCTCATCCCACACAGGCATCATGGACTCACATGCTCTCATGCTCGCTCTCCGGGTGATGGGACGACTTGTGACGCGCAACCGACTCTTCTCATAAGAATATGATAAGAGCGAGCATTCTCTTCTCTTATCGTCCCGTGTTTGAAGAAGTGTTTTGAGACGTCTCAAAACACTTCTCATAAGGGTATGATAAGAGCGAGCATTCTCTTCTCTTATTGCCCCCACCTGTCGTGCATTCTCACTTCCAACGTCCCTCCCTCACACTTATTCCCCTCCCTCCCCCCTTTTTCTCTCCGCCTCTCCATGTGTTTCTTTCTCTGCGGCACCAACAGCGCAGGCAGAGGCAGAAGCAGCAGGTGCTGTATTCGCTTTCAACTCAGCCGCAGTGGGCATTCAGGCCAACCCAGCCGACCGCTTCCCACTCCTCACCACCATCCGAACATCCTCGCCTACCAGCAGCAGCAGCACTGCCACTACTACCACCATCACCAGCAGCAGCAGCACCACCACCACCATCACCACAACCACGTTGCTGTGCTCGCGCTATTTAGTGAACGCAGCTGGGCTCGAGGCTGTTCCTCTCGCTCACCGCACCCACCTCACAGAGGCTCCCATCAAACCGCAACTGCCACCCCTCCGCCTCCCTCCTCTCTACCTCGCCCGAGGGCATTACTTCGCCCATTCTGGCCCACCACCCTTCTCCCGCCTCGTGTACCCGCTGCCGGAGCCGGGGGGCCTGGGCGTGCATGCCACCGTGGACCTCGCCGGTCGAGTGCGGTTCGGCCCCGACGTGCAGTGGTTGCACGCGGTGCCACTCTCTGCTGCCCATGGCATGCCCATCAGGTGTGCTTCTAGTTCAAGACACTCATTATCTGAGTCGGCTTATTATTATTAACCGGTATTATCGGGCCGGTCTTTAGCGGACTCAAGAGCCAAGGGGCCTGCTTGGGCGTGCATGCCATGGTGGGCCTGGCCGGTGGGTGCGGTTCGGCCCCGACGTGCAGTGGTTGCACTCGGTGCCGTTCTCTGCCCCTCACGCCACGGCCTTTTACTTGGTGATTTGCGAGTACTGACCTTCACTGGAAGGGGGATGTCTGCACACTGTCTGCACACTCACTAGGCTCGCATCTGCCCCAAACTCTCCACCCCTCACCCAAACTCGCACGCCAGCTACGACTACTCATTGGACCTGAAAGGGATGAATCAGTCTACTCCGCGTGTGATGAGTCAATTTTTGAGTCGACTCAGCACACGCTGAAAGGGATGAATCATTCTACTCCGCGTGTGCTGAGTCGATTTTTGAGTCGACTCAGCACACGCTGAAAGGGATGAATCATTCTACTCCGCGATCCGCAAATACTTCCCTTCACTGGAGGCTTCCTCTCTGCATTCCTCTTCACCCCTCACCACTCCCCCCAACCGCCCTCATCTCCTCCCCACGCCAGCTACGACTACTCAGTGGACCCCCAAAGGGCCGAATCATTCTACACGGCGATCCGCAGGTACTTCCCGACACTGCAATATAACACTCTGCATGCCTCCTCACCCCTCACCACTCCCCCCAACCCCCCTCAACTTCTCCCCACTCCTCCCCACGCCAGCTACGACTACTCAGTGGACCCTGCAAGGGCCGAGTCGTTCTACTCGGCGATCTGCAAGTACTTCCCGACACTGCAGCCCGGCTCTCTGCATGCGGACTATGCGGGCATTCGACCCAAACTCACCGGCCCGGGGGAACCCGCTGCTGACTTCTTGATTCAGGTGAGATCGGGTGGAGAGATGATGGTCGACTCTAGAGGCACTGCAGCCCGGCTCTCTACATGCCGACTATGCGGGCATTCGACCCAAAATCACTGGCCCAGGGGACCCTGCTGCTGACTCCTAGATTCAGGTGTGACTGGGCGGTGAGATGGGCAGTTGTGTGCCCTGTGCCTTGTGTGACTAAGGAAGACCTCTGAGCTGACTCAAGGTCTAGAGGCACTGCAGGGCGGCTCTCTACATGCGGACTATGCGGGCATTCGACCCAAACTCACTGCTTCTGGGGAACCTGCTGCTGACTTCTTCATTCAGGTGAGACTGGGTGGTGAGATGTGTGGTGGAATGGGCGATGCGTCAACGTTTTTCTCACTTATCTTGTCATTCATTCTAGATTCGACTACTAACTACTCGGAATGTGCTACCACCCGTGATGTGTCAGCCTGTACCCTCCTATTGCGAGTGTGCCGCCTAGAGTAACAGATCAGGCCCATGCCAGGCCTTATCCTCCTTCTCGCTTGTTATTTCCCAATGCCGTCAAGATTCTGCCTCTCCTTATCCATGTCATTCGCCTTGTACCCTTGTCAATCATGCCCAGCAGACTCACGCTACACATGGCATGCCAGGCCTCATCCACCTTCTCGGCATAGAGTCTCCCGGACTCACCTCGTGTCTTGCCATTGCCAAATATGTGAAGAGCCTGCTGTAGGGTGTGCGTGCCCGTCGTATGTTAGATGCTGCTATACAGTCCCCCGGACCGGACTCGCTTCGCGTCTTGCCATTGCTGTACCGTATGTAAGACCATCCTGTTGTAGCCTGGTGCCACTTCCATATTTCCTGCACTTGACCTATCTGACTCTGTCATGATAACATGCTTTTGAGCACACATGAGCAGCACAGCATGCCATGTCATGCCGGGCCTCATCCACCTTCTTGGCATGGAGTCTCTAGGGCTCGCTTCGTGTATTGTTATTGCCAAGCATGTGAAGAGCTTACCGGTACTTTGACATTCCCGCCACATGCCACTGTGAATTCTAGTTCATCAATGCGCTACTTGCCGGTTGTGATGTGAGCCACTGTCGTTTTGTCATTCGGTTGATTCCCACGAGCCATTGGATCAGGACGTTGTCAAACCATATATGTGCTAGTTGTGTATAGGCTATAGTGGTGTCAAATGTTGTAGCATGTAGTGAGGTTTGTCTTAGGGGGTACAGATGTTAGGGTTAGTTATATGTACCCCAACCCACATCAATGAACCAACACTTTCATTCTTGACATGGTATCACCTAGGTTAGGATCCTGTGGGATCTCGTTCCTCTCGTTCACGTCCGTAGCGCCCGAGCCTGTCCCGTACCCTAGTGTCCGTTACGCTCGTACTGTCCCCTAGCGCCTATCGCGACTGCCGTTACGTCGCTCTCGTGCCCTAGCGCCTGCTGCGCCTGCCGTTACGTCGCTCTCGTGCCCCAGCGCCCGCTGCGCCTGCCGTTACGTCGCTCTCGTGCCCTAGCGCCCGCTGCGCCTGCCGTTACGTCGCTCCAACTGTCCCGCCGCGTCGCGCTGTCCGTCCGCGTCGCGCCGTCCGTCCCGTCCCGTCCGTCCGCGTCACACTGCCCGTCCGCGTCGCGCCTTCAGTCCCGTCCCGTCCGTCCGCGTCGCGCTGCCTGTCCGCGTCGCGCCGTCCGTCCCGTCCCGTCCGTCCGCGTCGCGCTGCCCGTCCGTCCCGTCCCGTTCGTCCGCGTCGCGCTGCCCGTCCGCGTCGCGCAGTCTGTCCCGTCCCTTCGCGTCGCGTCGCGCTGCCCGTCCGCGTCGCGCAGTCCGTTCCGTCCCGTCGCGTCGCGTCGCGCTACCCGTCCTGTCCCGCTGCGTCGTGTCGCGCTAACCCTGCCCGTAGCGCTGCGCCCTCCTAGTCCAGCAGTGTTGCGCCCTACTCTGTGTCCCGTAGCACCCTACCCTATGTCCCGTAGCGCCCTACTGAGTCGCTCTCAGTGATTAGGGTTTCAGCAGCAGCACTTCCCACCACTTTGCTTTTGCTATGGCGACCCCTAGGGTTCTTCGTTTTGACGCTGACGGTTGACCGCTCGAGTTTCCGGTCTGACTCCTACGCGCGCGTCGCCTTTTAGAGAGTCAGGTCCAGGCGGACGAGTCTCTCTAGGCGCACGCTACTGGTGACCTTCCTGCGCCCGACGACCCTATGCCTTTAGGCCCTGCCCCTGACGACGCCGCCAGAGACCGCTTTACCCGCCAGCGTGCTGACCTGATGGCGTGGAAGCCGTGTGACGCTGCGGCCCGCATCGCTCTTAGCAGCCTCCTCCCTGAGTCCGAGGAGGCCCACTTCACTCAGGTTCGCACTGCTAGTGAGTTCCTGACTGCGATCAAGGCCCGCTACGCTACTCCCACCACTGTCTCTCTTGGCCACCTCTTCCTACCGTTCTTGTTCCCTGACCTCGCCTCGTTTGAGCGCTCTGCTGACTTGATTGCTCACCTCCGCTCACTCGGTTCTAGCTACCGCGCTGCTTGCACTGACGCACAGCTTGCACTGCTTCCCCCTCCCATGGCGATTACTATCTACTTCATTGCCACTAGCCTCCCTGACCGCCTTGCCTCGGTTCGTGACACGCTTCTTCTGAAGCACCCTAGTGAGCTCACTATCGAGGTCCTTGAGTCTACGCTCAAGGACGTCAAGAGCAACCTCCGCTCAGTAGCCTCCGCCTCTGGTGATGTGCCCCCTCCACCGTTTCACGGGTGCACTGTCCCTCAGCTGCCCACTTTTACTGCCTCGCTAGCCACTGCCACTACTGACGTGACCGCAGCTGCTGTTACGACAACGTCGCGGTCGCGAGGTAGGGGTGGCAGGAGGGGCGGTCAGGGTGCAGGCGGCGGCGGCGGTGGCGGCGTTGGCGGCGGAGATGGTGGGGGTGGCGTGCCGACCGGTGGCGGCGGGAGCACAGGGCCTGGAGAGGCGTCTCGTGCAGCGGCCAGTGACTCCCCTACTGCAGCTAGTGGAGGCGACACCCGGACTCGTCAGCCTCCTCCTGGTCTGCCGGCCGCGGTGGGTGGAGCAGCGGCGTGGTACCTGGCCCAGCGGTAGCAGCAGGTGCAGCAGCATCAGCCCCTCCCCTTGCAGCAGCCCCCGCAGCAGCAGCGGCAGCAGCAGGTTTCGGGGCCGGGACAGCGTCAGCCCCAGCGAGGTGTTGTTCACCCTTTGTGCACCTATCAGGTTCTGACAGGTGCTCGCCGAGGCCAGCCTTGTGGCCGCACCCACCCTCCTGGTCAGTGCTTTGCTCAGCTCACTGACACGGTTCGCTTGGCCTTTGGCGTTGGCGGCCCTGCCCCTGACTGGTTTCCTCTTGTTCAGACGTACGGCTCCGCTCTTTGGAGCATGTCTGCTTCTCAGTTGCTTGATCTCTTAGGAAATCCTCATGCTATGTATGCTATTGTTGACTCTACTGCTTCTGACTCTGTTTACTCGAGTGTTGTTAGCATAGGTGCTAGTCTTGCTGCGTTGCCTGTTGCTGGTGTAGGCACTTGTGTAGACACTAGTCCAGGCGCTTTTTCGAAGGACGCTTCGCTGTCTTTCACTCTGGACTCTAGGGCTTCGCACTGCTTCTTTCGCGACCACACGACACTTACTCCACTTCCTGCGCCAGTCTCTGTGGCCCTGGCTGATCCTACCTCGGGACCAGTCACTGCTCGCTACACTACTACTCTTCCTTGCCCTGCTGTTCCCCTCTGGGTCTCTGACTGGCTTCCACGTCCCTTCGTTCTCGAGGAACTTGGTGGGCGTGAGGCCTCTTGTGAGTCAGCACGTGGGTGTGTGGATTGAGCCCTCTGCTGAAATGGCGGTTTTTATTGACGGCGACACTTACTCGCCTCTTGCCACCTTTACTGCCGAGCCAGGCTCTGGTCTCTACACACTTCACACTGGCCCTGGTGGGCAGCAGCAGCAGCAGCAACTCCTGCCCCCGGCCCCGGTTACATCCCCCAGTCTGCTCCCTGCGTTTCACCAAGTTGCTGCGTCCCCCCAGGTAGCTATTTCTGGTCAGGTTCCCGTGTCTGGCCCAGTTGCTGCATCGTGCTCCTGCCGGTCGCTTGCACACCCCACCATTCTGTGGCACCACCGGACGGGGCACCCGTCCCTCCCTCGTCTGCGCGCTATGTCTCCTCAGCGTCTTGTCTTAGGCCTCCCGCGTGTCTTGCCGTCGCTGCCGCTTTCGCTTGCACCGCCGTGCGGTCCCTGCGTCGAGGGTCGGCTGCGCGCCACCCCTCACTCCTCCTCCCTTCGTCCGGCCACCGAGCCTTTTGAGATGCTCCACTTGGACGTCTGGGGCCCCGCCCCTCGCCTTGGCCCTGAGCGCGAGCGTTTCTTTCTGGTGGTCGTTGACGACTACTCCCGCTACACCACAATATTCCCCCTGGTGAAGAAGTCTGAGGTGACTTCTACGCTGATCAGGTGGTTGCTTACCACTGAGGGCACTCATGGTCGTCGTGTCAGCTGTCTTCACTCTGACCGTGGGGGTGAGTTTCGCTCCGGCATTCTCGCTGGATTCTGTCGCGAGCAGGACATTCGTCAGTCCTGGACGCTTCCAGAGTCCCCACAGCAGAATGGGGTTGCTGAGCGTCGCATAGGCTTGGTCATGGAGATCGCCCGCACCTCCTTGACTCACGCCCGTGCCCCCCATTTTCTGTGGCCCTACGCGGTTAGGTACGCCGCTCACCAGCTGAACCTCTGGCCACATGTCTCTCGGCCAGAGGCTTCATCGACCAGTCTTTGGACCGGGTCCCCTGGTGTTGCGTCGAGGTTTCGTGTCTCGGGTTGCTTGGCTCTTATCCGCGACACTTCCGTGGACAAGCTCTCACCTCGCGTCGTTCCCTGTGTCTTCCTTGGTTTCCTTGAGGACTCCGCTGACTTCACCTTTTGCCACCCTCCCTCTCACCGATTCTTTGACTCCCGTGACGTCCGTTTCGAGGAGTCCACCCCCTACTACGTCAGGTACCCCAGTCGAGGTCTCCCGGTTCCTCCTCCCCCTCTCTTCCTGACTTCCGCTCCCCCTCCTGCTCCCTGGTACAGCCTCCCCCCCCTGGTCCAGCCCCGTCAGGTGTGTCCCAGGCTACCCCTCCCCCCTCGGTAGCCCCTCAGGTGCAGCCTCCTTCCCCGCAGTCCTCCTCGCAGCCTGCTGCAGACCCTGCAGGAGCCGGTGCTCATGGAGAGGGCCCTACAGGTGCTAGCTTTGGGGGTGCTGGAGTTGGAGCTGAGCCCGTGGTTGCAGGAGACTCTTGTCTTCCTGGAGCTGGTGTTGGTCCTGCTGACTTTGGGGGTGCTACGTCTGGAGATGCGGGTGCACCCTCTTCGGGTCCTTGTGAGCTTGGTCGTGTTGCTGTTGGTGGTGCTGACTCTGGGGGTGGTGCGCCAGGTGCTTTGGAGGGCGGTCCCGGGACTGCCGCAGCCCCCGACACTACTCCTCCCCCCCACCCCTACCCGACCCGGCACCAGGCTCGTGTTCGCCGTGCCCGTGAGGAGCAGCTGGAGTTGGAGAGAGAGGAGAGAGAGGAGAGAGAGTTGCAGCGGCTGGAGGAGCAGCAGCAGCAGCAGGAGTAGCTGCAGCAGCCGCAGCTGGGGCCGCCGCAGCAGCAGGAGGCGCAGCAGCTGGAGCCGCAGCAGCAGGAGGAGCAGCAGCAGCCGCCGCCTCCTCCTCCTGTCTCCGGTCTTCGGGCCCTCGGTCTCCCCTCCCGCTCTCCTTCCTCCTCCACCTCTCCTGCCATCTCGGGTCCTCCGCTTCCTCCTCCTGACCCCTCCCCGGCTGTTTTCCCTCGTTCTCAGCCTCCGTTGTCCCCTCGTCCTTCTCAGACTTGGGCCTCTCGTCGCTCCCCTCGTGCTCGTCCCTCGTCTCCTGTTCTCGTTACTGACCTTCGTACTGCCCTCTTTCGTTCTAGTCCGCCTCGTTCGTCTCCGTCTCTCCTTCCGTCTCCTCCTAAGTCGGCCTTCACTGCTTCTCTCTCTACTCCTATCACTGACTACTACTGCACATACCGTCCTGTTCTCTCTCGTGTTCTCGCCTCTCTTGTTACCGTACCTCGTGCATCTGTCTCCTCTGTCTCCGCCCTTACTACCGCAGTCACTGAGTTTGCCTCCACTCGCCGCCTTCACTACGCCACCGGTCTTGTGGCTGCTCCTCCTACTAGTCCTGTGGCTATCGGGGGTGAGTCTGCCCTTGGCTGTGACGCCCTAGAGGACAGGCAGTTTGAGCTAGAGTTCCTGGCAGCCGCTTCCCCACATCTCTGTGCCATGCTGCTCGCCCCTGAGGGAGACCCCGACGCCCTTGACATACCGACTCCTCGTACTTACGCTGAGGCAGTGTCAGGGCCTTGGGCCTCCCAGTGGAGAGCTGCCATGGACGCAGAGATGGCCTCCTACAGATCCACAGTCACCTACGTCGACGAGGTTTCCCCTCCTGGGGCGAACATAGTCGATGGCATGTGGATCTACAGGGTGAAGCGGCCACCGGGATCTCCTCCGGTCTTCAAGGAGCGCTACGTGGCTAGAGGTTTCAGTCAGCGCGAGGGAGTTGACTTCTTTCAGACCTTCGCGCCTACCCCAAAGATGACCAGTCTTCGGGTGTTACTGCACGTAGCAGCACAGAGAGACTACGAGTTACACTCTCTCGACTTCTCCACTGCTTTCTTTCAGGGTAGTTTACACGAGGAGGTCTGGCTACGTCGTCCCTCTGCCTTCACTAACACTTTCCCTCCTGGGACCCAGTGGAGGCTGAGGCGACCTGTCTATGGTTTTCGTCAGGCTCCTCGCAAGTGGCACGACACTCTTCGTTCTACCCTTTCTGACCTTGGGTTCCACCCATCTTCTGCCGACTCGTCTCTGTTCCTTTGTCGTGGCTCCACACCGTTCTTTGTTCTGGTCTACGTCGACGACCTGGTTTTCGCCACTGCTGACAGGGTTGCCTTGGCAGACGTGAAGTCCGAACTGCAGAAGAGACACACGTGCACTGACCTTGGTGAGCTGCGCCACTACCTTGGCCTGCAGATCACCAGGGACAGAGCTGCTCGCACCATTACACTCTCACAGTCACGCATGGTGCAGCAGGTCCTTCAGCGGTTCGAGCTTCAGCACTCCACAGTACAGCGCACACCTCTTGCTGTTGACCACAAACTTACTGGACCCTTTCCTGATGAGCCGTTTGAGTCTAGTGGTCCCTACGCAGAGCTGGTGGGCTGCCTCATGTACCTGATGACTTGCACTCGCCCGGACCTCGCCTTCCCTCTCAGCATCCTTGCTCGCTTTGTTGCGCCAAGGAGACACCGTCCTGTTCACTGGACGGCAGTTGTGAGGGTGGCGAAGTACCTAGCGACGACATCAGGCGTGGGGCTAGTTATTGGAGGGCAGCAGCCTGTCGTACTTACTGGTCACTGTGACTCTTCTTACGCTGACGACGCTGAGACTCATAGGTCTACTCAGGGGTACTGTTTCAGCTTGTGTTCTGGAGTTGTTTCGTGGCGGTCCACGCGCTCCTCTTCGGTCTCGACCTCTACAGCTGAGGCTGAGATCTACGCTGGTGCCATGGCGGCACAGGAGCTGCGTTGGTTGACCTTCTTGCTCGCCGACCTTGGTGAGCGGCCGAGCTCTGCACCGACCTTGTTCACTGACAACAAGGCGTCGATTCTCCTTTGTCGAGAGCCGCAACTGGAGAGCAGAGTGAAGCACATTAACGTCAGGTACTTTCTTCTGCGAGAGTTCCAGAGACGTGGACAGGCTCGCTTCGAGTTTGTGGAGTCCGAGGCCAACACTGCAGACAACTTCACCAAGGCGCTTCCGCCTTGTGACCACCAGAGATGTTGTGTGCAGTTAGGCCTTGTTGACACAGTTTCTAGCCGTGTATATGCTTGAGCCTACTGTTTGCTTTACTTGTACTCTTGCTATACACACTTGTGAACTCTCGAACTGGCCTTCTGGCCCCTGTTGCTTGTGCTCAGAGTGTGTGGTGACGTTGTGATCCAACCTGAGCTTTGTTTCTTTGTGACTGGTCTTGTGACCGTACACTTTTGGTTTTGCTTGACACCCCTCACTTAGGCTATGGGGGTGTGTCAAATGTTGTAGCCTGTAGTGAGGTTTGTCTTAGGGGGTACAGATGTTAGGGTTTGTTATATGTACCCCAACCCACATCAATGAACCAACACTTTCATTTTTCACAAGTGGGGTAGCCCATGTGGGTTACAACCCAATATTAGAGCGTATTCCTATCCTCGTATCAAGAAAACCTCATATCAAGATTGTACTTTTTGCCTGGTAAAAGTAGCGAGAGGTTTTGGGTTTAGGGGAATTTTCAGTGGGAGGTTGATATGAGGTTTTCTTGATACGAGGATAGG